>CM022301.1:586515444-586941566 GCA_011799875.1 Thinopyrum elongatum | reverse complement strand
AAAAAGTTTTTTAGTTGATTCCTTTAGCTATTAAAGTTTCATTAAAGTTTTCTAGTTCATTCTTTTTCTATTAGAGTTTCATCAAAGTTTTCTAGTTCATTCTTTTAGTTTATTATTTTTGCTATTAGAGTTTCATAAAAGTTGAGAGGGTTACGGCAAAAACTGGATGCACTTCATGTACAAAATGGACAATCTCTTTCGAAGTATCAGGGTTTCGGACGAAAACTCATCTGTTACAAAGGGATTTTATTTTTTTGAACTTATTTGAACTCCAGACTTTTTGTGTGCTCAAAATGAACCATTCAAAGCAACATCATCAATTTTCAACCCTTTCTGACTTCATCTGTTATTTTTCATGCATTTACTGATTTTTTTGAGCTAAATGACCCTGAAATTGAAAAGCACTTCAAATGAACTCTGAAGAGGTTGAAAATGAGCATGATATCATCATTTCACCCACATAGCATGTGCGGCTCGGGAGGGACACTTAATTCTCGTAGGTCTGTAGCCCCGGGGTTGTGGCCCCGAGCCGGCAAGTCCCTCTGGGGGTGAAGCCTTCGGTCTGGTTGAGGAGACCAGTGGGATCGCCGTGCACATATATGCTGCCGAAACAAGGAGACGACCAGGGGCGGAAGGCCTCGGCGCAGGGTGGTACCAATGACCGGTTGAGCTCGATTCTTCTGGCGATCCAACAATGGAACTCTCAATGAAAGCACCAATATCGGTGTCAAAACCGGCAGACCTCGGGGGTAGGAGGTCGAGCTGTGGATCTGGGATCAATGGAGACAAGGGATGATGAACACAGTGTTGTACCCAGGGTCGGGCCCTCTCGAGAGGTATACCCTGGCCCTTCTTGATTATATTCCAGTATAGTATGGTTTCATAGTAGATCTACCTCGAGATCAGCATGAGCCTAAACCCTAAGGCGAGAGATGATGAATATAGCTTCTGCCACTAAAGACTACAACCCTCGGTTTATATAGACACCAATAGGGTTAGGGTTAACGAGATAGATTACAATAAGGGAGAAAGAGATCCTGCCTATCCTTGACTTGGAGGGCACACCACGGTTAATAGATCTCCTGTCGCTGTACGACTTCACCAGTCCGCCATATGTTGATGGGCCCGCGCCGGCCTGAGGAGCCCTTAGTCCACAACTCCCTAATGAGCCATGGATATAGCACTATGGGTGGAATAGAATATGGTGGTTGTGGAGAAGACAAAAAGGAGGAGAAGTCTCACATCAACTAGGCAAATAATGGCTATGAAGATGCTCATCAATTGATATGATGCAAGTGAGTAGAGGATTGCCAGCAATGGCTGCACTAGGCTATAAGTGTATGAAGCTCAAAAAAAAAATAGTGGGTGTGCATCCAACTTGCTTGCTCATGAGATAGGGCATTTTGATGAAGCCCTTCATTGGAATATACAAGCCAAGTTCTATAATGAAAAATTCCCCATAGTATATGAAAGTGACAAAAATTGGCGGATCTCTATCATGAGAACATGGTGCTATTTCAAAGCAAGTGTGGAGGAAAAGGATAGTAACTTGTGCTTCTCTCTTTTTTCTCTCATTTTTTTGGTGGGCTTTGGGCTCTTTTTTTTTATTTGGGCTTCTTTGGCCTCTTTATTTTTTTTCAAGTCCAGAGACTTCATGCATCCCAACTTGTGAGGGAATAATAGCTTCCATCATCCTTCCTCACATGGGACAATGCTCTAATAATGATAGCATCACACTTTTATTTCTTACAACTCAAGAATACAGCTCAATACTAGAACAAGAAGATATCACCTATATGAATGTTCATGCATATGAGAACACTATGACAATGGATGGTATCTTCATAATAAAACGGAATGGTGGAAGTTGCATGGCAATATATCTTCGAAATGGCCATAGAAAATGCCATAATAGGTGAATATGGTGGCTGTTTTGAGGAAGGGTATATGGTGGGTTTAATGCACGGCGAAAGTTGCGCAGTACTAAGGAGGCTAGCAATGGTGGAAGGGTGAGAGTGCGTATAATCCATGGACTAACATTAGTCATAAAAAACTCACATACTTATGCAAAGTTTATTAGCCATCGAAACAAAGACTAAATGCATGATCCTAGGGGGATAGATTGGTAGGAAGAACATCGCATCGTCCCGACCGCCACTCATAAGGAAGACAATCAAAAAGAATAAATCATGCTCCGGACTTACCACATAACGGTTCACCATACGTGCATGCTACGGGAATCATAAACTCTAACACAAGTATTTCTACCAATCCACAATTACTCACTAGCATGACTCTAACATCACCATATTTATATCTCAAAACAAATGCAAGGATCAAATCTAATATTCAATGCTCTTTATATGAAAGTTTTTTTTATATCCCTCTTGGATGCCCATATATTAGGACTAAATTCATAACCTAAGAAATTACCATGTTGTGTTTAAGATCTCAAAAATAATATAGTGAAGCATGAGAGTTCGACAATTTCTATAAAATAAAACCACCGTCGTGCTAAAAAAGATATAAGTGAGCACTAGAGCAAACTGCGTAGCTCAAAGATATAAGTGAAGCACAAAGAGTTTCAATAACTCACGATTCAAGTGTGTCCTCTCACAAGGTGTGTACAGAAAGGATTATTGGGCAAAGTAAAAAAGCAAAGACTCATATCATACAAGATGCCTCCAAGAAAAACACATATCATGTGGTAAAACAAATAAGCCTCAAGTAAATTAAAGATGGATTGAACCGAAAGAGGGGATTGGCATCCCGGGGAATCCCCAAGCTTAGATGCCTGGTTGTCCTGAATATTACCTTGGGGTACCTTGGGCATCCCAAGCTAGGATCTGCACCCTTATTCCATAGTCATCAAATCTTTACCCAAAACTTGAAACCTTCACAAACACAAAAACTCAACAGAAAACTCGTAAGATCTTAGTAAATAAAATAAATCACCACTTTAGGTACTGTTGTGAACTCATTCTAAATTTATATTGGTGTTATATCTACTATATTCCAACTTCTCCATGGTTCATATCCCCCGTAGATACCCATAGATTCCATTCAAAATAAGCAAACAACACAATAGAAAACAGATTGTCAAAAACAGAACAGTCTGTAGTAACCAGAATATTAGTTTGTACTTCTATGACTCCAAAAAAATTGAAACACTTATGACAATAGAGGAACTTCAAACATCAATATTTTGTAAAAAATTCAGAATTTTCCACGATCCAGTGAATTTAAAACAATTCTGTTACTGGACTCAAAAGCTTCTGTTTTTCAGGCAAAACCAAATCAAAGCATATACCAAAGCATCCCAAAGGACTTGCTTGGCTCAAACACTAATTAAAACACCAAACACAATTACTACAGAGGTAATAATGTGTATTTATTGAAAAACAGAACCAAAAATAAAAAATAAAAAAATAAATTGGGTTGCCTCCACACAAGCGTTATTGTTTAACGCCCTAGCTAGGCATAAAACATAGATCTAGGTATTGAATAGAAAGTGAGGAAGATCATCAATACTCACTCATAATCCCTCCTTTTGGCAGAAAGTTCTCTTCGTGGTAAGCAAAAATATCAAAGGGACTAACTAAATTAATAGGGTACGATCTATAAGTTCGTTTGGGAGGAATAGGTTCCTCTTTTCGCCCTTTGTAATTGATAATTCTCTCTTCATTATAAACATTCCTTTGATTGAATCTCTAAGTCCATCTCTTGACAAACCCTAATGCGTTATTTTGTATAGCAAAATTATCATTAAGTTCAGAAATCTATCAATCAAAACATCGGTAGGAAACCCTTTTTCTTAAATTCATATAAGCAATAATCTAGAGATTGTAATCTCATTTTCCCTCTTGATTAAAAAGGTCTCCTCTATGGGAGGGAAACCACTATTGATATTATAATGAGCAAATCTTCATAGCCTCTTTTATGATTGTATAAATTCATGGGCTAGGAATATGTGTAACACATTTAACGGAGGGGTGATGAATATTAGAGAATCTAGGAAAAACTTTTTCTATGCATGGATACATGCGAAACAATGTCTTTCAAGTTCAACATATAGAAGTGATAAGCATCCGCAAGGCTATTAGTTGTTATTAAGGATAGACCCTCATAGGATAGGTATCGTACCAACAAGTAAACAAATCTTGAATAACACCTTTTCCAATAATATTACCGCTACCCACACGGAGTTTTTTAGGTGGCGTGATAGTAGGTTCTTTTTCATGAGGATCATTATTACAAAATCATCAAAGTTTCCTCGAGATTATTACTATTTTTTTGTGATACCTCCCAGATTATACATGATGAAAGAAACCAATCTAGACACAAGCAAACAACAGAAAGCAAAAGAAAAGCGACGAAAGAAGGGCGAATAAAAAGAAATATATTTTTGTATTTTTTTGAAACATTTTAAAGTGGGGGAGAGGAACAAACAAGAGGCCAAATGGCAATAATGTAAGTGCAAGAGATGAGAGTTTATGATAGGTACTTGGTAGACTTGATGTAGAACCTCCGCAGCAAAGGCACCCCTGCTACTTCTTGAGCTCGCGTTGATTTTGTCCTAGAATAGGAAAGGGTGATGCAGCAAAGTAGAGATAAGTATTTCCTCAGTTAAGAACAAGGTATCAATCCAGTAGGAGGCACAAGCAAGTCTCCAATACATGCACCTGCAAAACTAAGAAACACTTGCACACAACACGAAAAAGGGGTTGTCAATCCCTTCACGCTCACGAACAAGAGTGAGTTCTAATAGAGATAGGTATAAAAGATAAATAAAAGAGCAAAATAAGTTAAATTAAATAAATTACCGTGAGGTATTTTGGGTTTTTTGGTTTATAGATCTGAAAATATATGATGCAAAATGGACCGAGGGCCATAGGTTTCACTAGAGGCTTCCTCTTGAAGAAAACATATGGTGGGTAAAAAAAAATGATGTTGAGCAATTGATAGAAAAGCGATAATTATGAAGACATCTAAGGCAATGATCATGAATATAGGCATCACGTCTGTGACAAGTAGACCAAAACGATTGTGCATCTACTACTTGTAACACCCAAAAATGATAATGTTTTTGCTAATAAAGTTTGGCCAAAATTAAAATTTGAATTTACTAGGTCCTTTATTATTTCAGAACCATTTTCTGTTTTGTTTTCAAAATTCTCCCTCCATATATAATTTTTGTTGGAAATAATATTGTGCCTTTGGTAGTTTACTTAAAAAATTTCAATTATAGTTTAATAACAGTAAGAATTATTTTCATAATAAAACTTGCCCCAAAACTATTCTTTAATAGCATTTTCATTCTTTGAAAGCTTCGTTGCACTGCAACCATTTTAAATAATTCTTTTAAAATTCCTAAAAATTAGTGGAGGTCATGTGATGCCTATATATCACTTTTATACAAAAAAACTAACTTGGGTTCTAAAAATTTTGTAGTAAACCATCTCCTTTCAATTTTGTCCTGTATTTGAGTTTCTACTACAACCCCAATTTTCCTTGATCCAAAAATTCCCAAATTTTTCCCATTATAATCTTCCAACCAAACCCTTAAGCCCAAAAGTTTAGCTCCATGGAATCTTTTTAGTTCACAAATATTCCTCTGTAGCTTCGTCAGAAACTAAATTCTTCAAAACTTTCACTAGCAAGTATTGTTTATACAACCAACTCCACCACCATTTCTAACATCAAAGAAATCCCCCTGCCAAGTTTCATAACCAACAAGTTTCCTAGGATACCTTAGCATTTTGTCAAGCACTTGGTGTGCATGGCAGAATTCTGCAACTTTCCAAACCTGCATTTCACACTTGCTCCCCTGGCCAAACTATTTTGTCCAACATCTGTAAATCCCATTAGACACCGCAACAACAAATAACCCAATGCGATTAAATCATTATAGCTCCGCCTGGCTTTCATCGAACGACCTGGGTGCATGCTCTGGGCGTGGGGTAGAGCGCCAGGTTGCAGCCTCTGGACATCGAGCGGCTTGCCGTGCTTGTTGTTGCCCTTGCGCCCTAGCCTCCCTCTGGATCACCTGACTCCTCAGAACCCTGCGAAATCCTCCCCTGGCTCTAGTGCCCTGTCACCGACCCACGCTGACGGTGTCCTGGACTAGGGGTACTCACCACATCGTCTCCCGATTAGTTGGATTGGGCCAGGACCCCCAGGGTGTTTACTCATGGGCCAGTTCGGATAGCCGAAGATACACGAGGAAGATTCCACAAGACTTGGTGATCAAGACAAGGACTCCTCTCCACCAGCGTATTCGACTAGGACTCTTGTTATCCTAGGCCTGGTACATTTATAAGCCGAGGCCGGGCTAGTCGATAGGGAGCTAGATTATTATGACATCAATCATCAAACCTCTAGGGTTTAGACCACAAAATATTGATCTCGAGGTAGATAACTCGTACTTGATATTCCATCAATATAAACAAGAGCAGGACGTAGGTTTTACCTCCATCAAGAGGGCCCGAACCTGGGTAAAACATCGTGTCCCTGTCTCCTGTTACCCATAGATCCATGACACAAGCTTGGGACCCCCTACCCGAGATCTGCCGGTTTTGACACCGACAATGGTGCTTTCATGAGAGTTCCGCTGTGTGATCGGCAAGTATCAAAGGCTCGCCGCGCAGATCAACTGCGACGTCGGCATCTTCGTCGCCGGCTTGACTGGTCACCTTGGCTCTCGACCGAGGAATGCGCTCCATCTCTGATTGTAATGTCGGACGAGGGCCTTCATCAAACATCAACTCCGATCTCTATCATGGAACGAGGAGATCATCTGGAGCTCGGGGGTCAACGTCAACATTGCCCTCGGGCGACCGTACTGTTTTTCTAGACAGCAAACTTTTATCTGCCTCCACACCGCCTCCTCGAGTGTGCGTTAACGATTTCTTCGGTGGAATTGTGCAGAATTAATCTACAAACAACCATGCAAAATTTCGCCGAGTTCCGATGGAGGAATCTCGCGTGATCTCCGATATACCGGAGCCTTCTCGAATTTGGACGGGAATCTGGACGAGTTTGGAGCGTGGTGTTTAGCATCTAGCTCGGATGTCCTTAGAAGATCCAACCGTGAATCGGATGAGGAATTCCTATATCTACGACCCCTCAAAATTCTCGCTCGATCCGACGGTTCAAACTCCAGGAACCTTCGATGAGTGGACAATTTCGGATTGTTTTCTGCTGCGAATAGGATCGACCCGAATTCATGTTTCTTATGAACGTGAATTGGACAAACTTTTTTAAAGGAATTTTCTTTAGTGTATTGTGCATTGTTTTTAAACACGTGCCCATAAAATTTTAAGCCTCCTCTGAGTAATCTTCACCATCACGCTGGTGTCAAAACGTCCGGCAATATTGCTCCACGGCTGGACTGTGCTAGACGCGTCGTCGCTTTTTGAGCCAGAGCTCAACTTCTTCGGATCATCATCTCGCAAGCCGAACAGAGTCGGAATCGCCAAGGATAAATCATCACCACACATCGCCGCCCACGGATTACACGGAGCGGGCACACCGGCATCGCCGCACGGCCACTTCATAAGCCAGCATTGACCGCGTCACAACTTACGACCTGCGTCGCCATGGCCGCACTGTTGCTTCTTCAAGCCGAGTCCATCACGCCGAACTGCTTCAACACCTCGGCTGACATGGCAGCTGCAATGTCTCCTTGCCGACCTGCTCCATCACCTCGGCTAGACCAGGGGCTTCGCCATCTCTTCATCAACCTACTCGGAGACTTCGCGTCACCAGCGACCAGCTTCGTTACGTTAGCTGTAACAGGGGTGGCTGGCGAGACAATCTTTGCCAGCACGCCATGCCGTCGCTTCATCACCCATCAGGCAATGGGTGTGTGGATCGAGTCCCAATTTGGGGTAACCTTTCTTCAGACTGCTACAACAAATAAACCAGGCTGCTATTAATCCTAAATTTGTTGTTTGGGTTTATTTTTCCCAAGAATTATTACTCTGGTTTGTTCCATCATCTGTACACAGGTCTATCAAATGGTGGCGCATTAACGACGGTGTGCGTGGTGGTTTCGGTCAGTTTTTGTACATAGTTCAGCGAACGCCGCATCCGGACTCGGACCGAACGTGATTCGGGCTTTGCCACGTCTTTACCACACACGCCGACTCCCTGCATCGACATTGACTTCGGCGCCAGGCACATCTCTTTAAATAAATTATTTTTGCAAAAAGCAATTATGCAAGGATTTATATATTATTTATATTATTCTTATTGGACCGCAATATTTATGTGTGCAGGGTGATTGATTTCGACTGCGTCACGCGGTCACTTCGGGGAGCCAATGTCGTCGTCCCAATTGGCATAAATCGGCTTGCATGATCATCTTGTTGATTGAATTGCCATAACGACATGTTCGGTTGCCTCAGGGAACTTCGGCATATCAAGAGGTCTACCTCGTCGGGTGGTTTGGTGCACGGGCCATATTCTTTTATTACTCACTTTGCATGAATTATTAATCATGCAACCTTTTTTATTACTGTTATCTCCGGCTTGCACATCTTTCGTGCACAGGTAATGATCGGATTGGGCAGCGCTGTCACCCGGCTAGACCCGGGGGCTTCATCATCACTTCATTAACCCACACCGGGAACTCGTGCGTCATACTGTCGGCCTAATCCGTCGCCTCGGTGGACGGGGGTTCCACTCGCCACATTGGCCGTGCTGTGTCGCAATCGGAGTGCTGAGCTCTTCGCTCCTCCATCTCGGGACCGGCTTAGGGGCTGGGACCTCGTCCCCCCGTAAACTCAGACCGCGTCATCGATGCCGAGCACATTAACCAGTAAGTCGCTTTCTGCCCAAAGTTAAATTTTTTAATTGTGTGCGGTCGACCGTGCTCACGTGAGTTGTTTGTTAAAAGAAAATCCCTTTACCCATGTTAGCTGGGGGCTCTTAAATTTACATGTGCCGTTTATAATAAGTGTGTTTTCTTCTTGTTTGTTGCAAAGCCTTTTTATATCACTCCTTCCTCGACTCGAGTGTGTGGTCAATAGCCGGATAGCCTGGGTCCGATCTTGACCCACTTGCAGTCTTGAGTTCAGATGTGTCATGTTAAAGCACGATAGAAGCACAAATTTTTTTAGACCAATTTTCGGATCGGCACCAATTGACTGATTTAGTTAGACGTGGAGTTTCCGCATAAGTCTTTTGGTTTTAAGCCTATGGCACTTTTTAACTATTTGGGTGTTTCCATCAAAAGTCTCGCAGTTGCAACGCCGGACACCTTTAGAGATTCGGCAAAAACATTTCTCGGGTATTGCTTTATATGCACGGTTTTGAATTGTGTCTTTGGTCAATAGTTGGGTTGCCCGGCTCCTGTGCTTGCCTCCTACGTTCTGCTTTGTTTGGCTAGGTGTGCAAAGGGAGAACCACTGCGATTGTGCTTCCAGTAGCATGGTTAAGCGCCTCAGTGGAGAAAGCCGAAAATGAGTGTCACCATAAGTGTAAACTGGTCAGCGATCCGATGACTGTGTTAAATTATAAGATCGATAGAGGTCCCCCCATGTAAATGACGGTCTGTTATAACATTGGCCGAAGTGTTTCACGGCTTGACCTCGACTGTCGCCGAACACTAACTGGGGGCTAGTAACTGCCCTCCCAATTTAGCTCTATGACTAAGTGAAGTTATAAGCCTGCATATCTGATTGCCTCGTTTCCGCTACACAACCGCCTTCGGCACCGAGACGGTCGGCTAAGGGTTTTTTGTTATTGCGAAAAACACCCTGCGTAGCATCTACAAGGGGGTGGAACCCGACGATGGGCCACTTCAAATGATAAACGGTCGCAACAGAGTCAAAAATAAACATATCACGGCGTTTGTATTTAATATACGAGGGCCTCCTTCCGCAATCATCGCTATAAAGCCATAAATATGCATCAATTGACTTAAGATTTTAGCCAAGTGGGTTGCCTGGCTCCTATGCTAGGTGGTAAAGGGAGCACCTCTGTGATTGTTACTACCGGGTCATCCGAGTAAGTACCTCAGACTGGGTGAAGCGAAAGCTAGCAATCTTAAAGGATCACATTGGTCGGCAACGACGGAAGTGAAAATTTTGGTCATTACACTAGTAGGAAAAGGCCATTGTCCCGGTTCATAAGGCCCATTGCCCGGTTCGGGAAAAGGGACTAAGGGTCGGGACTAAAGCCCAAATCTTTAGTCCCGGTTTTATCGAACCGGGACAGATGGGGCTCCGTGGCCGTGTGGCGAGCCCAGAGAGGAGGGCCTTTTGTCTTTTGGTAACAACCAACCGGGACCAAAGATCATCCACGTGTAGCAGCTCAGGAGCTGGGGTTTTTGTTTTTTGTTTTTGAAAGGGGGGGGGGGGGGGGGGTTTACGGGTTTGTAGGGTAATTTAGGGTTTCATATATTGTGTTACTAGCTAATAGAGAGAAGTGTCATCTCTTATCTCCGTGCTGGTCGACGCTACGTACTATACGTATAGAGAGGACTCGACATGCTAGCTAGTACGAAAAGAAGGAAACCATTAAGTACACAAGATCGTCATGAACATATCAGAGAGAAGTGATCGACCTCCTCCTCTCCGAGAGATTGGTCGAACAACAAGTTTTGTATATCTATCCGACGACTAACTAGCTACATATATACAATATAAGATCCCTAACATCTGATGTCAAGTTCCACATGGTATTCTCTGGCTGGATGATGACGTGGTCAAGAAAGAATCAGCCAATTCCTCTTGAATTGCCCTTAAGGATCTTGTGGTAGGGTTCATCCGCATCTGCCAAATCTAATTTTAAGAAGGCGGTCAATCATATATATGAATGAAACTCAACCAAATGATGGTAATAAAATAAAATTGTGAATTATTGCTACGCACTTCATATTGTTTTCAGAGTAGCCCCTCTTAGAGGTCGTTGCGTTGTAGATGTACTCGCAAACATAGTATCCACAAAATTATTCCCACCTTCCTGCCACAAAACTTTATAGAAATAGAGGTCAATCAAACGATAATCAAGCATTATAAATGGTATTGATGACACTAGCTAGAATCAATGGGAGATGCGGGAACTAGCTAGTAGACTTCTTTCGGGTGTGTAAATCGCAGATCCCCGGCAGTCCCGGAACTTCTGCGGTGAACACTTTTCAAACCCTGCGAGACAAAGAAAATAATTACTTGATATCAGGAAATGAACAAGTTGCCGATATGGTGCGATAATGATCGATTGAACTTACTTCTTGAGCATTTCAGGCATGGCCGATACTCCTTGGGATCTTTTCGTTTTGTTCTAAGACGGTTACTAGTTCTGCTCAAGCTTAATCTCTAGGAGAATAAAGTGGAAGCGCACACGCATGCATAACTCATCAATTACATTACTATAACCTCGAGTAATAATGGAAACCGAATATGCAGAAGATAGTAACACTCACTTGAAGTTGTAAGGAAAGAGATTTTATCTTGTTTTGATTTTTAAGCAACGTTGAGCTAGTTGGCCTCGGTTTCTTTCGGATTATATTTAACCGTCCATTGTTCTATGAGATTTGTGTTAATGAACCCAATATCATAGATTTGTGCATTTCTGCATTCGACGATCTTCAATCTGCATAATATGTGAGGATAATTATATCACATGCAATGAAAGAGCTGAGCTATATATAGAGACTTAATTACAGAAGTATAGTACTTACAGACAGTAGCAAGTGATGATATTTTATCGAGGGCCTTTTGATTGAAAAACGGAAGAACTCCTCAAATGGAATATACAACAGATCAATTCCAATGAGGTCGTGCTCCCTCTTAACTCTCAGCTCAAAATATCCTTCCCAGACTTGCAGGTGTCAATGTACCACTTATGGAATTTCGCATCATCGTTGTTAGAGGAGGCACCAGGTCTGACGAGAGGCTTCCCGTACTGGTATTTGTGTTCGTCCACTCCATTGTATCAAAATGTGCATCGTCGGCAGGTATCACCGGATTGGTACCGGGCAGCATCCCCGGCAGATTTGCGACGATATCGTAGCACCTTGAGCAGGGGCACGATTGGTTTGCCTGTTCGCCGAGCTGGGGAATTTGTTTCCCACTACTTCGTTCTTGTAACCTTTTGTCATTGATGAAGTAGTTCCCGACCGCGGTGCTCCTTCCACTGCCTTTTAAGAGCACGGACATGGTTTGTCATCTGGTGGAGGCGGTGGTGGTCGCTTCAGGTTTCACAGTGCGCTTCAATTTCACCAGATCCATCTCTCCTCGGAGGTGGATTTTTCTTTGCAAAAAAGTCCCTCACTTGGGTTTACAGATCTCCGCGTTTTCTCGCGGTCATCTCGTTTGGTAACTTCTCTAGAGGATGAGAGTGGACCGAATCGTATTGCCTCCGCCTCTGGCTTATGTAGACGCCCGAGCAGTCGGAGTGGCTGCGGCTGTCTTCCTTCGTTGTTATAGAGGCAGAGAAAGAGGTGGAGTGCTACGACGCGCCGGAGCAGCCGGAGCGGCGGCGGCTGTCTTCCGCTGTTGCTGACGAGACGGAGAAGGAGGCGGGTGCTCGGAGCGCGGCGCAGGCGGAGAAGGAGGCGCAATGCCGCGCCGAGCCGACAAGCAGCCGGAGAAGGAGGCGGAGTGCCCTGATCACTCACAGAGGAGGAGGCGGGAGGAGGAGGCGGAGTGCCTGACTCGCCGGAGGAGGAGGCGGAGGCGTCCAGTTCGGAAGGTTGATGAGCTCCTTCCGCCATAGACATGGAGTCTTCAGAGCAGAACCCAGCGGGTCTCCCCTCACGGTAGGGTGGTCAGCTGGAGCTCCTCAAATCCCTCCGTTATTTCATCGACATCACAACAGCATAGCCTTGTGGAATCGGAAGGTAATGAAAGTTGCGCCGTGGTTGAGGAGGTGTAACAGAGCCAACAGCCGCCTTGACTTTGGGTGCTGCCATGCGGCATAAGGTGGCAATCTTGAGCCTCCGTGATAGCATCCACGGGGTAGCGGGAGCTGTGAAGTCAGGCTGCTGAAGGACCTCGGTGGAAGCCACACTGCTTTCTCCGCTGAGATGGAGGGGTAGCTTCTGGGTAGCTCCGGCAGGTCGCTGGCTCTGAACTAGTAGTGCTTGTTCCTCTAGCGCTCGTACCCTTGCATTCAGCGACTGCATTTCCATCTGCTCCACTTTCCTCCTCCTCTCCCAGGTTTTGTAACCGCCTGCGCTGGGAAACCAACCTTCCACGTAACGGAGCCTGCCGTGCTTCGTGTCGTCCTGGGTTCTCAGGATTCCCGAGGGCCTGTGTGAGCTCATCGTTCTCTTTGTCGGGAACGAACGTCCCTTCCTGCGCTGCGGCATATACTTCTGAAGTTCTTGACGGGTATTTCAAGTTGCTCCTTCGTCCAATGGCACTTCCCTGTTTCAGGGTCCAAGGTTCGCCCAACCCCGAAGAACCAAGTGCTTGAACGGTCTGGTCAGTTCAATGTCTCTGGTTTGACCCCTTTATCAAGCAGGTCCTTCTCAGCCTTGTCCCACAAGGCGGGCTTTGAGGGAGCCACCTGCCCCGTGGATGGTGTGATACTCCTTCTTTGCAGCATTTTTCTTGTTTTTGTCGTCTGCATCTCTCTATTCTCTTCTCCGATGTCTTGTGGGCCAAAATGCGGGCCAGTGAACTCTTATGTTCTCAAATCGGCGGTGAATTCTGGAGTCTTCCTTTGTCGACAAACATTGATTCAACTCATTCTTCACCCTGAATAGTCTGCCATCTTCTTAAGAGCATGAGCCTTGACCAATGGCTCTAAACTGGCTTATCCGGATCCTCCTCTGGCGGGTAGGGTGAAATTTTCCTTCAGCGCGGTCCAAAGATCATCTTTCTGTCTATCGTTGACAAAGACACTTGAGGGTCTTCGCTCTTAGGCTTATTCCATTGGTGGATGCTGTCGGGATCAGTCCCTAACAAGAACCCCGCACTGAGTAGAAAATGCTTCCTTGGTCTGGCTGGGTTCAATCGGTTGGCCATCGCCTTGATTGCGTGATCGTGAACCTTTCATCCTGGCGCAAACTTTTCTTCGGGCCCGTCTCGTACGAAGTTTGGCTCGATCCAGAGGGCTAGAAAAGAAGAAAGAAGAGAGTTAAATGTGTACTACCAAAAAATTAATGCATCAATTAGCTAGTCAGCACAGGCTTAATTAATATATATACCTGGCGGACTTTGCAACAAGCTCCTTCCTCCGTTTGCTCATCGGAGCCATCATAATCATGTCCTTCCACTCCATTGTTCAATCACCGGAGCCTGCTTCACCCTCTCCTTCCAGACACATCGGTTGTTGTTGAGATCGACAAGATATCACCTCCACCGAGGATTATGTCCCCCAACAACTGTTCTACTTCGATGTCTCGGTGCTCCATAGTTTCTGCAAATATACAACATGGCAATTAAATATACAAACATGACAGATGGATATATTAGTGCAAACTGTACCGCTCTCTCATGAATGTCCGACGTCCGGACCGACAAGGGATTTAACAAAATGACGCCATTCTGGATGTGCAGAAAATGTCCATATTTTTCCTGATCTCATCTACCTTCTATATGTCACGTTGTCTAGTGTCAAAGAATTCAAGAAAACCATGACTTCATCATTAGCGGAAATGACAGGCGTATAATGGTACGAAGCTCTTCAAAGTTGTTTTGGAACGGAGTTCCCAATAGAATAATTCGCTTTTTGGTTCAAAGTTCAGCAAAGAGCCTCCGAATATCGCTATTTGAAGGGCTTTGCTGAAATTCATACCAAAAGGCGAATTATTCTATCCGGAACTCCGTTCAAAACAACTTGAAGAGCTTCATAGCATCATATGCCTGTTACTTCCGACTAATGATGAAGCCATGGATTTCTTCAATACTTTGACAGACAACATGACATATAGAAGAATATATATTATATGAGATCAGAAAAAAAAATTGGATCAACTTGTGCACATATAATGGGGCATTCTTGATAAATCTATATATGTCAAATTCAAACTTTGACATATGATCAAACTTTGACATATGATCAAATGTTGCATATGTCAAAATTCAAACTTGACATATGATCAAACTTTGATATGATCAAATGTTGCATATGTCAAATTCAAACTTGAAATAGATCAAACTTTGATATATGTCCACCGCGTATAAAATAATACATAGACTTGTTCGGGCGAGAGGGGGTTGATCGACGTCCCCCTTCATGTCGAAGTTACGGGAGTTATCTTCTAGTGGGTTGGGTGGCCTCGAGAGTTTGCCGGGTAGGGGCGGGAGGGGTAGGAGATCGACAACGCTTTTTTCTAGGGTTTGGGTGGCCTCGAGAGTTGGTCGCCCAGTATATCGAGAGGGGGGTGAACATTTTACCTTAGTAACTTAGAAAAAAAATGTTAGGGAGGGGGTATATCGACCCCCCCCCCTATGTCAAAGTTATCGGGGAGGGGCTATATCGACAATGACATAACATATAGCCACAAACATATAAAAAAAGTTATCGGGGAAGGGATATATTGACCCCCCCCCCCCTCATGTTGAAGTTATCGGGGAGGGGTATATCGGAGGGGGGTGAACATTTTACCTTAGTAACTTCGAAAAAAAATGTTATCGGGGAGGGGGTATATCGACCCCCCCCCCCTCATGTCAAAATTATCGGGGAGGGGCTATATCGACAATGACATACATATAGCCACATACATAAAAAAAATGTTATCGGGAAGGGGTAACGACCCCCCCTCATGTTGAATTTACGGGGAGGGGGTATATCGAGAGGGGGGTGAACATTTTACCTTAGTAACTTAGAAAAAAAATGTTATCGGGGAGGGGGTATATCGACACCCCCCCCTCATGTCAAAGTTATCGGGGAGGGCTATATCGACCAATGAACATACATATAGCCACATACATATAAAAAAATGTTATCGGGGAAGGGGTATATCGACCCCCCCCCCCTCATGTTGAAGTTATCGGGGAGGGGGTATATCGAGTGGGGGGTGAACATTTTACCTTAGTAACTTAGAAAAAATGTTATCAGGGAGGGGGTATATCGACCCCCCCCCTATGTCAAAGTTATCGGGGAGGGGCTATATCGACAACGACATACATATAGCCACATACATATAAAAAATGTTATCGGGAAGGGGTATATCGACCCTCCCACCTCAGTGAAGTTATCGGGGGAGGGGGTATATCGACAACGACATACATACAAGGAAAAAAAATGTTATATGGGGAGGGGGATATCGACAACGACATACATACATGGAAAAAAATGAATCCATCTATCATACATAGCCACATACATATATACATGGAAAAAAATGCTATGAGAAAAAATAAATATATGAACAAAAAATTAATACACATATGAACAAAAAAATACATATATGAACAAAAGAATGCTCTGAACAAAAAAAATTATACATATATGAACATCCATACATTACATATAGCCAACATACATCATATTACATTATAATATTTGAAAAAAAAAATTCATCATATAAAATATGAAAAAAAAATCATCATATACACAGAGCGGGCGGGCGGCGGTCAAAAACAGGGGCGGAGGAGGAAGCGCCAGCGGCGCGGTCGGGGGGGGGGGGGAGGAGGGACGGAGGGGGGGCGGAGCGGGGGAGCGGGGGCGTTGGGGAGCGGGGGGAGAGCGGGGGGGGGTGCGGACGGGGGTGGGCGGCGGGCCCAGGGAGGTCGGGGGGGCGGACGGTGACGGGTGGGCGGCGGACGGCGTCGGCGTGGGTCGGGGGGGGCAGGGGCACGGGCGACGGCGAGGCGTGGGGCAGCCTGGAGGCGTCGGGGAACTGCTGATGAAACTGAAAATTTTCACAAGTCTTGCTTATATACACGAAGTGGTCCCGGTTCGTGTGACACCAACCGGGACTAATGACCCCTTTAGTCCCGGTTGGTGCCACCAACCGGGACCAAAGGTCTCTTTTCAGCAGCCCAAAGGGCGGAAGAGGGACCTTTGGTCCCGGTTGGTGGCACCAACCGGGACTAAAGGGCGTGCATTGGTCCCGGTGGTGCCCAGAACCGGTACAATGCACGCCTTTAGTCCCGGTTGGTGCCACCAACCGGGACAAAAGCCTTGTGCTGCCCGCGTCGCGGCCAAAAGTTTAGTCCACCCTCGCTAGTTGAGAGAGCTCGAGAGTGGTTTATAAGCGCTGCTGCGCCCACTCTCCGAGGTCCTCTCAACTGCAGGCTTTCGGGCCTAAACTCGCACTATGTGCCTGTGGGCTACTGGGCCTGCTGCGGGCCTGAATCCTGGCCCATGGTTGGGTTTCTAGTCGTATTCAGGCCGTGGTGGCCCAGTAGGCGGCACTTTTTTATTTTTATTGTTTTCTTTATTGCTTTATTTATTTATTTTGTTTCTACTTACAAACAAAATACTTACTGTTGCTATTTTATTTATTTTATTAAATTTATTTTGTTTCTATTATTTATTAAAGTTTATATTGTTTCTACTTATTATTTTATTTTGTTTCTACTTATTTATATATTTTCTTTTTTGCTTTTTAATATATTTTAGAAAATTATTTTTCTTTTAATGTTTTGAGGAGAAAATACTTTGATAATTTTAGTTGCATAAATTTTATATAATTTGTGTCAATAATACAAGAGGTTTAAAAAGTTTTTTAGTTGATTCTTTTAGCTATTAAAGTTTTCTAGTTCATTCTTTTTCTATTAGAGTTTCATCAAGTTTTCTAGTTCATTCTTTTAGTTTTATTATTTTTGCTATTAGAGTTTCATAAAAGTTGAGAGGGTTACGGCAAAAACTGGATGCACTTCATGTACAAATGGACAATCTCTTTCGAAGTATCAGTGTTCGGACGAAAAACTCATCTGTTACAAAGGGATTTTATTTTTTTGAACTTATTGAACTCAGACTTTTTGTGTGCTCAAAATGAACCATTCAAAGCACATCATCAATTTTCAACCCTTCTGACTTCAGTTATTTTTCATGCATTTACTGATTTTTGAGCTAAATGACCCTGAAATTGAAAACCACTTCAAATGAACTCTGAAGAGGTTGAAAATTGGCATGAATCATCATTTCACCCACATAGAATGTGCTAAAAAGTTGAGAGGGTTACGGCAAAAACTGGATGCACTTCGTGTACAAAATGGACAATCTCTTTCGAAGTATCAGGGTTTCGGACAAAAACTCACCTGTTACAAAGGGATTTCATTTTTTTGAACTAATTTAAACTCCAGACTTTTTGTGTGCTCAAAATGAACCATTCAAAGCCACATCATCAATTTTCAACCCTTTCTAACTTCATCTGTCTTCACTTTTTCTTCGCTTGTGTCCGTTGCTTATTGCGCCGTAACCATGGATATTCTTCATCGCTTAACAGGGTGCTTGGGTCAGCCTTGACTTTGAAGGGAGGAATTTCATGAAACTTTTCATAATCTTCAGACATGTCTGTCTTACCCTCCACTCCCACGATGTCTCTTTTCCCTGAAAGAACTATGTGGCGCTTTGGCTCATCGTATGATGTATTCGCTTCCTTATCTTTTCTTTTTCTCGGTTTGGTAGACATGTCCTTCACATAGAAAACCTGCGCCACATCATTGGCTAGGACGAATGGTTCGTCTGTGTACCCAAGATTGTTCAGATCCACTGTTGTCATTCCGTAATGTGGCTCTACCTGTACCCCGCCTCCTGACAGATTGTCCCATTTGCACTTAAACAAAGGGACCTTAAAATCATGTCCGTAGTCAAGTTCCCATATGTCCACTATGTAACCATAATATGTGTCCTTTCCCCTCGTGGTTGCTGCATCAAAGCGGACACCACTGTTTTGGTTAGTGCTCTTTTGATCTTGGGCGATCGTGTAAAATGTATTCCCATTTATCTCGTATCCTTTGTAAGTCAATACAGTCGAAGATGGTCCCCTGGACAACGAGTACAGCTCATCAGAAACAGTGTTGTCATCTCTGAGATGTGTTTCCAACCAACTGCCGAAAGTCCTGATGTGTTCACATGTAATCCAGTCGTCACACTGCTCCGGGTGTTTGGAGCGCAGAATGTTCTTGTGTTCATCGACATACGGGGTCACCAAGATAGAGTTCTGTAGAACTGTGTAGTGTGCTTGAGACCAAGCATGCCCGTCCCTGCATATTATTGAGTCCCCTCCTAGCGTGCCTTTTCCAGTCAGTCTCCCCTCATACCGCGATTGAGGGAGACCAATCTTCTTAAGGTCAGGAATGAAGTCAACACAAAACCCAATGACATCCTCTGTTTGATGGCCCATGGAGATGCTTCCTTCTGGCCTAGCGTGGTTACGGACATATTTCTTTAGGACTCCCTTGAACCTCTCAAAGGGGAACATATTGTGTAGAAATATGGGGCCCAGAACGACAATCTCGTCGACTAGATGAACTAGGACGTGCGTCATGATATTGAAGAAGGATTGTGGGAACACCAGCTCGAAACTGACAAGACATTGCGCCACATCACTCCTTAGCCTTGGTATGATTTCTGGATCGATCACCTTCTGAGAGATTGCATTGAGGAATGCACATAGCTTCACAATGGCTAATCGAACATTTTTCGGTAGAAGCCCCCTCAATGCAACCGGAAGCAGTTGCGTCATAATCACGTGGTAGTCATGAGACTTTAGGTTCTGAAACTTTTTCTCTGCCATATTTATTATTCCCTTTATATTCGACGAGAACCCAGACGGGACCTTCATACTGAGCAGACATTCAAAGAAGATTTCCTTCTCTTCTTTGGTAAGAGCGTAGCTGGCAGGACCTTCATACTGCTTTGGAGGCATGCCATCTTTTTCGTGCCAACGTTGCAGGTCCTCCCGTGCTTCCGGTTTATCTTTTGTCTTTCCATACACGCCCAAGAAGCCTAGCAGGTTCACGCAAAGGTTCTTTGTCACGTGCATCACGTCGATTGAAGAGCGGACCTCTAGGTCTTTCCAGTAGGGTAGGTCCCAAAATATAGATTTCTTCTTCCACATGGGAGCGCGTCCCTCTGCGTCATTCGGAACAGATAGTCCGTCGGGACCCTTTCCAAAGATTACGTGTAAATCATTGACCATAGCAAGTACGTGATCACCGGTACGCATGGCGGGCTTCTTCCGATGATCTGCCTCGCCTTTGAAATGCTTGCCTTTCTTTCGACATTGATGGTTGGTTGGAAGAAATCGATGATGCCCCAGGTACACATTCTTCCTGCATTTGTCCAGGTATATACTTTCGGTGTCAGCTAAACAGTGCGTGCATGCGTGGTATCCCTTGTTTGTCTGTCCTGAAAGGTTATTGAGAGCAGGCCAATCATTGATGGTTACAAACAGCAACGCATGCAGGTCAAATTCCTCCTGTCTGTGCTCATCCCACACACGTACACCGATTCCATTCCACAGCTGTAAAAGTTCTTCAACTAATGGCCTTAGGTACACATCAATGTCATTGCCGGATTGCTTAGGGCCTTGGATGAGTACTGGCATCATAATGAACTTCCGCTTCATGCACAGCCAAGGAGGAAGGTTATAGATACATAGAGTCACGGGCCAGGTGCTGTGATTGCTGCTCTGCTCCCCGAAAGGATTAATGCCATCCGCGCTTAAACCAAACCATACGTTCCTTGGGTCACCTGCAAACTCAGTCTGGTACTTTCTCTCGATTTTTCTCCACTGCGACCCGTCAGCGGGTGCTCTCAACTTCCCGTCTTTCTTACGGTCCTCTCTGTGCCATCGCATCAACTTGGCATGCTCTTTGTTTCTGAACAGACGTTTCAACCATGGTATTATAGGAGCGTACCACATCACCTTGGCAGGAACCCTCTTCCTAGGGGGCTCGTCGTCAACATCACCAGGGTCATCTCGTCTGATCTTATACCGCAATGCACCGCATACCGGGCATGCGTTCAAATCCTCGTACGCACCGCAGTACAGGATGCAGTCATTAGGGCATGCATGTATCTTCTGCACCTCCAATCCTAGAGGGCATACGACCTTCTTTGCTGCGTACGTACTGTCGGGCAATTCGTTATCCTTTGGAAGCTTCTTCTTCAATATTTTCAGTAGCTTCTCAAATCCTTTGTCAGGCACAGCATTCTCTGCCTTCCACTGCAGCAATTCTAGTACGGTACCGAGCTTTGTGTTGCCATCTTCGCAATTGGGGTACAACCCTTTTTGGTGATCCTCTAACATGCGATCGAATTTTAGCTTCTCCTTTTCACTTTCGCACTGTCTCCTTGCATCAACAATGATCCGGCGGAGATCATCATCGGGCACATCGTCTGGTTCCTCTTGATCTTCAGCTTCCCCCGTTGCAGCATCATCGTATTCAGGGGGCACATAGTTGTCATCGTCCTCTTCTTCTTCGCTGTCTTCCATCATAACCCCTATTTCTCTGTGCCTGGTCCAAACATTATAGTGTGGCATGAAACCCTTATAAAGCAGGTGGGTGTGAAGGATTTTCCGGTCAGAGTAAGACTTCGTATTCCCACATATAGGGCATGGACAACACATAAAACCATTCTGCTTGTTTGCCTCAGCCACTTCGAGAAAATTATGCACGCCCTTAATGTACTCGGAGGTGCGTCTGTCACCGTACATCCATTGCTGGTTCATCTGCGTGCATTATATATAATTAAGTGTGTCAAAAACCATTACAAAACATCATGAATAGATAAGTGACCAAATTAATAGAAGTTCATCATCACATTAAAACCAAAGTACATACATAGTTCTCATTGAACAACATATAGCTCTTCAGAGCATCTAATTAAACCATACATTATTGAAACAATGTAAAACATTTCAATGCAACAACAAATGCGATCATAATCGCAACCAAGGTAACAATTGATCCAACGGCATAATGATACCAAGCCTCGGTATGAATGGCATATTTTCTATACTTTCTAATCTTGAAGCGCATTGCATCCATCTTGATCTTGTGATCATCGACGACATCCGCAACATGCAACTCCAATATCATCTTCTCCTCCTCAATTTTTTTCAATTTTTCCTTCAAGTAATTGTTTTCTTCTTCAACTAAATTTAACCTCTCGACAATAGGGTCGGTTGGAATTTCCGGTTCACATACCTCCTAGATAAAAAAAATCTATGTCACGTTGGTCGGCATAATTGCCATAAACAACAAATGAACCAAATAGTTATAAAATATAATATATACCACATCCGAATCATAGACAGGACGAGGGCCGATGGGGGCGGATACCAAAACCATCGCACTATATAATAACAAACAATAATAAAAGTAAGAAAATTATACAAGTATCTATGTAAATCATACAAGTAAGAATTTTTTCTTTTAGAAAGAAGATAACAACAAGAGGCTCACCACGGTTATGCCGGCGACGAGATCGGCGCGGGCGATTGACGGTGGTGAAGACGGGGACGGGACGTGACGGACCGCTAAACCTAGACAAATCTTGAGGAAAATGGAGCTTGAAGGTCGAGTTTGGAGAGGAGAAAGCTTAAGTAGTGTTGCTCGGGCATTTCATCGAACACCTCATGTGCATAGGAGGTGAGCTAGAGCACCACAAACACCTCCCCTTGCCGGACAGAAAAAACAGAGTAGTGGAGTGCTCTGCTCGCGGGCGAGGGGTATATATAGGCACAACATTGGTCCCGGTTCGTGGTTGGAACCGGGACTAAAGGCCACCCTTTGGTCCCGGTTCCAGCCACGAACCGGGACCAATGGATGTGGGCCAGGAGCGAGGCCCATTGGTCCCGGTTCATGTCTGGAACCGGGACCAAAGGGTCCAGACGAACCGGGACCAATGCCCCACGAGCCCCGGCCGGCCCCCTGGGTGCACGAACCGGGACGTATGCCCCCATGTGTCCCGGTTCCTAACTGAACTGGGACTAATGGGCTGGGCTGGCCTGGACCAAAGCCCTGTTTTCTACTAGTGTTAATACCATAGAGTTCGGGAACTTTCCCCGAACTAAATCCTCAATATTTTCCTCCCACATTGATAGGAGGTGAGGTTTCATGATCATGATAAGCATGACGACCCAAAGAAAGGATCCGATAGCGGGACTGTTTTCTTTGGAAGATGTTTCTTATGTTAAAACGTAATATAACATATCTCTCTATGTACCTTTGTTTATAAAACCGTAAGACCGGATTGCCTTGTTTTCCATAAATCTTTGCCCTTATAACGGCTTTATAAAGTAGGAAAACACTCCTCGGCTACTAGCCGAAGAGGTTGAAGCCGATGGTCGGCCAACAAAGTTTTGTACAATGCAGATCCGAGCACTAATGATGTAAAGTACTTGGATACATAGAGTCATTACACATAATTTGTGATTTTACTATGGATATCGATCCTTAATTCGACCACCCGTGCCCGCATTAAGACTCGGGGGCTACTGGGCTTTGAGCTTATTATTTACAAATATTAAAGGGGCACATCGATCCCCTGATCTGGTGTTGCCACCAGACCAGTGTCTCGGAGGCTACTGCATTGCTTGTTCAATGCAGAAAATTCAAAGTGCTTAGTGTTCGGCTTGACCGAACTATAGGCAAACGTGTCTTCGTACAACAACAGGTACCGTCTAGACCTATCTGGCTTCAAGCTAATATATTACAGCAACTTCTCAAGTCTCTCTCTCAAGGGCCCGTTCACCGATCACTATTATCTCTAATATATTACACTGTGTTTCTATTCCTATGTATGCTGCCGAGCTAGGAGTTGATCCTCAGGCCAATTTTGCGCATCGACCTGAGTCTCAGGGGCTACTTGGATCAGCAGTTTCATGTTCTCCTTCAGGTGCATCTCGGGTTTTAGACCGACACACACCTTGAGGGCTAATGGCTATATATCTCGGCGGAGAATAAATTGCACCAATCAAAAATATTCACAAAAAATCAGCCTGCAGTCGGGGTGGTGCACCACCTCGGAAGCAGTCCAGCATAAAGCTTGGGCGCCAGTGGCTGGCTCCATAGAGGGCACTTCCGGCATTAAGCTCGGCTGAATTCATTCAATCTTTTAAAGATCGAGGTAGTTTATGACACCTCAGACGCTGACCATCGTTAGAGCTCGGATACAGTCCGGCGTTGGTGCTCGGCTGCAAAAGATACCTTAAATAAAGTCCGGCGTTGGAGCTTGGATGCAAGAGGACACCACCGCATGGGAACAACTTCAAACCTGAGGTGTGGCGTAAAAAATAACAAGGCATCGATAAAAGGCCGAGAACTTAAAGGGGCTCCTCGGATACCCGACGTGTAAACTCTTCGAATTCACTTCAGCGATCCTCAGGATCGAAGATAAGAAGATTTGTTGAACCAATTTTCAAGACCGATGACCGAATATGAAGAACAGTTCGGAAGAATCGAGGAGTGTCCCCAACATGAAGACCGGTTCAGGGGGCTACTGACGGTGTCCTGGACTAGGGGGTACTCACCACATCGTCTCCCGATTAGTTGGATTGGGCCGAGGACCCCCAGGGCCGTTTCCTCATGGGCCAGTTCGGACAGCCGAAGTATACACGAGGAAGATTCCACAAGACTTGGTGATCAAGACAAGGACTCCTCTCCACCGGCGTATTTGACTAGGACTCTTGTTATCCTAGGCCTCTGGTACATTATATAAGACGAGGCCGGGCTAGTCGATAGGGAGGCTAGATCATTATGACATCAATCATCATACCTCTAGGGTTTAGACCACAACATATGATCTCGAGGTAGATCAACTCTGTACTTGATATTCAATCAATATAAACAAGAGTAGGACGTAGGGTTTTACATCCATCAAGAGGGCCCGAACCTGGGTAAAACATTGTGTCCCCTGTCTCCTATTACCCATCGATCCATGACAAACAGCTTGGGACCCCCTACCCGAGATCTGCCAGTTTTGACACCGACAACCGCCACCGCCATCTTCCTCCGCTCGGGCACGGCACCGCCCAGGCCACCTAGCGTCGCCCCGAGCCAACCAACTCCCCCTGGCGTTAATACGGACGGCCGCCGTCCTCACCAACCTCGCTGTCCACCATCAACTCATGAACGGCCTCAACCACCGCAATAATGGCCACCACCGTCGTCTCTTCCCCGAGAAGCCACTGAACCGATGTCGCACAGCTATAAAAGGGCATCCCCGAGCTCGCTTCGATGTATACGGCCACTCCCTCCTCCCCTACACACCTCGCAGAGCTCCCAACTGAGCCAGAGGACACCATCTTCTTCACTTCCGGCCACCGTTGCCATGGCCAAACCTCGGCCAAATCCATTGCCTCAGGGCCTCCCCCTCCTCAAATACTCCTCCAGTAGATCTTTCTAAATCCCACAAACCCTTTCCTCCACTCAATTGAATATCCATGATGCTAATGATATGCAAAGCTACAAGCTTGGGGATGCTATGTTTGATGAAGATGATATTTTTAGTCCCCCAAGTTTTGATGAGAATATTTATTATCATGATAGCATGCCTCCTATTTATGATGATTATATCGATGAAAGTGGATTTGGAGAGGTCATGACTTTATTTAGTGATGAATCCACTATTTTGGTAGAGGTTCCAATTGATTACGAGAACAAAGTTGCTATCTATGATGATTATTGTTATGACATGTATGCTATAAAGAATAATGATAACCATGAAACTTGTCATCATTATTGTAGTTTTCAATTGGATTATGCCTCACATAATAGCTATTTTGTTGAGTTTGATTCCACTACTATTCATGAGAATAAATTTGCTTATGTGGAGAGTAGTAAAATTTGCATGCTTGTGGATCATGAAAAGAATGCTTTATGTGATAATTGTATTGTTGAATTCATTCATGATGCTACTGAAAATTATTATGAGGGAGGAAGATATGCTTGTAGGTATTGCAATAATATCAAGTTTCCTCTCTATGTGTTGAAAATCTTGAAGTTATGCTTGTTTTGCCTTCCTATGCTAGTTGATTCTTGCTCCCATAAATTGTTTGCTCACAAAATCCCTATGCATAGGAAGTGGGTTAGACTTAAATGTGCTAGTCATACGCTTCATGATGCTCCCGTTATGTTTCAATTCTTATCTTTTATGTGAGCATCATTGAAATCATCATGCCTAGCTATAAAGGCATTAAAGAAAAGCGCTTGTTGGGAGACAACCGAATATTTACCCCTACTGTTTTTATGTGTTCACATGATTAGGCTACTGTATTAATCATGTTTTATAGCTTTTGTTTGAATAAAGTGCCAAGTAAAGCCTTTGGGATAGTGTGGTTGATAGTTGACTTGATTCTGTCTAAAAATAGAAACTTTTGCATCCAGTGAAGAAATTCCTATATTTTACTGGAACGTACAAAACTTCTGAAATTTGTACAGTTGATTGGTATACAAATTATCTACGTTTTCCTAATTTTTCAGAATATTTGCAGTTACATAAGTATGACCTTAATTCAGATCTTTACAGACTGTTCTGTTTTTGACAGATTCTGTTTTTGATGCATAGTTTGCTTGTTTCCTAGTTTCTATTGCTTATATTGCTTAATATAAATTGTAGAAATGATAGGATACACTAGGCATCATGTGAGAAAATTTATGAATCTTGTCTTGACAGTACCAAAGTGAATGATTTGTTTTATTATACTAACGGATCACACGAAGGTTTTCTTAAGTTTCGTGTGATTGAAGTTTTCAAGTTTTGGGTGAGATATCGATATGAGGAGAATAAGGAGTGACAAGAAACTAAGCATGGGGATGCCCAACGCACCCCAAGGTAATACTCAAGGAAGATCCAAGCAACTAAGCTTGGGGAAGCCCCGGAAGGCATCCCTTCATTCGTCTTCAACATTATCAGTAACCTTACTTGGGGCTATATTTTTATTCGTCACATGATATGAGTTTTGCTTGGAGCATCATTTTATTTTATTAGTATTTGCTTTCTGTTATTTAAAGTAATGTTTTGCATCTTTTAGTTCAATAAAAAGGTCAAGTATAGCCTTTACCATGCTTATTTTGCATGTCTATATGTTGCTGTTTTCAAAACAGAAAGTTTTCTATTGTTGTCTGAATTCTTATGGAAAGTTAGAACACGATAAAATCTTGAAATTTTTACACGTTGAGAAATAACAAATTTTGTACAGTGTGGTAATTTTTCAGAATTTTTGGAGTTAGGAAAGTATGAGTACAATTGCAGTCTTTAGAGACTGTCCTGTTTTGACAGATTGCTGTTATGTTTGCGTTGTTTGCATATGTTTGCTTGTTTAATGATTCTATTTATGGATAGCAGTATTAAATATGCAGAGGCATTTAGTATGCAATGTTAAATAATAATTTTAGTGATTTCCTACAGTAGAGAATGATAAGGTTTTGCATTAGATTTATACTAACTTTTCTCACGAGTTCTTGTTGAGTTTTGTGTGGATGAAGTTTTTAAGATTTAGGGAAACCATCATAGAAAAGGAATTAAGGAGACACAAAAGCTGAAGCTTGGGGATGCCCAAGGCATCCCTAGTTAATATTTCAAGAAGTCTCAAGCATCTAAGCTTGGGGATGCCCCGGTAGGCATCCCACCTTTCTTCATCAAGAATTATCGGTTAGTATCGGTTGAACCTAAGTTTTTGCTTCTTCACACGATATGTGCTATCCTTGCAATGTCACTTTTTTTTTGCTTGCTGTTTGAATAAGGTACTTAAGATCTGAAATTCTTTGATGAGAGAGAGTCTTCACATAGTTACATAATTATTCAACTACTCATTGAGCTTCACTTATATCTTTTGGAGTAGTATGTCATTTGCTCTTGTACTTCACTTATATCTTTTTAGAGCACGATGGTAGTTTTATTTTGAAGAAATTGTTGAACTCTCATGCTTCACTTATATTATTTTGCGAGTCTTTAAACAGCATGTTAATTTGCTTTGGTTATGAATTTAGTCCTAATATGATGGGCATCCAAGAGGGATATAATAAAAAACATATAAAGTGCATTGAATACTATGAGAAGTTTGATTCCTTATGATTGTTTTGAGATATAAAGATGGTGATATTAGAGTCATGCTAGTGTGTAATTGTGGATTGTAGAAATACTTGTGTTAAAGTTTGTGATTCCCGTAGCATGCACGTATGGTGAACCGTTATGTGATGAAGTCGGAGCATGAATTATTTATTGATAGTCTTCCTTATGAGTGGCAGTCGAGGACGAGTGATGGTCTTTTCCTACCAATCTATCCCCCTAGGAGCATGCACGTAATACTTCGTTTCGATAACTAATAGATTTTTGCAATAAGTATGTGAGTTCTTTATGACTAATGTTGAGTCCATGGATTATACGCACTCTCACCCTTCCACCATTGCTAGCCTCTCTAGTACCGCGCAACTTTCGCCGGTACCATACACCCACCATATACCTTCCTCAAAACAGCCACCATACCTACCTATTATGGTATTTCCATAGCTATTCTGAGATATATTGCCACGCAACTTTCCACCGTTCCGTTTATTAAGACACGCTTCATCATTGTCATATTGCTTTGCATGATCATGTAGTTGACATCGTATTTGTGGCAAAGCCACCATTCATAATTCTTTCACACATGTCACTCTTGATTCATTGCACATCCCGGTACACCGCCAGAGGCATTCACATAGAGTCATATTTTGTTCTAAGAATCAAGTTGTAATTCTTGAGTTGTAAGTAAATAAAAGTGTGATGATCATCATTATTAGAGCATTGTCCCAGTGAGGAAAGGATGATGGAGACTATGATTCCCCCACAAGTCGGGATGAGACTCTGGATGAAAAAAAAAGAGGCCAACAAAAAAGAGAAGGACCAAACAAAAAAAACAAAAAAATGAGAGAAAAGAGAGAAGGGACAATGTTACTATCCTTTTACCACACTTGTGCTTCAAAGTAGCACCATGATCTTCATGATAGACAGTCTTCTACGTTGGCACTTTCATATACTAGTGGGAATTTTTCATTATAGAACTTGTCTTGTATATTCCAATGATGGGCTTCCTCCAATTGCCCTAGGTCTTCGTGAGCAAGCGAGTTGGATGCACACCCACTTAGTTTCTTTTGAGCTTTCATAAACTTATAGCTCTAGTGCATCCGTTGCATGGCAATCCCTACTCACTCACATTGATATCTATTGATAGGCATCTCCATAGCCCGTTGATACGCCTAGTTGAAGTGAGACTATCTCCTTTTTGTCTTCTCCACAACCACCATATTCTATTCCACCTATAGTGCTATGTCCATGGCTCACGCTCATGTATTGCGTGAAAGTTGAAAAAGTTTGAGAACATCAAAATTATGAAACAATTGCTTGGCTTGTCATCGGGGTTGTGCATGATTTGAATATTTTGTGTGATGAAGATGGAGCATAGCCAGACTATATGATTTTGTAGGGATAACTTTCTTTAGCCATGTTATTTTGAGAAGACATAATTGTCTTGTTAGTATGCTTGAAGTATTATTGTTTTTACGTCAATACTAAACTTTTGTTTTGAATCTTATGGATCTGAACATTCATGCCACAATAAAGAAAAATTGCATGGATGAATATGTTAGGTAGCATTCCACATCAAAAATCTATTTTTATCATTTACCTACTCGAGGACAAGCAGGAATTAAGCTTGGGGATGCTTGATACATCACCAACGTATCTATAATTTTTGATTGTTCCATGCTATTATATTTTCTATCTTGGATGTTTTATATGCATTTATATGCTATTTTATATGATTTTTAGGACTAACCTATTAACCTAGAGCCCAGTGCCAATTTCTGTTTTTTCCTTGTTTTTGAGCTTCGCAGAAAAGGAATATCAAACGGAGTCCAATTGAGCTAAAAATTTACGACAATTGTTTTTGGACCAAAAGAAGCCCATGGAGTACCGGAGATGCACCAGAAGAGTCCCGAGGCCACCACATGGGTGGAGGGCGATCCCACCCCCTAGGGCGCGCCCTCCGACCTTGTGGGCCCCTCGTGGACTCCCCTGACTTGTTCTCGACGCCAACACCACTTATATATCCCCAAACCTCCAGAACATAACCTAGATCGGGAGTTCCGCCGCCGCAAGCCTCTGTAGTGACCAAAAACCAATCTAGACCCCATTTCGGCACCCTGCCGGAGGGGGAAATCATCACCGATGGCCATCTTCATCATCCCGGCGCTCTCCATGACGAGGAGGGAGTAGTTCACCCTCGGGGCTGAGGGTATGTACCAGTAGCTATGTGTTTGGTCTCTCCTTCTCTCGTGTTCTTGATTTGGCACGATCTTGATGTACCGCGAGCTTTGCTATTATAGTTGGATCTTATGATGATTCTCCCCCTCTACCTTCTTGTAATGAATTGAGTTTTCCCTTTGAAGTTATCTTGTTGGATTGAGTCTTTAAGGATTTGAGAACACTTGATGTATGTCTTGCATGTGTTTATCTGTGGTGACAATGGGATATTCACGTGATCCACTTGATGTATGTTTTGGTGATCAACTTGCGGGTTCTGTGACCTTGTGAACTTATGCATAGGGGTTGGCACACGTTTCCCTCTTGACTCTCTGGTAGAAACTTTAGGGCACTCTTTGAAGTTCTTTGTGTTGGTTTGAATAGATGAATCTGAGATTGTGTGATGCATATCGTATAATCAAATCCACGGATACTTGTGGTGACATTGGAGTATCTAGGTGACATTAGGGTTTTGGTTGATGTGTATCTTATGGTGTTACTTTAGTACGAACTCTAGGGCTGTTTGTGGCACTTATAGGAATAGCCCAATAGATCGATCAGAAAGAATAACTTTGAGGTGGTTTCGTACCCTACAATAATCTCTTCGTTTGTTCTCCGCTATTTGTGACTTTGGAGTGACTCTTTGTTGCACGTTGAGGGATTGTTATATGATCTAATTATGTTATCATTGTTGAGAGAACTTGCACTAGTGAAATTATGAAACCTAGGCCTTGTTTCGAAGCATTGCAATACCGTTTTAGCTCACTTTTGTTACTTGCTACCTTGCTGTTTTTATATTTTCAGATTACGAAAACCTATATCTACTATCCAAATTGCACTTGTATCACCATCTCTTCGCCGAACTAGGGCACCGATACAATTTACCATTGTATTGGGTGTGTTGGCGACACAAGAGACTCTTTGTTATTTGGTTGCAGGGTTGTTTGAGAGATACCATCTTCATCCTACACCTCCCATGGATTGATAAACCTTAGGTCATCCACTTGAGGTAAATTTGCTACTTTCCTACAAAACTCTGCACTTGGCGGCCCAACAACGTCTACAATGATTCTAGCAGTGTGTAGTGTTTGATTGAATAATGTGCTTTTGTGTTGTTGCCTTGTATATGATTACTTTTTAGTTGCGGGTTGCATTTAGTTCCTCCGCCCTTAACAAATCTTAAGGACGAGATTTTCTTAAGGGGGGTAGAGTTTGTAACACCCCAAAAATTTAATCATGTTTTTGCTAAATAAAATTTGGCCAGAATTAAAAATTATAATTTTACTAGTTCCATTATTAATTTCAGAACCATTTTCTGTTTCTGTTTTCCAAAATTCTTCCCTCCATATAGAATTTTTTTTTGGAAATAATATTGTGGCTTTGGTAGTTTTCTTAAAAAAATTCAATTATAGTTTAATAACAGTAAGAATTATTTTCATAACAAAACTTGCCCCAAAACTATTCTTTTAATAGCATTTCCATTCTTTGAAATGCTTCTGTTGCACTGCAACCATTTTAAATAATTCTTTTAAAATTCCTTAAAAATTATGGGAGATCATGTGATGCTTATATATCACTTTTATACAAAAACCTAACTTGGTGTTTTGAAAATTTTGAGTAAACCATCCCCTTTTCAATTATGTCCTGTATTTGAGTTTCTACTACAACCCCAATTTAACTAGATCCAAAAATTCCCAAATTTTTCCCACTTATAGTCCTTCCAACCAAACCCTTAAGTCCAAAATTTTAGCTCCATTGGAATCTTTTTAGTTCACCAAATATTCCTCAGTAGCTTCTGTCCAGAAACTAAATTCTTCAAAACTTGCACTAGCAAGTATTTGTTTCTGCCAAACCAACTCCACCACCATTTCTAACATCCAAAGAGACATGCCCCTGCCAAGTTTCATAACCAGCAAAGTTTCCTAGGATACCATAGCATTTTGTCAAGCACTTGGTGTACATGGCAGAATTTTGCAACCTTCCAAACCTGCATTTCACACTTGCTCCCCTGGACAAACTATTTTGTCCAACATCTGTAAAATCCAATTAGACACCACACTACAAAAAACCCAATGCGATTAAATCATTCTAGCTCCCCCTGGCATTTCGTCGAACGACCTGGGTGCGTGCTGTGGGCGTGGCCAGAGCGCCCGCGTTGCAGCCTCTGGCATCGAGCTGCCGCCGCGCTTTGCTGTTGCCCTTGCTCGCCCTAGCCTCCCTCTGGATCATCTCGAATCCTCAGAACCCTACTAACATCCTCCCCTGGCCTCTAGCGCCGCCTATCACCGACCACCGCCACCGCCATCTTCCTCCGCTCGGGCACGGCACCGCCCAAGCCACCTGGGGTCGCCCCGAGCCAAGAAACTCCCCCTAGCATTAATACGGACGGCCGCCGTCCTCACCAACCTCGCCGTCCACCATCAACTCCCCAACAGCCTCAACCACCGCCCTAATGGCCACCGTCGTCGTCTCTTCCCCTAGAAGCCACGGAACCGACGTCGCACAGCTATAAAAGGGCCTCCCCGAGCTCGCCTCGATGCATCCGGCCACTCCCTCCTCCCCTGCACACCTCGCAGAGCTCCCAACTGAGCCGGAGGACACCATCTTCTTCACTTCCGACAACTGTTGCCGTGGCCAAACTTCGGCCAAATCCGTCACCTCAGGGCCTCCCCCTCCTCAAATACTCCTCCAGTAGCTCTCTCTAAATCCCACAAACCCTTTCCTCCCCTCAATTGAGCCCAAGGTGGACCGTCGCCAAAAGCACCCTCTCACCTGTGGCCCTCTCCCACCATGGTTGATGCCTAGCTCGAATTTGAACTCTGCGGCGACCTTCTCTACCTCCCACAGATGCGGATCATTTTCTGGTACACGCCGGTGTAGCCAGTTTTGTGTATGGAGTTCCCTGCCGCCGGGGATCGCCGCCGGAGCTTCGCCCCTGCCTCTGTCCACGCGCGCGAGGGGTTGAAGACAAACAAGACCGGTGGGGCTCACCTGTCGGTGAGTCACCCCTCCTCTCCAGAAGCGCATCTCTGCGGGATCATTTTCCTGCGAGGAAAACATACTCCACCGAGTATGCTTTCAACTCCGCCATCTCCCCGCGGGCTAGGAGCTGGGCCAAGCACAGTGACGCCGTCCGACTAAGACGCGCTCAGGGCGCACCTCCACTCTTTCCCCTTTTTCCTTTTCTGCATTTTTCAAATAATTCTACAGTGGCCTTTTCAAACCCAAATTTGATGATTCAAATTTCTGTAGATTTGTAAAATCATGCTCTATTTATCTAGACTAGGTGAACATTTTCCTAAAGTTTAGTATCTACTGGATCTATTAAGTAGTCCTTTTCTTTATTCTTTCCATCTTAGAAATTCCATAAGTAATTCATTTGAACTCCAAATAAATTGATTATTTTTCTGTTATTTCTTAATTTTCATCTTGTTTATTTTAGTATTTATTTCAAAATTTTCCACACAACTTTTTGCACTGTTTTAGCTCTATGTGGTAATTTAAATGTTTTTGAAAATAGGAAATGGAGGGAAGATAAAATTCTCAAACTTTTGGAGTGCACCCAATATTTCTGCATGCTCAAGGCAAGCATCTTGAACACTTGATATGGTGATTGCTTGGTTAAATTCTTCAGAGAATTTGTGAGTCATGCATAAGGTTGAATTCAAATAAAACTTGCATGCATGTAGGATTGGCTTGTTTCTCCGTACCATGCATCGTGTGCTTGTCATAACTAACTTGCAGGTGCAGGCATAAGAGAAATACCGTTACCGACCGAAGGGTGATCACGATGGAGGGTGATCATGCCTTGTTGATTATGCATGTTGGAGCATGCAAGGGTTATGGCCCTGTTTGGTATTGCTGTTGAAAGAATACTTTATTGTGCTAACCACTGCAGGAAATATTTGAGCCTCCTAAGTCGACCGTAGATCGAGTCTTGTTCCGGTAACCCCCATACTTGATTCGTGCTGCCACTTGTCCCCGCCACAGGTGGGGTATGGTTTAGTAAGTTGTTAACCCCTTTCCGTGCACACACCACATAGAGAGCTACGATGAGGGTTTCCATGATCATGGACTAAATCCTGTCATCGACTCAGGGGGTATGGGTGTATCCGGTTGTATCCGAGAGGGGGGGACCTCTTGGAATCCGCATGTATTAATAGTGATCCCATGCTACTCGAGATTGTTGTCTCCCCGACTTAGAGTTTTTCTAAAACGATGGTTTGTGTGATTCCTGGCATCCGGACGGTTAATCTGGTGTGTGCTGGTCAGGTGTGTTTCCAGCCCAAAGACCGTAATGGGAATTAGTCAGTGTCACAGTACTGACTAAAGAAATCCTTTACTTGTGGGTAAAGAGTACACCCTCTGCAGAGTTTAAACCTATTCGAATAGCCGTGTCCGCAGTTAAGGACTACATTTTGGGTTGGTCAAGTGTCGGTCTTAGTGTCGGTCTTCGGAGGAAATAATTAAAACGTTCCTGAATTATTTTGTAGGGTAATTATTGTCACCCTGATGCTACCATGAATATTTTTGCTATGCATATTAATATTATTGTGGTTATGCATATTATGGTGGACTAATCCGTTTCTCTTATTTTATTTTCCTGAGTGTCTCAGGGGCTGGCTAGACTACCCCGAGCATTTGGTTTTATTTTCAAGACGTCTCCGTGGCATCCCTCGAGTTCTCAGATGGTCTATAACGCCACCACTCTTGTGGACACCCGATTGGCATTTCTTTTCAAGACCTCTTCATGGCGTCCCTCGAGTTCTCAGGCGGTCTATCACGCCACTACTCTTGTGGACACCCGATTGGCATTTCTTTTCAAGACCGACCATGGCGTCACTTTTGACACCCGACTGGCATTTCTTTTCAAGACCTCGTCATGGCGTCCCTCGAGTTCTCAGGCGGTCTATCACGCCACTACTCTTGTGGAAACCCGATTGGCATTTCTTTTCAAGACCGACCGTGGCGTCACTTTTGACACCCGACTGGCATTTCTTTTCAAGACCTCTTCATGGCCTCCCTCGAGTTCTCAGGCGGTCCTATCACGCCACTACTCTTGTGGATACCCGATTGGCATTTCTTTTCAAGACCTACCGTGGTGTCACTTTAGGCATCCGACCGGCATTTCTTTTATTTTATTTTCCTTTAGCTTGCGTTGTTTATCACTAACATTTTTTTATATATTCATTTATTTGTACTTGCTAATATTATATTATGCCATGATTTAATTCCTGTCAGCATGCATTTAATATATATATAGCCCAGCATGAGCATACGCATATAGTTTGGTGCACCATGATCATATATTTTATCTGCTGCATTCGGTATATCTTTTGTTCATGATGTTTGCGAGTACATACAAACGTACTCACAGGCTTGTCCCTGGCTATTTACTTGGCCAGGTCAGGAGTTCTTCGAGAAGTACCATAGCGACGGCCGTGTGAAGCCTAGGATAGCAGCCATGCGGGATAGGAATTATCCGGGTCAGCTGTTCCTGTGGGAATGGAGCCCCATCGACGTTGGAGAACCATGAGTCAATTCCGTCATCAACCACCAGATATCAGTGTTGTATCATTGGACCTTTATGGTCTTGCATTCAATTCTTGTAATAGCTTGGTATTCTGTAACATGGACCTGTCCACCAGTAACAGTAATCCTAGGCTGGTGATGACACGAGGGGTTAATTTCTGGGATATTGTGTCCCCGAAATCCGGCCCCGACACTACTATTACTCCACACATTGACTGACTCCTACCTGCATCTAGAGTATTGAGTTCATAAGAACAGAGCAACACTTTAAGTAAGATGACATGATGTGGAGGGATAAACTCAAGCAATATGATATAAACCGCATCTTTTTATCCTTGATGGAAAAAATACAATACGTGCCTCGCTACCCCTTCTGTCACTAGGTAAGGACAGCGCAAGATTGAACCCAAAACTAAGCACCTCTCCCATTGCAAGAAAAACCAATCTAGTTGGCCAAACCAAACCGATAGTTCGAAGAGAAATACAAACATATCTTAATCATGCATAAAAGAGTTTAGAGAAACTCAAATAATATTCATAGATAATCTGATTATAAATCCACAATTCATCGGATCTCAACAAACGCACCGCAAAAGAAGATTACATTGAATAGAACTCCAAGAACATTGAGGAGAACATTGTATTGAAGATCAAAGATAGAGAAGAAGCCATCTAGCTACTAGTTATGGACCCTTAGGTCCGTGGTAAACTACTCATGCTTCATCGGAAGGGCAGCAAGGTTGATGTAGAAGCCCTCCGTGATCGAATCCCCCTCTGGCGGAGTGCTGGAAAAGGCCCCAAGATGGAATCTCATGGGAACATAAGCTTTCGGTGGCGGAAAAGTAATTTTGGTGTGCCCTCTGGCATAGGGGGGATATTTGAGAATTTATAGTGTAGAGACTAGGTCAAGACGGTCCACGAGGGGCCCACAAGCTAGGGGGCGCCCCCCTAGGGCACGGCCACATGGCTTGTGGCCGCCTCGTGGGTCTTTTCGCCTCGTCTCCAAGTCTCGTGGGTTTCTTCTGCTCCAAGAAAAATCACAGTAAAGTTTTATTCCATTTGGACTCCGTTTGATATTCCTTTTCTGTAAAAGTCAAAAGCAAGGAAAAAAACAGAAACTGGCACTGGGCTCTATGTTAATAGGTTAGTCTCAAAAATAATATAAAATAGCATATAATTCATATAAAACATCAAAAACAGAATATATAATAGCAAGGAACAATAAAAAATTGTAGATACGTTGGAGACGTATCATTGTGCAATAGAGACAGTTGCATTCACTTTAAATAGGGCACCATCTAAGTTCGTAGATATGACACCGTATGAACTATGGTTTGGCAAGAAACCTAAGCTGTCGTTTCTTAAGGTTTGGGGCAGCTATGCGTATGTCAAAAGGCTTCAGCTGGAAAACTACGAACCCAAAGCGGACAAATGCGTCTTCATAGGATACCCAAAGGAGACGATTAGGTATACCTTCTATCTCAGATCCAAGGGCAAACTGTTTGTCGCTATGAACCGTTCCTTTCTCAAGAAAGAGTTTGTCTCGAAAGAATTGAGTGGGAGGAAGATAGAACTTGATGAGGATGTTGAACCTTCGCTTCAGCCAAAGAGTAGAGCAGCGCAGAAAGATGTTTCTGTGGCACCTATGTCAGTTGAAGAGGAAGCTAATGATAGTGATCATGAAGTTTCAGATCAAGTTACTATCGAACACTACTAGGAAAAAGCTTATACAGAGAGTCTTGTCAGTAACGCTTGTTAAAACAAGGCGCTACTGCTATCTAATAGTAGCGCGGGGAGAACAAGCCCGCTACTTCTATATAAATAGCAGTAGCACGTCCCTTACAAAAAGTGCTACTACTATAACTGCTACACCGCTGCCGCCAGGCTTGGTATAGTAGTAGCGCCCGTCTACAGACCGCGCTACTACTAATCAAATAGTAGCAGCGCTTTTTAAGGCAACAACGCTGCAACTAAGGAATGAAAAAAAACAAAAAAAGGAAAGAAAAAAAGAAAAGGAAAATTAAAGAAAAAGAAAAAAAAGCAATAGCAGTAGCGCCTGTTTAAGAAAGCGGTATAGCTACTTTAGCTAGAGCGCGTTTTCCCAACATGCGCTATAGCTAACTTATCTATAGCAGTAGCGCGTTCCGCCAAACAGCGCTATAGCTAAGTAGCTATAGCGCGTGGTGGGAAAATGCGCTACCCCTAAGTTTGACTTTCCCCTGTGCGGGCGTCCCTCCTTCCCCCAATTCCCCATTCTTCTTGCATCTCCTACCTCTCCCTTGCCGCCCCTGCTCCCTCGCCATCCTGCCACAGTCACCGTCACCGAAGCCGCACGCCGTCACCGCCACCGGAGCCACCCTCATCCGCTCCTTGCCTCCCGTGCCTCCCCTAACGCCCATGCCTCCCTTGCCATCACCGGAGCTGCCGTAGATGCCACCGGAGCCACCCTCGACGCCCTCCCCGCCAGCGTCTCCCCCGAGCACCTCCCCGCCACTGTCTCCCCCGAGCAGCCTCTCTGTAAGCCCCCACCCCTCCTCTCTATGTTAATTTACTTAGGTGAATTTAGTTATGAACCCTAGGAATTAGCAAGGTTAAGTATGTTAACTAGCTAGGTTAACTAACTAAGTTAACTAGCTAAGTTAATTTGGTTCAGTAGGTTAACTAGCTAGGTTAACTAGGTTGGCTAGGTTAGAGAAAAAAAATTAGTTTAGAGGAAAAATTTAATTAGGGCAGTAGGGTTTAACTAGGGAAATAGGGTTTAGAGCAAAAATTTAGTGGCAGTAGGGTTTAATTAGGGTTTTTGTTTTCATAGATGTTTTTTAAAAGAACAAAATAAAGAAGATGTTGCAGGAGTGCTGCTAGTAGTATATATAGTGGTACTAGTAGATGTTAATTATGTTAGGGCAGTTGGTTTTACTAGGTTAATTAGGTGTTTTTAGTTAGGGCAGTTGGGTTTTACTAGGTTAATTAGGTTAGTAGTGCTGCTAGTAGTAGTGATGCAGTAGGTTAATTAGGTGAAGTTAATGAATGACCTAAATGAATGAAATTAGTAGTTAACTGATTTTTTTTATTTCATCATTATAGAGCACTAAAGTTAACTGAATTTTGTTCTATCAGTAATTAATTGAATTTTCTTCTACACTTAGTTTTTGAATTAGCTTGTGAAATTTTGACATGTATATTTGGACATGTGGTTGCTCGTGTATATTTGGACATGTGTTGCGGTGTCGAAGATGGATATTTGAACATTGTTTGCAGGGAATGATTCCGAGTGGCCTATGTTTTGCTGGAATGTTGATTCATTTCTGTTCCGGCTTTCACGAGCTCAATTTGTCCACTTTTTAGCAAAGGTCATGCCGTAATTTTCCACGAATTTCGGCATGACTTGTGCTAGAAACTAGGACATATCGAGTGCCCAGGATTTGCCACAACGGTAATGAATCAATATTTCGGCAAAACATAGGCCTTTTTTTATATCATTATTCATTTTATTAGGTCTAGAATTAATTGACTATACTTAATTGTAGGAAACATGGCTAGCAACAATGAAGGAGAGGGTTCTGGTAATTGCAACATCTATGAGGCGGCAGACGAATATTTGAACTATCTGGACGAGCAATGGTTATTGTAGTACCCCCATGTCACATCCGAGACTGAGACCGACACCGGCACCGACATCGAGACCGGTGCCGAGACCAGCATCGAGACATAGACCGGCACCGAGACCGGCGCCGAGACCGATGCTGGCGAATTAGCCGTTATAGAACCGAAACCGAACAGGATATGGCGCCCAAACCCGCTCGGCACTACTAGACTGGTGGTCACGGCGGTGGACGTCAACAACTTCGAGCCAACAGAGCCTGCGGAAGCGCGCATGTGCTATGGCAATCAAGTAGGCTGCATCCTATGGGAAACCGCCACCATCAACGATGAAAAAATAAAGAAGATACCAAATATGGAGCACTCCCTCCTAAAGAAGTTGCACCAGAGATTCTTGTTCTCGGGGCGGGATGAAATGAAATATACTTTACCGTGGGAAGACCCGGCAATGAAGAAGATAAACAGACGTGCCATGGGCAAGTTTAGCGGTGCGTTGTCTGCCTGGAAAGTAAGGGTGAAGCATCGGATCATGGTCAAAAAGGAACCCTACTCCAAGCTTGTAAAGGATAATCCGACAATTATGGAAGAGCAGTTCAAAATATTCAAAAAGGCTTGCGTTGCCGAAGCTGCCAAAGAAAAGTCGAAGTACATGAAGGGGCTTCAAGAGAGGAACATGGGGTGCCACCACCTCAGAAGCCGTGGTTACGAGGGGAAGAGGCCCATATGGGCCAAGGAGGACGCAGAACACGAAAGTCTGGGGATCGCAGACCCCTTGGCGGAGTTCACCGTCCCGCAGGAGCGTGACGTCATCAGGGCTTGGTACCATTGGGACCCAGTCAACAAGGTTTTCGAAATGGACGCGGTCACAAAGGAGTTCATGAGACTACTGGTAATTTTTAATTTACGCCCTAATTTTAGCTTCTGATCAATTTGACTGCACGTTTAGTCACATTTATAAACGATCCATGTTCCTTTTGCAGAAAGAGCAGCACAGGATTGCGGCCGAAAGTGACTCGCCATCTGAGGCGTTGGCGAGGCCCAAGTTGGACACCCCATTCAACCAGGCCTTCAACATATTGAAATTACTCCCGGTGGACACTCGGCCGTCGTATGGACGCGTGCACGACGTCGGAGATGGTGCCACATGGAAGCACTACTACGATGAGAACACCGAGAAGAGAAAGCAAAGAAGGAGGTTAAACGAAGAAAACATCGACAAGAAGATTGAGATTGTGGTTGATAAGAAAGCAGTTGAGACCAAAGAAGAGTCAGTCAAAGCAGTGGTAGCTGCCGCAAGAGAGGAAATGGCAGCTTTGTATGGTGCCTTGGTTCTGGCTATCATCAATTGGACCAAGCAAAATCCAGGTAAAGAGGCAGCGGACTTTCCCTTTTCCAACTTCTTCGGGAGTAGCTCATTTAGCGTTGCACCAGCACCTACTCACGCAACCGCACCTGCTCCCGCACCTGCTCATAGCAGCCCGTCCTCCGTCTCTGGCGTGCTCGGCGGTGCTTCGTGTTTGGCTGAGCTCAGCGCCCTCACGGTAACTACCTGTCACATCGGCCCTCTTCAATATATGTATAATCTCCCGTTTCCATTGCCTTTCGGATGTCTCACATCACAAGCATGTCTTTGCAGGCCGACGTAACCCCATGCACCATACTGTACACCATCAGTGGCCGAAAGGTGGACGTGGGAAAGGCGACGATAGTGAAGACAAAGGAAGAATTGTTCCACAGCCGGCTGATCCCCTCTGCCATCTTCAAGGTTTCTGTGGCCACTATCAAACCGGGCCACGAGAATTTGGCTCCTCCGGTAGCACTAGGGGGAGATGACAACGAGACCCCGCGGCGGCTTGGTGATTGCAAGAGTTGGGTCCTATTCTGGCCGAAGTGTCTGCTTCGTCTGGAGGCTGCCGGGAGCACACCCACGATCAAGCATCCTAGCAAGGTATGAACACCAACACCCTAGCTACCCAATTAGCGTCGCCTGTCATGCCAGGTGATAGCGGACGGCGTGAGGAAGAGGCTCCATTAGTCGCTGATGATGTCGCCGCCTTCGAAAAAACAATGCATGATGCCATGGACGACGAGGATGATGAACCTCTATGGTATCTCAATACCAGCGCCTATGACGACGGAGGATTGATGGCTCAGCAGTATGACTCAGGGTTTGAGCATGATGAGTTGATGCCTGAATTGCCGGCGGATGATTGTATGATAGGCTCACTTCCGGTAGCAAAGAAGCATAGGAAGAGACCGAAGAAAGGCCGAAATGGCGGCAAAGCTGCTTCTATGAGCCAGCCGCCTCGAGTTCAAGACCTTATACCTATGGAAGATGCGGTGAAATACCATATCCCTGGTGATCCAATCCTACCTAAGGCAGCGGTAGAGGCCATAGACGGCGATCTACGGAGACTTCATGATGATGTGTTGCGGAGAGAGAAAAGCCTTATTACCTTGAAAAATCCATGATACCCGCTCTACGTGGTTAACGTGCCGCAGCAAAGGTTGTACGTCCTTACATTCCCCGCGAAAAAGTTCTTCCTTCGATTCGATTACATCTTCGACATGTTTCACTTGACAAAGCTGGATTTTATGTCCGTCTGCCTTTTAGCCTTGTACATGAACTACATCATCAGGATTGAGAAAATACCTTATATTTGTGTCGCTGACCCGTACTTTATGCACGCGGGATTCTTGGTAGTCTGCCCAAAGCACCATGAATACGTGAGTAACTACATCACCGATTTCATGCTCGGCAATAAGGAAAAGGAGATGATTCTCCTGCCTTATCATCCCATGTAAGTCATCCGTGGATATCCTTCCTCCGATTTCAATCATTCATTTGCATGCGTGGAGGCTAATTTGAGATGTACTTATTTTGCGCAGCGACGGGCGCGCCGTCCTCATCATCCTTTACCCCCGATTCTCCCATGCTCTTTACTTGGACTCGTCGAAGAACATGAAGAAAAAGGATTACACCCACATTAAGTCTGTTATCGATAGTGCTATCTTAAGCTACGGCCTACGGGGTGGAGAGACCATGCTCAAGAAGACAAGGAACCGCGCGCCCTTCTTCGGCCATAAGACTGACTTTTGTTGCTTCCAGAAACTGAGTGGTACTCTCAGTGATGGATTCTATGTCCTCCACCACATGTTGGAGTACAGACGGGATTGCCAGAACCTTCGCATGTCACCTAGATCCGGTGATGCCGATATTCTGCAATGGGCAAAGAAACTAGGAAATGTCCCGGATCATCGACTCCGAGCTGAGTTCTATCACATCCAGCGTGAACTTGCCCAAATCATCATGAAGGAAGTCCTCAAAAAAACAGGTTTGTTCTACGAAGAAGGGCAAATGTTGCGGGAAGATGTCCGAACACGCGTAGCCGGTCAGTGTCTCGACCTGAAGCCTTTCACTTTGCTCGGGGACTTCCTCCCTTATTTGGATGGATGGAATGCCATGTTGGAGTGGTTGACGATATATGACAGTGTGTCCGTTTAGTCCATACTTTCTCTATGATGAAACTTTGAGTTATGCACGATGAATCTTTGTGATGTAATTAAACCGTCCTCCTCAACTAGCGAAGATCACTCTTGTTAGGGCATTTTGGGTACGATGAACTTTGTTATTTATGCTTATGATATGTTGCTTCTATTTTTGCTAACTCTGTCTCTTTCTGTTGCTCAACTATATATGTTGCATATTATCGACTCATGTGACGATGCAGGTACATAGATCATCGATGGCGAAGAAGTGCTACACCATGTACGTAGGGAAGGTCAGGCCCAGGTGCACCGGTTTTCGGGCGGCAGCCACAGAGGGTTCGATAGCAGAGCTGAAGCGGAAGATAGTTACTTGAGGTTGACGCTAGCGCGAAACAGGAATCGGAACCGGCGCCTCAAAAACTACTGCATTATCGCGCTCTTGCTCATAGTGATTGCTCTTCTCTTCTATATCTTTGTTTAGATATAGCTGATGAAACATGTGTATGTGATGACCATGCAGTTGCATGTATTCGAGACATGTCAGTTAACTTGTATCGCTATATCGTGATTATGATGAGACGACATGATTTGTGTTGGATGATATGATGAGACTATTATGTGTATGATGTGATGAGCATATTGCATGTTTATGATATGATTAGAATACTGTATAAAACCTATAAAAAACACCGCAAATACATAGCAGAAAAAATATGTGAAAAATATAGCAGTAGCGCTCTTTAGCAGGAAGCAGTAGCGCTGTATACAAGCGCTACAGCTATTTAGTAGCAGCGCTGGATGCACAAACACTACAGCTAAGCTTGTTAGCAGTAGCGTTTTTCTGGACAACGCTACTGCTAAGTAGGTATAGTAGTAGCGTGGGTCAAAACGCGCTACTGCTACAAGTTAGCTGTAGCGCCTTACTAGTAGCGCCACTCCCCGCGCTACTACTAGGCATTTTACCCGCGCTACTGCTAGGCTTTTCCCTAGTAGTGGAACCTCGTAGGTCAACAAGGATACGTGCTACTCCTGAGTGGTACGGTAACCCTGTCTTAGATGTCATGTTGTTGGACAACGATGAACCTACGAGCTAGGGAGAAGCGATGGTGGGCCCGGATTCAGACAAATGGTTAGAGGCCATGAAATCCGAGATGGGATCCATGTATGAAAACAAAGTGTGGACTTTGGAAGTATTACCTGAAGGGCGAAAGGCCATTCAGAATAAATGGATCTTCAAGAAGAAGACGGACGCGGACGGTAATGTCACCGTCTATAAAGCTCAACTTTTGGCAAAGGGGTTTTCACAAGTTCAAGGAGTTGACTACGATGAGACTTTCTCACCCGTAGCGATGCTTAAGTCCGTTAGAATCATGTTGGCAATAGCTGCATTTTTCGATTATGAAATCTGGCAGATGGATGTCAAAACAGCGTTCCTTAACGATTTACTTAATGAAGAGTTGTATATGATGCAACCGGAAGGTTTTTTCGATATAGAGAATGCTGACAAAGTATGCAAGCTCCAGCGGTCCATTTATGGACTGGTGCAAGCATCTCGGAGTTGGAATCTTCGCTTTGATGAGGTGATCAAAGTTTGGGTTTATACAAGTTTATGGAGAAGCTTGTACTTACAAGAAAGTGAGTGGGAGCTCTATAGCATTTCTAATATTATATGTGGATGACATATTACTGATTGGAATCAATATAGAACTTTTGGTAAACGTGATGGAATATTTGAACAAGAGTTTTTCAATGAAGGACCAAGGAGAAGCTGCTTTCATATTAGGCATCAAGATCTATAGAGATAGATCGAGACGCTTAATAGGACTTTCACAAAGCACATACCTTGATAAGATTTTGAAGAAGTTCAAAATGGATCTGTCCAAGAAGGGGTTCCTGCCTGTTTTGCAAATGTGAAGTTGAGTAAGACTCAATGCCCAGCGACTACAGAGGATAGAGAAAAGATGAGTGTCATCCCCTATGCTTCAGCCATAGGCTCTATTATGTATGTGATGCTATGCACGAGACCAGATGTCCGTCTTGCCTTAAGTATGGCCAGAAGGTTACAAAGTGATCCAAGAGTGGAACACTGGATAGCGGGCAAGAATATCCTTAATTACCTGAAAAGGACTAAGGAAAGTTTTCTCGTTTATGGAGGTGATCAAGAGCTTGTCGTAAAGGGTTACGTTGATGCAAGCTTTGACACTGATCCGGATGACTCTAAGTCTCAAACTAGATACATATATATTCTAAATGGTGAGCGGTAAGTAGGTGCAGTTCCAAGCAAAGCGTTGTAGCTGATTCTACATGCGAAGTGGAGTACATAGCTGCCTCGGAGGCAATGAAGGAAGGTGTCTGGATGAAGCAGTTCATGACAGATCTTGGAGTTGTGCCCAGTGCACTAGACCCAATGACTCTGTTCTGTGACAACATTGGTTCCATTGCTCTGGCGAAGGAACCAAGGTTTCACAAGAGGACCAGACACATAAAGCGACGCTTCAATTCCATCCGCGATGCAATCAAGTAGGAGGACATAAACATTTGCAAAGTACATACGGACCTGAATGTTGTAGATACGTTGACTAAACCTCTCCCACGGACAAAACATGATCAACAGCAGAACTCTATGGGCGTTAGATTCATTACCTTGTAATGCTAGATTATTGACTCTAGTGCTGGTGGGAAAAGTGGTATTATTATATTTCCTTGTTCATGGTAATCGTTTATTATCCATGCTATAATTGTATTGATTGGAAACTCAAAGACATGTGTTGATGCATAGACAACAGCATGGCCCTAGTAAGCCTCTACCGGACTAGCTCATTGATCAAAGATGGCTATGGTTTCCTAGCCATAGACATGAGTTGTCATTTGATAACGGGATCACATCATTAGGAGAATGATGTGATGGACCAGACCCAAACTATAAACATAGCATATGATCGTATCAAGTTTATTGCTATCATTTTCTGCATCAAGAAGGAGAGGACGCCGCCGAGCCACACATGTGCTAAAATCGAAGGTGTCGATCGTTCGGCACTTGATCAGGAGTTCATGGACGGATCGTGATTGGATCGCAAAGATGTTCGACTACATCAACCACGTTTCTTAACGCTTCCTATTAGCGATCTACAAGGGTATGTAGATCCAATCTCTCCTCTCGTAGATGTGCATCTCCTAGATTGATCTTGGTGAGCGTAGGAAATTTTTTGTTTCCCAGGCAACATTCCCCAACAGTGGCATCATGAGCTAGGTATATGCGTAGATGACATCACGAGTAGAACACAAAGGAGTTTGTGGGCGTTGATATTTGATACGTCTCCAACGTATCTATAATTTTTTATTATTCCATGCTATTATATTATATATTTTGGATGTTTTATATGCATTATTATGCTATTTTATATTATTTTTGGGACTAACTTATTAACCTAGAGCCCAGTGCCAGTTTCTGTTTTTTCCTTGTTTTTGAGTTTCGCAGAAAAAGAATACCAAACGGAGTCCAAACGGAATAAAACTTTTTGATGATTTTTCTTGGACCAGAAGAAAACCAGAGGACTTGGAGTCCAAGCCAGAAGACCCACGAGGCGGCGGCAAGGGTGGAGGGAGCGCCCCCTGCATTGTGGCCCCCTCGGGAGTCCCCTGACCTACTTCTTCATCCTATATATTCACATATATTCCAAAACCCTCAGAGCGAACCACTAAAATACTTTTCCGCCGCTGCAACCTTCTGTTCACATGAGATCTCATCTTGGGGCCTTTTCCGGCATCCTGCCGGAGAGGGATTCGATCACGGAGGGCATCTACATCAACTCTATTGCCCTTCCGATGAAGCGTGAGTAGTTTACCATAGACCTACGGGTCCATAGCTAGTAGCTAGATGGCTTCTTCTCTCTCTTTGATTCTTAATACCATCTTCTCCTCGATGTTCTTGGAGATCTATCTGATGTAATCTTCTTTTGCGGTGTGTTTGTCGAGATCCGATGAATTGTGGATTTATGATCAGCTTATCTATGAATATTATTTGAATCTTCTCTGATTTCTTATATGCATGATTTGATATCTTTGTATTTCTCTTCGAATTATCGGTTTGGTTTGGCCAACTAGATTGGTTTTAATTGCAATGGGAGAGGTGCTTAGCTTTGGGTTCAATCTTGCGTGATTTCACCCAGTGACAAAGTAGGGGTAGCGAGACACGTATTGAATTGTTGCCATCGAGGATAAAAAGATGGGGTGTTCATCATATTGCTTGAGTTTATTCCTCTACATCATGTCATCTTACTTATGGCGTTACTCCATTCTTTATGAACTTAATACTCCAGATGCGTGTTGGATAGCGGTCGATGTGTGGAGTAATAGTAGTAGATGCAGGCAGGAGTCGGTCTACTTGACACGGACATGATGCCTATATTCAAAATCATTGCCTTGGATATCGTCATAACTTTGCGTTTTCTATCAATTGCTCGACAGTAATTTGTTCACCCACCGTATTATTTGCCTTCAAGAGAGAAGCCTCTAGTGAAACCTATGGCCCTCGGGTCTATTTTCCATCATATTTGTTTCCGATCTACTATTTTGCAATCTTTTATTTTCAGATCTATAAACCAAAAAACCCAAAAATATTTTATCTTTTATTTAGTTTTATCTATCTCTATCAGTTCTCACCTTTGCAAGTGACCATGAAGGGATTGACAACCCCTTTATCGCGTTGGGTGCAAGTGTTTGATTGTTTGTGCAGGTGCATCTATTGGGGACTTGCGCGTTTCTCCTACTGGATTGATACCTTGGTTCTTAACTGGGGGAAATATTTATCTCCACTGTGCTGCATCACCCTTTCCTCTTCAAGGGAAAAACCAACACAAGCTCAAGAAGTAGAAGGAAGAATTTCTGGCGCCGTTGCCGGGGAGATCTCCGTCAACCCCACCAAGTACCCATCATAAACTCTCATCTCTTGCATTACATTATTTGCCATTTGCCTCTCGTTTTCCTCTCCCCCACTTCTAAAACGGTTTTCAGAAAAATACAAAAAGATTTGCCTTTTTATTCGCCTTTCTTTCGTTTGCCTTTATGTCTTACTTGGCTTGTTTGCTTGGTATCATTGTATGTTTATTGAAAAATCAGAAACAAAAAGGTTTATGGATCCACTTAAAGTTTTCTACTTGGATCATCTTCGATCCATATGTGCTCGTGCTGAAATCCCAACTAGTTTAGTTGAGGGAAAATCTTTAGATGAGCATGCTCATTTTGTTCGTCACCGTTTGTCTGAAAAAGGGAGACCCTTATGGAATCAAATAAATTGTTTGCTATGTTATGGTTGGAATCTTTGTGAACTTTGTGATTTTACTTGTTGCTTTAAGAACCCTAAAAAACACCTTCCCTACCTATGTGAGTTTAATGATAATGAAATCTTATCTTCTTATGAAAAGGGTGTTTATAGTTACGATGATATCCAACAGATTGAAGAATTTGTTGCCATTAAGGGTGCTTATGAAGTTGCTTCTTTGATTGAAAAGTACGATATTACTCTCTACAAATCTGAAAATTTTGACATACTTAAATATTGTTATGAAAACTATGCTCATAATGCCTATGTTAAAGAATTTATTGAGAGAATGACCGTTGCTTTCGAAGAAAATAATGATATGCATGAATCTATAGATAATTATGATTCCAATGATTTGATTGAAATATCCCTTGATGAACATGATGCTTGCTATTCTTATGGCCATGATGCCAATATTTATGGAGATGAATTTGCTATAGTTCCTTATGTTAAACATGAGATTATTGCTATTGCACCCACACTAGATAGTTACTTGAATCAAAAGCATGATGCAATGATGTTATTATAAATTCTATTCGTGTCAATTGTGCTGATAATAAGCAAATCTCCAAGCTTGGGGATGCTAGTTTTGCTCTGTCCGCTACTTATTACAATGATCATGATTGGGGTGATATGCTTCTTATGATCTTGAAAATTTATTTAAGCCTCATGATGAATAAGTTTGCTATAATATTGAAAGTGGGTTTGGAAGAGTGTCAACTTTAGGAAGTAATGATCCCACTACTTTGGAGATTGATCGATCTTATGAAATTTTTGATAAAAGTGGGCTTGGAGAAGTAACGAGTTTATTTTATGTTGATCCCACTATTTTGAAAGAGTGTCAACTTTGCATGCATGAGGATCATAAAGAGAAAATTTTATGTGATAGCTATATTTTTGAATTTGGTTATGATCCTACTTGTAATTATTATGACAGAGGAAAATATGGTTGTGGAAATCTTCATGTTACTACATTACCTCTCGTTATGTTGAGTTTGCTATTGTTTCTTTATTCTTCTTTGCATATGCTAGGATTTTCTTGCCTTGATAATTTGTTTTCCTATAAGATGCCTATGCATAGGAAGTATGTTAGACTTAGATGTGTTTCTCACGTACTTTATGATGCTCTCTTTGTGCTTCAATTCTTGTCTTTCAAGTGACCATCATCAAATTTATCAATGCCTAGCTAAAAGGCTTTAAAGAAAAGCGCTTGTTGGGAGACAACCCAATATTTTTCCTTGCTGTTTTCCAATAAATGTGTTTTTATGTTTTAATTAGTGTTTGTGCCAAGTAAGACCTTTGGGATGGCTTACGGTGATAGTTGATTTGATCTTGCTGAAAAACAGAAACTTTTGCGTCCAGTAACAGAATTGTTAAAATTCACTGGAGCATGGAAAACCCTGAATTGTTTACACAAGATTGATATACAAATTTCCTCTGTTGTCCTAATGTTTCAGAATTTTTGGTGTTACAGAAGTATTAGAACAATTCAGATCTTCGCAGACTGTTCTGTTTTTGACAGATTCTGTTTTCTATGTGTTGTTTGCATATTTTGATGAATCTATGGGTAGTATCGGAGGGTATGAACCATGGAGAAGTTGGAATACAGTAGATATTACACCAATATAAATAAATAATGAGTTCACAACAGTACCAAAAGTGGTGATTTTATTTTCTTATACTAACGGATCTCATGAGTTTTCTGTTGAGTTTTGTGTTGTGAAGTTTTCAAGTTTTGGGTAAAGATTTGATGGACTATGGAATAAAGAGTGGAAAGATCCTAAGCTTGGGGATGCCCAAGGCACCCCAAGGTAATATTCAAGGACAACCAAGAGCCTAAGCTTGTGGATGCCCCGGATGGCATCCCCTCTTTCGTCTTCGTCTATCGGTAAATTTACTTGAGGCTATATTTTTATTCACCACATGATATGTGTTTTGCTTGGAGCGTCTTGTATGATATGAGTCTTTGCTTTTTAGTTTGCCACAATCATCCTTTTTTTACACACCTTTTGAGAGGGACATGCATGAATCGTGATTTATTAGAATACTCTATGTGCTTGACGTATATCTTTTGAGCTAGGCAATTTTGTTCTAGTGCTTCACTTATATCTTTTTAGAGCATGGCGGTGGCTTTATTTTATAGAAATTGTTGAACTCTCATGCTTCACTTATATTATTTTGAGAGTCTCTCTAAACGGCATGGTAATTTGCTTTGGTTATGAATTTAGTCCTAATATGATGGGCATCCAAGAAGGATATAATAAAAAAAACTCATATAAAGTGGATTGAATACTATGTGAAGTTTGATTCCTTATGATTGTTTTGAGATATAAAGATGGTGATATTAGAGTCATGCTAGTGAGTTATTGTGGATTGTAGAAATACTTGTGTTAAAGTTTGTGATTCCCGTAGCATGCACGTATGGTGAACCGTTATGTGATGAAGTCGGAGCATGTTTTATTTATTGATTGTCTTCCTTAAGAGTGGCGGTCGGGGACAAGCGATGGTCTTTTCCTACCAATCTATCCCCCTAGGAGCATGCGCAAAGTACTTTGTTTCAATGACTAATATATTTTTGCAATAAGTATGTGAGTTCTTTATGACTAATGTTGAGTCCATGGATTATACGGACCTCACCCTTCCACCATTTCTAGCCTCTCTAGTACCGCGCAACTTTCGCTTTGAGATATATTGCCATGCAACTTCCACCGTTCCATTTTATTATGACACGCACCATCATTGTCATATTGCTTTGCATGATCGTAAGATAGATAGCATGATGTTTACATGGCTTGTCCGTTTTTTGATGTCATTTGCTACGTTAGATCATTGCACATCCTAGTACACCGCCGGAGGAATTCATATATAGTCATATTTTGTTCTAAGTATCGAGTTGTAATTCTTGAGTTGTAAGTAAATAAAAGTGTGATGATCATCATTATTAGAGCATTGTCCCATGTGAGGAAAGGATGATGGAAGCTATGCTTCCCTCACAAGTTGGGATGAGTCTCCGGACTTTACAGCAAAATAAAAGAGGCCAAAGAAGCCCACACAAAAAAAGAGGAAAAACATAAAAAAAAGGGAAAAATAAGAATGAGAGAAAAGAGAGAAGGGGCAATGTTACTATCCTTTTTCCACACTTGTGCTTCAAAGTAGCACCATGATCTTCATGATAGAGAGTCTCCTATGTTGTCACTTTCATATACTAGTGGGAATTTTTCATTATATAACTTGGCTTGTTTATTCGAATGATGGGCTTCCTCAAATTGCCCTAGGTCTTCGTGAGCAAGCAGTTGGATGCACACCCACTTAGTTTCTTTTTGAGCTTTCATAAACTTATAGCTCTAGTGCATCCGTTGCATGGAAATCCCTACTCACTCACATTGATATCTATTGATGGGCACCTCCATAGCCCGTTGATACGCCTAGTTGATGTGAGACTATCTCCTTCTTTTCGTCTTCTCCACAACCACAATATTCTATTCCACCTATAGTGCTATATCCATGGCTCACACTCATGTATTGCGTGAAAGTTGAAAAACTTTGAGAACATCAACAATGAAACAATTGCTTGGCTTGTCATCGGGGTTGTGCATAATTTAATACTTTGTGTGATGAAGATGGAGCATAGACAGACTATATGATTTTGTAGGGATAACTTTCTTCGGCCATGTTATTTTGAGAAGACATGATTGCTTTATTAGTATGCTTGAAGTATTATTGTTTTTATGTCAATATTAAACTTTTGTTTTGAATCTTATGGATCTGAACATTCATGCCACAACGAAGAAAATTACATGGATAAATATGTTAGGTAGCATTCCACATCAAAAATTCTGTTTTTATCATTTACCTACTCGAGGACGAGCAGGAATTAATATTCAGATTGCTACCTTCCTTACTCTTATTTTGATTCAGCGGTATTGTGGGATGATGCGGCCCGGACCAACTTTACATGTCCACATACATTAGACCGGTTCCATCGACTGACATGCAACTTGTTGCATAAATATGACTAGCGGGTGTCTGTCTCTCCCACCTTAGTTGAATCGGATTCGACAAAGGAGGTCCTTGTAGAAGGTTAAATAGCAACTTGTATATCACCGTTGTGGCTTTGTGTAGGTAAGAACGGTTCTTACTGTTGGAAATATGCCCTAGAGGCAATAATAAAGTGGTTATTATTATATTTCCTTGTTCATGATAATCATTTATTATCCATGCTATAATTGTATTGACCGGAATTTCAAATACATGTGTGGATACATAGACAACAACATGTCCCTAGTAAGCCTCTACCGGACTAGCTTGTTGATCAAAGATGGCTATGGTTTCCTAGCCATGGACATGAGTTGTCATTTGATAATGGGATCACATCATTAGGAGAATGATGTGATGGACAAGACCCAAACTATGAATGTAGCATATGATCGTGTTAAGTTTATTGCAATCATTTTCTGCATGTCAAGTATATGTTCATATGACCATGAGATCATGCAACTCACTGATTCCGGAGGAGTGCCTTGTGTGTACCAAATGTCGCAACATAACTGGGTGACTATAAATGTGCTCTACAGGTATCTCCGAGGGTGTTTGTTGAGTTGGCATGGATCAAGATTGGGATTTTTCACTCCTTATGACGGAGAGGTATCTCAGGGCCCACTCGGTAATACAACGTCACAATAAGCTTGCAAGCAATGCGACCAATGAGTTAGTCACAGGATATTGTATTACAGAACGAGTAAAGAGACTTGCCAGTAACGAGATTAAACTAGGTATGGAGATACCGATGATCGAATCTCGGGCAAGTAACATACCGATAGACAAAGGGAACTGCATACGGGATTAGCTGAATCCTTGACATCGAGGTTCGACCGATAAGATCTTCGCAGAATATGTAGGAACCAATATGGGCATCTAGGTCCCGCTATTGGTTATTGACCGTAGAGGTGTCTCGGTCATGTTTGCATAGTTCTCGAACCCGCAGGGTCTACACACTTAACATTTGGTGACGATATAAGTATAGTTGAGTTGTTATGGTGGTTACCGAAGGTTGTTCGGAGTCCCGGATGAGATCCCGGATATGACGAGGAACTCCGAAAGGGTCCCGAGGTGAAGATTGATATATTGGACGAAGGGTATTGGAGTCCGGAAGTGTTCCGGGGGTACCGGGTGATGACCAGCATGACCGAAAGGGGTTTTGGGGAGCCCCGGCAAGTGTTTGGAGGCCCCATGGGCCAAGGGGAGGGGGCAAACCAGTCCACTAAGGGGCTGTGCGCCCCTCTCACCCTTTCCCAGGTGACCGGGAGAGGTGGGGCGCCCCCCTCAATGGTTCCCTCCACCCGGCATGGGGGGCAAGTCACCCTGGGGGAGATCCCATCTGCCCAGGACGCCACCCCCCTAGGGGAACCCTAGGGGCGCCACCCCCTCCTCCCTTCCCCTACATATAGAGAGGTAGAGAGAGGGCAGCCGCACCCTTGAGCACATCTCCACGCCACGGTGCTGCCTCTCCTCTCCCTGGCATCCCTCTTCTTCTCCGTAGTGCTTAGCGAAGCTCTGCCGAGATTTCACCAATACCACCGCCACCACGCCGTCGTGCTGCCGGAGGACTCGAGCTACTACTTCACCATCGCCCACTAGATCGAGGAGATGCAGGCGTCATCACGTCGTACATGTGTTGAACACGGAGGTGCCGTCCGTTCGACACTTGGATCGAGAGTTCGCGGGATGGATCGCGATTGGATCGCGAAGACGTTCGACTACATCAACCGCGTTTCTTAACGCTTCCGCTTAGCGATCTACAAGGGTATGTAGATCCAATCTCTCCTCTCGTAGATGGTCATCTCCTAGATTGGATCTTGGTGAGCGTAGGAAATTTTTTGTTTCCCATGCAACGTTCCCCAACAGTGGCATCATGAGCTAGCTCTATGGGTAGATGACATCACGAGTAGAACACAAAGGAGTTTGGGGGCATTGATTATCAGATTGCTTCCTTCGTTGGTCTTTTCTTGATTCGGCGGTATTGTGGGATGAAGCGGCCCGGACCAAGTTTACATGCCCATGTACATGAGACCGGTTCCATCGACAGACATGTGAATTTGTTGCATAAAGATGGCTAGCGGGTGTCTATCTCTCCCACCATAGTTGAATCGGATTCGACAAAGGCGGTCCTTGTAGAACGTTAAATAGCAACTTGCATATCACCATTGTGGCTTTGCGTAGGTAAGAATCGTTCTTGCTAGATACCCATAGCAACCACGTAAAACATGCAACAACAATTAGAGGACGTCTAACTTGTTTTTTACAGGGTATGTTGTGATATGATATGGCCAAAGACATGATGAAATATACACTACTGGAATCTGCTACTTTGCCATCTGCCAGCTCTTTGCCGTCTGCTGGCAGACGGCAAAGAGGCTCTTTGCCGTCTGCTTTGGGAAAACAGACGGCAAAGAGTTGGCTGATGGCAAAGAACCTGGTTGCCATCAGCCAAATCTTTGCCGTCTGCCAGCAGACGGCAAAGAATCTTTGCCATCTGCTGGCAGACGGCAAAGAATCTTTGCCATCTGCTGGCAGACGGCAAAGAGGTGGGTAGGGTCCAGCGCTGTAACGGCCCACCAGCCCCACCTCTTTGCCGTCTGCCAGCAGACGGCAAAGAATTTTGCCGTCTGCTAGCAGACGGCAAAGAAGTGGGCTATTTTTTTTTGCAGGTAAAAAAAAACTTAACTTTGTTGGGCGAGAGGAGAGGAACCCCCACCCACCGAAATCAGTCCGCTCCCCAGATCCAATCCCCCACATCAGCGCCGCCACCCACCGCCCCTCCTCCCACCCCCCCCCTCATACTTCGCCGCAGGCCGCCACCGGCCGTGGCCGCCGCACCCACCCCACCCTCTCCCTCCCCTCCCTCCCCTCCCCTCATCACAAGAGAAGACAAGAGGGAGGGAGATCGCGAGCGAGCAGGTCTAGCGGCGGTCATGGCGCGCTCAGATCCGCCATGGTCGCCTAGGGCCTCTTCGACTCGGTCTCGATGGTCCGTGCCAACCCAGGGGCGGCTAGATCGAGGGATTCGCGCCGTCGACGGAGATGCTCGCGCGCGGCTGCTTCTGTTCCACGCCATGGAGTAGGAAGGACTAAAGAGAGCGGAAGAAAGGAGGAAGAGGCCCCGGGGAGCAGGTGTTGGACTCCACGGAGACGCTCCTCTTCCACTCCCCCGTCCTCTTCTCATCCCCCAAGGTAACCCCTCCCTCCCTACCTGGTCGCTCGGAAAGAAATCTTAATGTCGTCCATCTCCTCCTAGGTTTGCTGAAATGCATCCGATTGACTCAGCCAGTGCATGGTGGAGACGCTGCGTGTGCCGCCCCATGGCCTCTCTGTCGCATCACATAGAAAAAATTGGGGCTCCACGGCTCCATAGTAGGTAGCTGCAATGGTTAGTTTTAATGAGCCATCGGCGTTAGTGTTGGCCGGAACCAAGTACTCTGTTGAAACAAGTGTCGCCCCTCTCAAGTAAGCAATGTGTTCTTTTCATTCATGTTTGATCCATGTGTTAATTCCGAAATAGGTGAGATCACTCGGTCTTTTACGTAGAAGAGAATTGAAGTTTATGAGCATATAGGTCTTCCACACAATTTTTAGGGGCCTTCGGTTCTCTACCTGGTAGGTGTCATTCCTAACATTGTTAATCTTGAGCTCTTATCGTTCAATTCTATCAGATGTTTAGTTGTATGGTGCAATTATTGTTGTCAGTGCTTCGGAAAAAAAATATGTGAAGTGTTAGGATTTGAGATTTTTTTCCGCTTAGATATGGGTCATGCATGTAAGCCGAGAAACTATTACAATAAATAAAAAACTTATAGTACGTTAGAGCTTTGGCCTTCTATTCAATCGGTCAACTTTTTTTAGTTCTGCGTAATCACACTTAAGATCATAAATATGTCGGATTCTTGGTACCTTTCAGTTCATGACAGCAGTATCTCCTATCTTCCTTTCATGCAGGTAACAACTCATTCGTCAATGAACATGGAAGTAAATTTAGATCTTTCTGCTGGCCACCTCTTTAGGATGCATGCGAAGCTCCGACTTATATAATGTGTTGTGTCTTTCCTTAGTTATGTGGTTCACGTAATTTGTGGACCCTCGACTCTTCATAAATAACGTTCCATATTGGCTTCTATTGGCATTCAGTGAAGGAGATGTATCTGAGTAGCTGTAGCTACTGAAACTAAGAGTACGAACACTAATTTGATCAGGAGAGGTTAGATTTTAGTATAATATATAGTTAGACTGTATTTGGTGCTTAAAACTTGAGGCCTTTCATGTAGCTATGCATGGGCAGTTCATGTACATGCATTTAATAATGCTCAAAGAAAATTCAATTATGCAGCAAATAAAATGATTTGTAAAAATATCCAAATGGCTTCATCTTTTTTTCTGGTGGACTGTCTAAGAACTGCTATTAGGTATGTGCACATTTAAATTGAAAATTTCTATTATGGTTGGAAATGAGTGCCTTCTAAGTTTATATGCATAATTTTTACTACACCACCACACAAGACACCCAGGGCCGGATACAATAGTAAAGGAACACCCAAGCAAATGACATGATGTAGAAAAATTAATTAGTAGTTAAATTCAAAATTCAGCTAATTGAAAGAATTACAAATCTTGATCAAAATTTATCGTTTGTATCCCAGTTTTGCTGAATGAAAATATCCTCGATATTGGTATCTTTTTTTTGGAATCACGTGATATTGGTGATGTAGTTTATTTGCTGTGTATGCTTGCTTAGTTGTTTATTTGCCCAAGTGCTTGTGAGTGCTTTGTACTTATGTACTGGATATATACCCAAGTGTTGTGGGTGCTTATGTACTGGATGTAGTCCTTTTAATTACTGATTCATATGCCATGTGGAATTTATATTCCTTGCTGTTTATGTCTTGTGTTAAATCCGCTCCATTGCAATCTGGCCATGTATGGATGGTTTGGTACAGTTTGACATGGATGAGTATACGTACACATGTGCTCCACAGTTTTAGTTCTTCTTCTTGTGTTGCTGCACTTAGTCTAGAGATACAACATTAGTTAGATCCATGGATGGATGGATCAACACATACAGCTAGCAGTGCTAGCAACAACAACAAAATAACCTTGTGATTGATTCTGTTGACGCTAGCATGCTCTGTTAGTTTTAGAGCCCAACCATGGACTGTACATACTAAGCTAGCTCAAGCACACACACAGGCATCTTGATTGCTTTCTGTAGATACTAGCAGTAGCACGTGTGTCTCCTATACTAGCTTGCTTAATTTCTGTACTAGATCAACAACACTAGCTCTTACTTGTTTGTTAGATTCAGAGCAGCAGGCATCCTTTGTGGACGATGACAACAACCAGGGCATCCACCGCCACGACGACGCCCCGCACATGGTCTAATTAAGATCACTTTGAAAATCAGGATCTTAACTAAGATTGTCTTGATCTCAAGTGCTGGCTCCTACAGCATTGCATTTCACCAAGTGAAATGCTACATTTCTACTCCTAACCCATTCTCTCTTTCTTAGTGTTTTTGTTATGCAGGTTGGAAGAAAAGAAGAAGATCCAGAGAAGATCTTAGTAATAAGATAGTTTTTAGGAAAATAGATATTTAGTTTTAGGTCATTTCTTGTAATTTCCGAAATGTAAATTGAATTACTTAATCATTTCTGATTCTTTATAATATGACTTTGTATTCCCTATTCCAATTATTAATAAAGTTTTTAATTTACATGTGTTCATGACTATTGGTAATATGTGTTGGATATGCTATATTGGTCATATATATAATTTTCTGTGAAAATAAATTGATATAAGAGGAAACAGGGGCTATATAGCCACTTTGGCCTATTTGGCCTCTTTGTCGTCTGCCAGCGGACGGCATAGAAGCAAGGTCTTTGCCGTCCGCTGGCAGACAGCAAAGAAGCAAGGTCTTTGCCGTCCGCTAGCAGACGGCAAAGTGGCCTTTGCCGGCAGTCGTTCAGCCGGAGTGTTGGCCGTCTGCTGGCGGACGGCAAAGGCTTTGCCGTCCGCCAAGCATGCCTTTGCCGTCTGCTATGGCAGACGGCAAAGCAGCAGATTCCAGTAGTGATATTTGATGTATGAGATGATCTTGTTTGTAATAGTTTATATCGACTTGCATGTCGATGCATACGGCAACCGACAGGAGCCATAGGGTTGTCTTTAATTATTGTATGACCTGCGTGTCAATCATTATAGTAGTAGAAGCATGGTTGGCGTGACAACCCCGATGGTGACATGATGATGGAGATCATGGTGTCATGCCGGTGACGATGGAGATCATGCCGGTGCTTTGGAGATGGAGATCAAAAGCACGAGTTGATGGCCATATCATGTCACTTATGATTTGCATGTGATGATAATCCTTTTATGCATCTTATTTTGCTTAGGACGATGGTAGCATTATAAGGTGATCCCTCACTAAAATTTCAAGATAAAGTTGTGTTCTCCCCAAGTGTGCACCGTTGCGGAAGTTCGTCATTTTGAAGCACCACGTGATGATCGGGTGTGATAGACTCTACGTTCGCATACAACGGGTGCAAGCCAGTTTTGCACATGGGAAACACTTGGGTTAAACTTGACGAGCCTAGCATGTACAGACATGGCCTCGGAACACAAGAGACCGAAAGGTCGAACACGAGTCATACAGTTGATATGATCAACATGGAGATGTTCACCATTGAAACCACCTCATCTCACATGATGATCGGACTTCGGATGGTGAATTTGGATCGTGTTACACTCGAACAACCGGAGGGATGTTAATTTGAGTGGGAGTTCTTAGATAATATGATTAATTGAACTCATTATCATGAACAATAGTCTAAAGTTGCCTTTGCAAATTTATGTTGTAGATAAATGGCTCGCGCAGTAGCTCCCCTGAATTTCAATGCGTTCCTAGAGAAAGCTAAGCTGAAAGATGATGGAAGTAACTTTGTGGAGTGGGCCCATAATCTGAGGATTATCCTCACGGCTTCCCATAAGTCTTATGTCCTTGATGCACCGCTTGGTGCGCCACCCCATCCAGCGACTGTGGACGTTGTGAATGCCTGGCAGTCGCGTGTTGATGACTACTCAATAGTTCAGTGCGCCATGTTGTATGGCTTAGAGCCGGGACTTCAATGGCATTTTGAACGTCATGGAGCATATGAGATGTTCCAGGAGTTGAAGTTTATCTTTGAGAAGAATGCCCGGATCGAGAAGTATGAGACCTCCGATAAGTTCTATGCCTGCAAGATGGAGGAGAATGGGTCTGTCAGTGAGCACATACTCAGAATGTCTGGGTACTACAACCGTTTGGCTGAGTTGGGCATTGAGCTCCCGCTAGAGGCTGTCACTGACAGAGTTCTTCAATCGCTACCACCTAGTTACAAGAGCTTTGTGTTGAACTATAACATGCAAGAAATGAACAAGTCAGTCTCCGAGCTGTTTGCGATGCTGAAAGTCACTGAGTCGGACATCCAGAAGGAGCATCAAGTGTTGATGGTGAATAAAACCACTAGTTTCAAGAAAGGCAAGGGAAAGAAGGGAAACTTCAAGAAAGGTGGCAAAGCAGTTGCTCCTCCCATGAAGAAACCCAAGGCTAGACCCAATCCGGAGACTGAGTGCTTCTATTACAAGGGAACTGGCCACTAGAAGTGGAACTGCCCCAAGTATCTGGCCAACAAAATGGGGGCCAACGTCAACAAAGGTATATACGATATACATGTTATTGATGTGTACCTTACCAACTCTCATTGTAGTGCTTGGGTATTTGATACCGATTTGGTAGCTCACATTTGTAACTCAAAGCAGGAACTACGGAATAGACAGAGGCTGGCAAAGGACGAAGTGATGATGCGCGTGGGAAATGGTTCCAAGGATGATGTGATCGCCGTCGGCACGCTCGCTCTTCGATTACCATCGGGATTAGTGATGAACCTGAATAATTGTTATTTAGTGCCTACGTTGAGCATGAACATTATATCTGGATCTTGTTTAATGAGAGACGGTTACTCATTTAAATCAGAGGATAATGGTTGCTCTATTTATAAGGGTAATATCTTTTATGGTCATGCACCCATTGTAAGGGGTTTTTACTTATTGAATCTCGATAGTGATGATACACATGTTCATAACATTGATGCCAAAAGATGTAGAGTTGATAATGATAATACCACTTTCTTGTGGCACTGCCGCTTAGGTCATATTGGTGTAAAGCGCATGAAGAAACTCCATGCTGATGGACTTTTGGAGTCACTTGATTTTGAATCACTTGACACATGCGAACCATGCCTCATGGGCAAGATGACTAAGACCCCGTTTTCTGGAACAATGGAACAGGCTAGTGACTTGTTGGAAATCATACATACTAATGTGTGTGGTCCGATGAGAGTTGACACGCGCGGTGGATTGTGACACCCTGATTTTGTCAATTCTTTCTTTTCAAACTTTCGTTGGCTTTATTTGAAATTTGAATGCTTTTTGAACCCTTTCATTGATCTTCGACATTTCTGAACCCTTTCCAAGTGATCCAAAGCCTCCTTACCTTACCAAAACCCTGCCAAGTACTTCAAGAACCCAAATCCCAATTTAAATCATTTTCAATAACCCTTTTCTTTTATTTGAGAATTTAGGGCATTACTATGGGTTGTGAAGCAACCTATAGCTATGGTGCTCAGAAAATTCCCAAATAATTCCCTAAAATACTTTGGATCATATCTTGCCCCAATATCCAAAAATATTCCATGATCTAGTTCAATTATTTTGCAAAATAATTCAGTTTTGCTTCTGGTCAGACTGGACCTTTGTGAAGGAAGTACATGCTAGGTTTATCCAAATGCTCTCAAATTTTTGTGGCATGAGGACACCTACAAATGACTTCCCTACACCAAGTTTCAGCATCTGAAGATCTTCCAAGTGAGCAGTACTTCAACATCTTGATTCTGGACCAGTTTTGAAGGTTGCACATGAACTACCCTCAAAACTTATCCAAACCACCTCAAACTTGGCCAGTTTGGAGTCCTTCCAACAAGGATCACTCCAGACACCTTCTTTGGCTCAATCTCCACATCATTTCTTCTCTGGAATCATCACAAGTTTGTTGTCAGAGATTGTTGATGATCTTACCTCTCATCTCTGCGTGAACCAAGCCAAACCAAGGCTGTAGGTGATCTGAGGGATCGAAGGTCGACATGCTGGACATGTTTTGCCAGGCTTGTGGGGCCTCCTGGTGCCAAGCACCGTGGTGAGCACGGCGCTGGCATGCCTGTCGCCGCGCTCTGCGTTGCGCCAGACTCGGGTCTCATCCGAGCGAGACAACGGCGCCGCAGCAGCTTGTCTGGGCATGCCGACATCACCCCTGGTCGACACGCAGCCCCTCTAGAACCCTCGCCCTCGCCGAAGATGCCCTCACCGGCCTCCACGCCATCGCCGCACTGTGAGGCCCGTGCGGTCATAGTTGCGGCGCTGCTCGTCGTTTCCTCTCGAGCCGTCACCTCCCGCATTGAATGCTGCTGCCCTCTCAAGTCCCTTCGCCGCAAACATCCAGCCAGCACAGCGTACGTCTTGCCGGCGCCATGGCCCGCATCTCGCCGCATCCAGAGAGCTCGATGAGCGCCCCCCTCTGCCTATATAAAGCCCCGCTCGGCCTCGCCTAACTCCTCACCCCTCTCCCTCCTCCTCAATCGCCCCACAGAGCAAGAGCCAAGGCCGAGAGGCCCTCTAGCCTTGAGCTCCACCACCAGCCCTCTCCAAGCCATCCCAGCTCCGCCCGAGCCGACCGCTGAGTTCGTGGTGTTCCACTGGTCCAGGCTTACCCGTGCAGCCACATTTGCCAGTATGGGACGGCCTTGACTTGGTCTGGCTCGGTGCTCTTTCACCGGTACCTCCAAAGAGGGAGGGTTATGTGTGCGTACTGCCCTGATCAGGTAGACGGTGATAACCCTGTGAGCCCAGTTGAGTTGTTTGCCGGTGTCCCCATTTGGGACAGTTTAGTTAGGCCACGACGGTGGCAGGTGTCATGAGGTGACACGGGGCCACCCAAGGCTTGACTCCAGGGGAGTGTGATTGTCGGTGCTACGATGAAAGAGGCACGAGTCAGGCAGGTTTCGTTGGAGCAATGCTGGTCCACCCGAATGGGATCACGAGGTTAGTGCTCCATAGTGTGGGTAAAGTGCGCAACCTCTGCAGAGTGTAAATCTATTCGAATAGCCGCGTCCACGGAATTAGACAGCTCGTCCATACCTCTCTAGGTGATCAACCATAATAACCATAGTAATGATGGAAGAACTTGTCTTATAAGCAGAAATACTGGTCGAGGTCAAGTATTCTGAGGGTTGTGAGACAACCCGGATATGAGTAAGTTGGTGACAGTAAGTGAATCTCTTAAGTTTTAACATGCTCAATGCCATGCTATTATTTGCTGCATATTTGGTTGTCATGTGCTTGCGAGTACATTCAAAGTACTCACCTGGCGTATCATGCCAGATGCAGGAGAAGACTGAGACGGAGGTCTCGAAGGTCCGTGTTGCGATGCCTAGGATGTGTCCACAGCAGTGTCCCTGTGGATGGACTTACTTTCATGTTCCGCTACACAGTAGTCTACCGCTGTAGTATTCCGTAGTAATACCGAGGCCCTGATATGTTAGATAAATAATGTAAATACTATCATAGCATTAGATATGCCTTTGGCCTCGATGATCATGTAATATATGAGCTTGTACTCGACTATCATCAATAAAAGTTCAGCTATGTTCTGTTCCAAGTTGTTGTGTGTTTCCAGAAGACATGATCTCTGGGTTGGAAACACTGGTAAACCGGTTCTCTGAGCTGGGGTGCCACAACGATTGGTATCAGAGCCGTGCTGACTATAGGATACCATAGGTAACCCACGCTAGGACTGCGATTAGTATAGGACTTTGAGTGTGCATCCTGCTTGTTGCATTTGATTGTTGCATGCCATGTCTCATGCATCATAATTCATTATGTTACTAACCATTGGCATTGTGAGTGTAGATGGCGCCAGTTCCTTATCACTTCCATCATGAGCTAGAACCCCACACTTTTCCAGCTCTGCTTCACAGCGTCTGGCTTCGGCAGTATCCCAATGGTGATGACACGGTGTATCAAGTGTTCCGGGAGCAGTTGGGCGAGTCAATATATGAGTACCATGCAGTGGCTTACATGACCGCGACTTCAGACATTGGAAGCTCTTCTCGCTCTTCCAAAGGCGGAGTGGCTTCTACTCCGGAGCTGGCGATCGTGTTTGCTGCCATGGAGGCTATTACTGACTTACATTTCCACGAGGTTGAGATGCAGACCCATCCAGGTTTCTTCCACTATCCCACTCTGTCGCCTACGGCAGGGCGAGTCCTTTTCTCACCTGTTGACCCGGCGTGTGATCAGGCGACTGGTGTTTTGTCTCGCTACCTAAACGCCAGTTACCGTATGATCATTTCCTTAGCTGAGGAGCTATGTCGTGTTCAGGGGGCACTTGCAACAGTGACTCCAGCACCTCCTCCTGTAGTTCCACCTAGTTATCCACCACCAATTCCACCTCCGCGTGAGCTTGATTCCCCTTCTGGTTTTTCTGGGCCATCTGACTTATCGTCTGGTAGTCGACTTGAAACCCCAGCTGAGTGGGCCTCACTTCTAGCTACTCCTGCTCCGCCGATGCTGAGGTGACGTGCTCTTTCTTCCGCAGAGGGTGAGCCGTCTCAGCAGCGACGTCGCGTCTCCTTTGACCCGGTGACTCACATCATCAGTTCTGATTCTGACTCAGGATCTGATGACGAGGACTCTTCTGATGGGCAGTGTTCGTGCCACCGACGCCATTAGACTAGAGCTTGAGTAGTAATGCATGCATCTTTGCATATGCCGACTGTCGTACGAGCAGTCTAGCCATGATATTCCCCCTACTAGCTTGCCATGTATGATGTTGGGTTATCTTGTATAATTATCATGTTCTCTTTATTTGTCTTTTTCATGAATTCTTTTGGTGTCATATTACCGTATTTCTCCTTATGGATGTTGCTCATCGATTCGGTGTTTGCCATGGGAACAAAATTAGGATGAAGAGAGGAAGTAGCAGTCAAGGCGGCAAAGGAAACCCCGTCCGTCGATCCGCCAGGCAGGCAGGGCAACCGCCCGAAGACTTACCACCACCACCACCTCAAGCACCAACCACAGATTAGATAATGATAATGTTTGAGGACAAGAGAAACCAAGACCTCATTGAATTTCTCAAGAGTATGCAGACAATAGTAGGTCAGAATAATGGCAATGGGGGGCATTCCAAACTGCCTGACTTCCAGCGCACAAAACCACCCAACTTTGGTCAAGCCGTGGATCCTATTGAGGCTGATGACTGGTTAAGGACCATGGAGAAGAAATTGGACATCGCTCATTGTGAAGAAGCAGATAAGGTCCCATTTGTCACCCATTATCTCAAAGGCCCGGCAGCCATATGGTGGGACAACACCAAGTTAATGTGGCCTGCTGAGGTGATTTCCTGGGAGAAATTCAAAGAGCTTTTCCGCAAGTATCATATTCCCATGGGTATAATGAAAGTGAAGCAGAGGGAATTCCTGGCCCTCACACAAGGAAACATGTATGTGGGAGAATACTTAAACAAGTTCAACAATTTGGCCCGATACTCTCCTTATGATGTGGCTACCGAAGAAAGGAAAATAGACCGGTTCCTCGGAGGACTTAATCACGCCCTCCGATGTCAGCTATGTATGTTGGATTTCCCCGATTTCTAGACCTTGGTGGATAAGGCCTTCATAGCCGAACAAGAACACAAGTCTGGTAATGAAGATCATACGAGGAAGTTCAAGCCCAAGAAGGACAACAGGGAGCCATATGCGCAAAAGCTGTGCAGTTGGCTGTCAGGGCCATCTGAGAACAAACCTGTGTGGAACAATGGTGGCAACAACATCAAGCCAGGCAACAACAGCAAGACCTTCGGCAAGCAGCCAGTCATAGAAGAGTGCCGCCGCAACAACACCTATTTCACTTGTGGCCAGAGTGGACACTACACCAAGCAGTGCCCTACTAATAACGGGAAGCAATCAGCTGACCATAAGCCACAAGTCAATCACCTTGGATGCCGCCCCAACCACAACTTCAGCCACGGATGCGTCCACCACATCTCTGCCGAAGAAGTCTGCGAAGCTCCAGATATTGTCCTTGGTATGTTTTCTATCAATAACATACCTGCCGTAATTTTATTTGATTCTGGGGCTTCCCACTCGTTTATTTCTCGAAGTTTTGCCACCTTGCACAAACTTTCTCCTTCGCTTTTGGACAAAATCATGGTGGTACAATCCCCAGGCTCTATGCTCAGAACAAATATAATATACAAGGGGCTGGTAATCTCGATCCATGGAGTCAAATTCCGAGCTACCCTGGTTGCTATTGAATCCCCAGGACTGGACATAATACTAGGAATGGACTGGTTGGCACCGCACCAAATGTGTATCAACTGCACCACCAGAACGGTGACATTGGTGAACCCCACCGGACAGACTGTTCAATTTCTAGCCAGCAGAATGATAACGAAGAAGGGCACGACATACCAGACTACTGTTACAGATATGAACCTGATCCTAGTAGTCTGCGAGTTTCCAGATGTGTTCCCTGAGGAATTACCAGGAATGCCGCCCGACCAAGAATTGGAGTTTGCGATTGAGGTAATTCCCAGTACAGCTCCAATATACAAGAAATACTATCGTATGCCAGGCCCAGAGCTGCCAGAATTAAAGAAGCAGTTGGACGAGTTGCTACAAAAAGGATACATTCGTCCAAGCATCTCGCCATGGGGGTCACCAGTATTATTTGTCAAGAAAAAGGATGGTGGTCTACGAATGTGCGTAGACTATCGCCAGCTTAATGAGGTCACTATCAAGAACAAATACCCGCTCCCTCGAATTGATGACTTATTCGACCAGTTGAATGGAGCACGGGTATTCTCTAAGATCGACCTCAGAACGGGATATCATAAACTGAAAATCCGAAAGGAGGATATCCCCAAGACAGCGTTCACCACTCGATATGGACTGTATGAATTTACAGTTATGGCGTTTGGATTAACCAATGCTCTAGCCTATTTCATGAGTATGATGAACAAGGTTTTCATGGACTTTCTAGACAAGTTCGTAGTGGTGTTCATTGACGACATCCTAATATACTCTAAGGGGCAAGAAGAACATAAGCAACATCTCAGAGCTGTCTTGGAAAGGTTGAGAACCCATCGCTTATATGCCAAGTTCGGTAAGTGCGAATTTTGGCTAAAAGTGGTGGGATTCCTTGGACATATCCTGTCAGAGAAAGGGATAGTTGTTGATCCCAGTAAGGTTACTGCGGTCTTGAACTGGTAGACACCAGTCACGGTGACTGAAGTCCGTAGTTTCCTAGGCTTGGCAGGCTACTACCGTCGCTTCATTGAAGGCTTTTCTAAGATAGCCAAGCCACTGACGAAATTGTTGAAAAAGATCCAAAGGTTTATCTGGAGAGACGAGTGCGACAGCAGTTTCCAGGAATTAAAGACGACGCTAACCACAGCCCCTGTCTTAGTCCTTCCAGACATTCACAAGAGTTTTGACATATACTGCGATGCATCCAGGCGTGGAATCGGATGTGTGCTAATGCAAGAAGGGAAGGTTGCAGCCTATGCATCACGGCAGCTATGACCTCATGAGGAAAACTATCCCACACATGATTTGGAGCTAGCTACCGTGGTTCATGCCCTGAAGATTTGGAGGCATTACCTTATCGGACAGCGATGTGAAATATACACAGACCACAAGAGTCTCAAGTATATTTTCACTCAACCCACCTGAACCTCAGACAACGAAGATGGCTTGACCTAGTCAAGGACTATGATGTCGGAATAAACAATCATCTAGGGAAAGCGAATGTGGTCGCTGACGCGCTGAGTAGGAAACAAGCTGCTGTGAATGCTCTAGTTGAGGGTATGCATCCGAGCTTACAAGAGGAGTTTGTTAAGCTCAATATGGTGCTATGCGGCCCAATGACCCCGGACACGTTAGAAATCATTCCAACCCTCATGGAGGAAATCAAGGAAGCACAAAAGTCATATGAAGAAATTCAGAAGATCAAAGAGTTAATTCAGCAAGGGAAGGCCAAGTCCTTCCGTGTAGATGAACAAGGTACCGTGTGGTTCGAGAAACGAATTTGTGTGCCCAATCAGAACAACTTGAGGCACCAAGTACTCAAGGAGGCACATGAGTCCGCATATTCGATCCATCCGGGATGTACCAAGATGTATCAGGACTTGAGGGAAACTTTTTGGTGGTCTGGAATGCGGAAAGACATAGCATACTATGTCGCCTGCTGTGACATCTGCAATAAAGTCAAAGCAGAGCATCAGAAACCCGCTAGGCAACTGCAACCTTTACCAGTGCCCCAGTGGAAGTGGGACGACATATGTATGGATTTTATTGTGGGACTGCCCAAGTCCACAAGAGGCAACGATTCTATTTGGGTCATTGTAGACATACTCACAAAGGTGGCTCACTTTATCCCAGTAAAGACCACTTTCAATGCAAATCAGCTGGCACAACTCTACATGTTCCGGATAGTCAGTCTGCACGGGGTACCCAAGTCTATCACCTCAGATAGGGGTTCCCTATTTACCTCAGCATTCTGGCTACGGCTACATCAAGCTTTGGGAACCATGCTAAAAAACAGCACAACGTACCATCCGCAGACAGATGGATAGACCGAGCGAGTGAACCAAATATTAGAGGATATGCTTCGGTCATGTGCTCTCTCCCATTGACCCAAATGGGAGGATAGTCTACCATACACAGAATTCTCCTACAACAATAGCTATCAGGCAAGTCTCAAGATGTCGCCTTTTGAGGCGTTGTACAGACTGAAGTGCCGCACACCACTGAACTGGTCCCAGACAGGAGATAGTCGCATTTTTGCTACAGACTTGATGCTCGAAGCTGAAAAGCAAGTCAAGGATATTGAAGAACGACTGCGAGCAGCCAAGTGCCGACAAAAGAGCTATTATGACCCAAAGCACCGGGATGTAACTTTCGAGCCCGGAGACTATGCTTATCTATGGGTAACTCCTATGAAGGGAGTAAAGAGGTTTGGCACCCGAGGAAAACTGGCCCCAAGATACATCGGTCCCTTTCCAGTGATTGCCAGGAAGGGCAGAGTCGCATATCAGTTGGAATTACCACCAGTACTGTCTGACGTTCATGATGTCTTTCACATCTCACAATTGAGGAAATGCATTGCACCCCCAGCCAAGCAAGCGGATATGAGTGAATTAGAATTGGCTAAGGACCGGACCTACAAAGAAAAACATGTCAGGATCCTAGATGAGATGGAAAGAACCACAAGGAGTAAGGTGATAAGATTTTACAAGGTGTTGTGGGAGCACCACACCGAGGAAGAGGCCACTTGGCAAAGAGAAGATTTTCTCAGATCCGCTTACCGATATTTGTTCCCTGAGCAACCGAATCTCGAGGACGAGATTCAATCTAAGGGGGGTAGGTTTGTGACACCCTGATTTTGGCAATTCTTTCTTTTCAAACTTTCCTTGGCTTTATTTGAAATTTGAATGGTTTTTGAACCCTTTCATTGATCTTGGACATTTCTGAACCCTTTCCAAGTGATCCAAAGCCTCCTTACCTTGCCAAAACCCTGCCAAATACTTCAAGAACCCAAATCCCAATTTAAATAATTTTCAAAAACCCTTTTCTTTTATTTGAGAATTTAGGGCATTACTATGGGTTGTGAAGCAACCTATAGCTATGATGCTCAGAAAATTCCCAAATAATTCCCTAAAATACTTTGGATCATATCTTGCCCCAATATCCAAAAATATTCCATGATCTAGTTCAATTATTTTGCAAAATAATTCAGTTTTGCTTCTGGTTAGACTGGACCTTTGTGAAGGAAGTACATGCTAGGTTTATCCAAATGCTCTCAAATTTTTGTGGCATGAGGACACCTACAAATGACTTCCCTACACCAAGTTTTAGCATCTGGAGATCTTCCAAGTGAGCAGTACTTCAACATCTTGATTCTGGACCAGTTTTGCAGGTTACACATGAACTACCCTCAAAACTTATCCAAACCACCTCAAACTTGGCCAATTTGGAGTCCTTCCAATAAGGATCACTCCAGACACCTTCTTTGGCTCAATCTCCACCTCATTTCTTCTCTGGAATCTTCACAAGTTTTCTGTCAGAGACTGTTGATGATCTTACCTCTCATCTCTGCGTGAACCAAGCCAAACCAAGGCTGTAGGTGATCTGAGGGATCAAAGGTCGACATGCTGGACATGTTTTGCTAGGCTTGTGTGGCCTCCTGGTGCCAAGCACCGTGGTGACCACGGCGCTGGCATGCCTGTCGCCGCGCTCTGCGTTGCGCCAGACTCGGGTCTCATCCTAGTGAGACAACGGTGCCGCAGCAGCTTGTCTGGGCATGCCGACATCACCCCTGGTCGACACGCAGCCCCTCCAGAACCCTCGCCCTCGCCGGAGATGCCCTCACCGGCCGCCACGCCATCGCCGCACTGTGAGTCCTGTGCGGTCATAGTTGCGGCGCTGCTCGTCATTTCCTCTCGAGCCGTCGCCTCCCGCATTGAATGCTGCTGCCCTCTCAAGTCCCTTTGCCGCAAACATCCAGCCAGCGCGGCGTACGTCTCGCTGGCGCCATGGCCCGCATCTCGCCGCATCCAGAGAGCTCGCCGAGCGCCCCCCTCCGCCTATATAAAGCCCTGCTCGGCCTCACCTAGCTCCTCACCCCTCTCCCTCCTCCTCAATCGCCCCACAGAGCAAGAGCCAAGGCCGAGAGGCCCTCTGGCCTCGAGCTTCGCCGGAGTTCTGCTGCCTGCTGAGCTCCACCACTAGCCCTCTCCAAGCCATCCCAGCTCCACCCGAGCACACCGCTGAGTTCGTGGTGTTCCACTGGTGCTTCCAGACACCTCCCCGAATCGAACCGCCGCCGGACTCGCCATCACCGATGATCACCGTAGCACCCGTCCGCGGAAGAAGAAGGGTGCGACGTCGTCCGACCATCTCCGGAGGAGCTACGGGTACAAGGTGAACCGCCGTCGAATGCCCAATCCATCCCCACCATCCACGAGCCCCACCGCCGTCGCTATCGCCGGCAATCACCGCCGGTGAGCCGCCCCTCTTCTCTGCTCTTTCTCCCTCCTCTGTTTAAACGGTCCGGGCCCCACTTGCCAGTGACTGGACGAAGCGGTAAGTGGAGGCGCCCGGGGCAAATACGCCTTCGACGTGGCCCGCTCTGGTTTTTCCATTTTTGATATATTTAACAGAGTTGACAAGTAGGTTTGACTGCTTATAACTTTTTACAGGAAGGTCCATTTGACCAGATTCTTTTTGCATTGTGTTCATAATGAAGCCCTTTATTTTTCCACCAAGTTTGGTATTTTTCCAATACTCACAGAATTGTTGGTGAATAAAAAGGCTTTATGTGACATTTTCTTTTGCCATTTAAAAATATTTTTAGAAGGAGATACTTTGGATTTGAAGACCAGGAGTTTCTGAACAACCCAACTGATCAAGGCAAGCCAGGACATCCATATTATGAAGCATTTCATAGCATTGCATAATTCATATTCATTTCTTGCATTTAATTTATCATTGATAATTCAAAGTAAATTATTCAAATGCCTTATGTTGATAACTCAAATTGATATGATGATTAACCATGCTTGCTAAGTGAAACTTAGTTGGTTAATCAAGAGTCACCTGTTCGGGCTTACCCATGCAGCCACATTTGCCGGTATGGGACGGCCTTGACTTGGTCTGGCTCAGTGCTCTTTCACCGGTACCTCCAAAGAGGGAGGGTTATGCATGCGTGCTGCCCTGATCAGGTAGACGGCGATAACCTTGTGAGCCCAGTTGAGTTGTTTGCCGGCGTCCCCGTTTGGGACAGTTTAGTTAGGCCACGATGGTGGCAGGTGTCACGAGGTGACACGGGGCCACCCAAGGCTTGACTCCGGGGGAGTGTGATTGCCGGTGGTACGATGAAAGAGTCACGAGTCAGGCAGGTTTCGTTGGAGCAATGCTGGTCCACCCGAATGGGATCACGAGGTCAGTGCTCCATAGTGTGGGTAAAGTGCGCAACCTCTGCAGAGTGTAAATCTATTCGAATAGCCGCGTCCACGGAATTGGACAGCCCATCTAGACCTCTCTAGGTGATCAACCATAATAACCATAGTAATGATGGAAGAACTTGTCTTATAAGCAGAAATACTGGTCGAGGTCGAGTATTCTGAGGGTTGTGAGACAACCCGGATATGAGTAAGTTGGTGACAGTAAGTGAATCACTTAAGTTTTAACATGCTCAATGCCATGCTATTATTTGCTGCATATTTGGTTGTCATGTGCTTGCGAGTACATTCAAAGTACTCACCTGGCGTATCATGCCAGATGCAGGAGAAGACTGAGACGGAGGTCTCGAAGGTCCATGTTGCGATGCCTAGGATGTGTCCACAGTAGTGTCCCTGTGGATGGAGTTACTTTCATGTTCCGCTACACAGTAGTCTTCCTCTGTAGTATTCCGTAGTAATACCGAGGCCCTGATATGTTAGATAAATAATGTAAATACTGTCATAGCACTAGATGTGCCTTTGGCCTCGATGATCATGTAATATATGAGCTTGTACTCGACTATCATCAATAAAAGTTCAGCTATGTTCTGTTCCAAGTTGTTGTGTGTTTCCAGAAGACATGATCTCTGGGTTGGAAACACTGGTAAACCGGTTCTCTGAGCCGGGGTGCCACAACACTTATCGTTACTTTCTCACCTTCACCGATGACTTGAGTAGATATGGGTATATTTACTTAATGAAGCATAAGTCTGAAACGTTTGAAAAGTTCAAGCAATTTCAGAGTGAAGTTGAGAATCATCATAACAAGAAGTTTAAATTCCTATGATCTGATCGAGGGGGAGAATATCTGAGTTATGAGTTTGGCAATCACTTAAGACAATGTGGAATCGTTTCACAGATGAAGCCACCTAGAACACCACAGCATAATGGTGTGTCTGAACATCGTAATCGTACCTTATTGCATATGGTGCGTTCTATGATGTCTCTTGCCGATCTGCCACTATCGTTTTGCAGTTATGCATTAGAGACAGCTGCATTCACTTTAAATAGGGCACCATCTAAGTCCGTGGAGACGACGCCGTATGAACTGTGGTTTGGCAAGAAACCTAAGTTGTCATTTCTTAAGGTTTGAGGTTGCGATGCTTATGTCAAAAGGCTTCAGCCGAAAAAGCTTGAACCCAAATCGGACAAATGCATCTTCATAGGGTACCCAAAAGAGATGGTTGAGTATACCTTCTATCTCAGATCCGAAGGCAAACTCTTTGTCGCTATGAACGGGTGCTTTCTCGAGAAAGAGATTCTCTCGAAAGAATTGAGTGGGAGGAAGATAGAACTTGATGAGGTTGTTGAACCTCTACTTCAACTAGCGAGTCGTGCAGCGCAGAATGATGTTTCTGTGACACCTACATCAGTTGAAGAGGAAGCCAATGATAGTGATCATGAAGTTTTAGATCAAGTTACTATCGAACCTCGTAGGCCGACAAGGGTACGTACAGCTCCTGAGTTGTACGGCAACCCTGTCTTAGAAGTCATGTTGTTGGACAACGATGAACCTACGAGCTATGGAGAAGCGATGGTGGGCCTGGATTCTGACAAATGGTTAGAGGCCATGGAATCCGAGATGGGATCCATGTATGAAAACAAAGTATGGACTTTGGAAGTATTACCTGAAGGGCGAAAGGCCATTCAGAATAAATGGATCTTCAAGAAGAAGACGGACGCGGACGGTAATGTCACCGTCTATAAAGCTCGACCTGTGGCAAAGGGGTTTTCACAAGTTCAAGGAGTTGACTACGATGAGACTTTCTCACCCGTAGAGATGCTTAAGTCCATCAGAATCATGTTGGCAATAGCTGCATTTTTCGATTATGAAATATGGGAGATGGATGTCAAAACAGCGTTCCTTAACGGTTTCCTTAAGGAAGAGTTGTATATGATGCAACCGGAAGGTTTTGTCGATCCAGAGAATGCTGACAAAGTGTGCAAACTCCAGTGATCCATTCATGGACTAGTGCAAGCATCTCGGAGTTGGAATCTTTGCTTTGATGAGGTGATCAAAGCGTTTGGGTTTATACAAGTTTACGGAGAAGCTTGTATTTACAAGAAAGTGAGTGGGAGCTCTATAGTGTTTCTAATATTATGTGTGGATGACATATTGCTGATCGGAAATAATATAGAACTTTTGGAAAACGTGAAGGAATATTTGAACAAGATTTTTTCTATGAAGGACCTAGGAGAAGCTCCTTTCATATTAGGCATCAAGATCTATAGAGACGCTTGATAGGACTTTCACAAAGCACATACCTTGATAAGATTTTGAAGAAGTTCAAAATGGATCAGTCCAAGAAGGGGTTCTTACCTGTTTTGCAAGGTGTGAAGTTGAGTCAGACTCAATGCCCAGCGACTACAGAGGATAGAGAAAAAATGAGTGTCATCCCCTATGCCTCTGCCATAGGCTCTATCATGTATGCGATGCTGTGCACAAGACCAGATGTCAACCTTGCCATAAGTATGGCCGGAAGGTTTCAAAGTAATCTAGGAGTGGATCACTGGACAGTGGTGAAAAATATCCTAAAGTACATGAAAAGGACTAAGGAAATGTTTCTCGTTTAATTATGGAGGTGATCAAGAGCTCGTCGTAAAGGGTTACGTCGATGCAAGCTTTGACACTGATCTGGATGACTCTAAGTCTCAAACCGGATACATATATATTCTAAATGGGGTTGCGGTAAGCCGGTGCAGTTCCAAGCAAAGCGTGGTAGCTGATTCTACATGCGAAGCGGAGTACATAGCTACCTCGGAGGCAGCAAAGGAATGTGTCTGGATGAAGCAGTTCATGACAGATCTTGGAGTTGTGACCAGTGCACTGGACCCGATGACTCTGTTCTGTGACAACACTGGTGCCATTGCGCTAGACAAGGAACCAAGGTTTCACAAGAGGACCTGACACATAAAGCGACGCTTCAATTCCATCCGCGATTACATCAAGGAGGAAGACATAAACATTTGCAAAGTGCATACGGACCTAAATGTTGCAGATCCATTAACTAAACCACTTCCACGGGCAAAGCACAATCAACACCAGAACTCTATGAGTGTTAGATTCATTACCATGTAATGCTAGATTATTGAATCAAGTGCAAGTGGGAGACTGTTGGAAATATGCCCTAGAGGCAATAATAAAGTGGTTATTATTATATTTCCTTCTTCATGATAATCGTTTATTATCCATGCTATAATTGTGTTGACCGCAAACTCAAATACATGTGTGGATACATAGACAACAACATGTCCCTATTAACCCTCTACCGGACTAGCTCGTTGATCAAAGATGGCTATGGTTTCCTAGCCATGGACATGAGTTGTCATTTGATAATGGGATCACATCATTAGGAGAATGATGTGATGGACAAGACCCAAACTATGAACGTAGCATATGATCGTGTCAAGTTTATTGCTATCGTTTTCTACATGTCAAGTATATGTTCCTATGACCATGAGATCATGCAACTCACTGAGACCGGAGGAGTGCCTTGTGTGTACCAAACATCGCAACGTAATTGGGTGACTACAAAGGTGCTCTATAGGTATCTCCGAGGGTGTCTGTTGAGTTGGCATGGATCGAGACTGGGATTTGTCACTCCCTATGACGGAGAGGTATCTGAGGGCCCACTCGGTAATACAACATCACAATAAGCTTCCAAGCAATGTGACCAATGAGTTAGTCACGGGATCTTGTATTACATAATGAGTGAAGAGACTTCCCGGTAACGAGATTGAACTAGGTATGGAGATACCGACGATCGAATCTCGGGCAAGTAACATACCGATAGACAAAGGGAACTGCATACGGGATTAGCTGAATCCTTGACATTGAGGTTCGACCGATAAGATCTTCGTAGAATATGTAGGAACCAATATGGGCATCCAGGTCCCACTATTGGTTATTGACCGTAGAGGTGTCTCGGTCATGTCTGCATAGTTCTCGAACCCGCAGGGTCTGCACACTTAACGTTTGGTGACGATATTAGTATAGTTGAGTTGTTATGGTGGTTACCGAAGGTTGTTCGGAGTCCCGGATGAGATCCCGGATATGACGAGGAACTCTGGAAGGGTCCAGAGGTGAAGATTGATATATTGGACGAAGGGTATTGGAGTCCGGAAGTGTTTCGGGGGTACCGGGTGATGACCAGCATGACTGAAAGGGGTTTCGGGGAGCCCCGGCAAGTGTTTGGGGGGCCCCGTGGGCCAAGGGGAGGGGGCAAACCCACCCACTAAGGGGTTGTGCGCCCCTCTCACCCTTTCCCATGTGACCAGGAGAGGTGGGGCGCCCCCCTCTAGGGTTCCCTCCACCCGGCTTGGAGGGCAAGTCACCCTGGGGGAGATCCCATCTGCCCTGGCCGCCACCCCCCTAGGGGAAACCCTAGGGGTGCCACCCCCTCCTCCCTTCCCCTATATATAGAGAGGTAGAGAGAGGGCAGCCGCACCCTTGAGCACATCTCCACACCACGGCGCTGCCTCTCCTCTCCCTCGCATCCCTCTTCTTCTCCGAAGTGCTTAGCGAAGCTCTGCCGAGATTTCTCCACCACCACCGCCGCCATGTCGCCGTCCTGCCGGAGGACTCGAGCTACTACTTCACCATCGCTCACTGGATCGAGGAGGTGAAGGCGTCATCAAGCCGTACGTGTGTTGAACGCGGAGGTGCCGTCCGTTCGGCACTTGGATCGGGAGTTCGCGGGACGGATCGCGATTGGATCGTGAAGACGTTCGACTACATCAACCGCGTTTCTTAATACTTCCACTTAGTGATCTACAAGGGTATGTAGATCCAATCTCTCCTCTCGTAGATCATCATCTCCTAGATTAGATCTTGGTGAGTGTAGGAAATTTTTTGTTTCCCATGCAACATTCCCCAACACTTACTAGTCACCCATAGCAGCCATGTAAAACATGCAACAACAAAGTAGAGGACATCTAACTTGTTTTTGCATGGTATGTTGTGATATTATATGGCCAAAGACATGATTAGATATATTTGATGTATGAGATGACCATGTTTTGTATAGATTATCATGACTTGCATGTCGATGAATACGGCAACCGGCATGAGCCATAGGGTTGTCTTTAATTATTGTATGACATGCGTGTTAATCATTAAGCGCTATGTAATGCTTTACTTTATCGCTAAGCGGTAGCAATAGTTGTAGAAGCATGGTTGGCGTGACAACCCCGATGGTGTTGTTACTTATTCGAAATTGAGTTTTACAATTTAAATTGTAAGCTGTCTACCTGCGTCTAACAAATGAACTTAACCAAAATATATATTTTATTACATATAGTAGTATTTTCGACCGCTAGACCTATCCAAATAAATATCTTCTAGCATTGCAGATACAAGCGATATACTTCCCATGATGTTAAATACAACTATATAGTAGTAAAGAAATCAGGATTATTTACGCTTGGTTATGCAAAACCAATAGGAAGATAACATATGGAGTATATCATGCAAATCACTGCAGCAAATACAAATTTAAAACTCTCTCTAGATCAACTTTAACTGCCATAAACACATCTAAAGAAGCCCACTTGAATGTGAAAGTCTTTTCTCTCGTACCCAATACCTGAAAAGAAGAGCTTCAATCCAACATGAACGTTCGTGTGGTATCCTGACCTGGTCGTGCGGCACATCGACATCTCTGATCAAATGTGCGGCATGTACCCACTTCATCAAGCTCAGTGCCGGATCAACATAGAAGCCAACGTCACGCTGGAAGGTCTTCATGATCATCCACCGTACATGCTGCAGATTTTCCAAAAAGAAAAGGAAAAGATTAGTAGCACATAAAAACCTAGATATCTGCTGTTATCATGTACTGTAGAAAAATAGAAAATGCAGCTATACCTTGGTCCAGTGCACTGTCCGATCAAACAGCCAGCCACATGTTGCACTGGAAGGTCCTCGAATATGTGTTAGTTATAATATGTATGTACGGATGTTACCCATCAGCTGGGACCTGTGCACGCCGGCATGCAGCAAGTCATCTTGCCTGATTTCCTGGACGTGCATGCAAGGATAGCACGCATGCATCGTACCTCTGTTACCTGATACAGATCTGCAAAGTTTGGAGCACATCAATATATCTGCCAGTCGATCTTCTCATATTAAGTTAAGGTGCGTGACACGCTAGATTCATCCATGCTTTCATTCATCTAGATGGGTATAAAGGGAAGGTAAGGATCTTGTGGGTGGGGGAAATCGAGGGAACCTAGGTCAGGCCTCCGTCAAACCATACGTCTTGTAGCCAGTGTGTCACATGTGGTGCCATAGGTCTTCATGTCCTCTATGTCGCTGGAAGCAAAACACTACAACCTATTAATGCTTAGACATACGCCAGTGAATTGCCCGTCGTCTAGCTGAACATGTTTGGAGGTCAGAGCCCTCATGTACTGTCTGCATCGGTACAGGAGTATATGGGAGGCATCATGAAATGATATTGACTTAGAAAACGGCAACCTCATAGAGTTTCTAGGGAACTCATCCGGCAAAGCAGCTCCGATCTTTCATAGTTGGATGGGAAGAATAGAGGAGGGGGAGAAGATGAGAGTTTTCTTCTCTGGATGCAAATGTATAAGGGGTAGGTCTAGATGTGTACAAGTGTGAGACGGGATTATTTCTTTTTTTTTCTTCATTCCACGGATATACGTGAGGGGTTAGAACTTTCTTCCCTGGATGGGTGCGTGAGGGGTGTTTTTTTTTTCTTCCTTCCATTGGATGAATATATGTGAGGGGTTTGGTCTTTCTTTCCTGGATGGAAGCGTGAGAGCTCCATCAAGTTATGAACATCTAATGACTATGGTTTATTACCTAATAACTAATACAAGATCTATTAAACCAATGGTTAGATCTATCTAATTATTGTCGAATTTTGTAGCATAATTCTCTTTTTTCTGGTTAGCCCAGTTTTAGCACGTTAATTTTTTTTATCAAAGAGTCCAAGTTTTTTTACGAGAGCCAAATATTTTGTTTTGGACGCCAATATCCACCACACATGTGGCATCTAGGAGGATGTGCCGCACGCCCCGTGTGGCATTGACACAGGCCCGCCCGCACGAGGACGTCCGGGCGCACCCAGTCACAGCCCGCACGTCCGGTGTGTGGCGCGATCGCCCACACGTCCGGGCGAGAGACCCTGCGGCCCGCATGACCTATCTTGGCTGTCGTCCCTCTCCGCCTGCAATCCACAGTAGCCACCGTCGGTCGTCTCCAACCTCCGGATCGACAAATCTTCCCCTACCTCCATCCTCTTCCTTCTCTACTTGCCATGGCAACCAGATCAGATCGCTAGCGCCCCCCTCCCCATCGACGGAAAACATGGCAACGAGCTCACACAAAAGGTGAGAAACACATCATACATCTAATCGTTCTCTTATCTCCTCCCCCCCAATAATTTCACTTCTAGATTGCCCACGTAGATGGCGACTGGATCCACAATGTCATGGCAAACAGACCACAGACGTACTAGATTTGTGTCGCATGGATCTACAAATCACATGAATCCGGCTGGTCATGTGTATTCTCCTCTGCCCTCCAAAGTACACAAAGTTGCCGTGTTATATCCTAGATCTGATCTAAGCTTTTAGGTTGGGGTTGCTATCAGTAGATGCTCGAAAAGTATGTTTAGGATTCACTAAGAGTTGGGCGAAAAAAGATGGGGGGAAATGTTGAAAACGGTTGGGAAGCAGGGCAGAACAGAGAAATTTGGGTGGTACATATGAAGGGAAAAAAATAGTTGCCACCTATCTATGCTAGTAGTTGCCATCATGCTATGTTGTTAGTTGCCACCAGTTCTGCATTGTAGTTGCCATCCAGATTGTAGAAAGATAATGAATGTGCATGCCCTATCAACAGAGATGCAGGCTACGATGTTTTCTACTTGCCATGCTGTAATAGTTATTTATGCCAGTCATGTGATAAGATTGCCGTGTTTCCTTTTATGTGGTAACATCAACAATGGAATTGGAATAATAATGTGTTCTCGTTCATGCAGTGATTAAAAAACACAGTGGGAGAAGCAGAAAAAATGAATCATGAAGACGGGACTGATCCTTGGTTTTACGGAAGGCCACAAGCGCCCCCTTGGGATGCAATAGAGTACAATCAACTCATTTCCGCAGGACCATTGCTGCCACTACTAGAGTAGTACGCGAGCATAGGTATGATGCGTCATGACAAAAGTGACAGTTGCCATGATTGTGGACTTGGAAATGGCATTCTACTTATGTACTACAATGACATTGTTCACAGGTTCTTATGACACAACCACACAGGCAGGGTTACCATGGCAAGTTGCAACACGGGGGGCTATCGGTGATAGATATGTGGGAGACCAACTTCAAGTAGCGAATGTGGCAAATCAAGGTAATGCAAATAGCATGTTGATGTGGCAAAAAATAAGAAAGGATGGCAAGACTTACGAGTATTTTGAAAAATGCAGCACCATCATGCAGCACGTGGCAACAGGTGGCAACCGGATACCTGCCATCAACGTCTTACATAGGTGAGACGTATGAAATGATCTTACGGACAGTCTATCAGAAAAGGAAACTAGATGTCATTGGTGTTTACGTGGTGCGACGAAAATGAAAAATAGATGTCATTTGAGTTTGTAGCTGATAGAAATCAAAAAAATGATGAAAAAGTGCATCTGACAAAGCCTGCTCAACAGCAGTTGCCATCCGTGGACAACTGCATGTGCCATATTAAATGTATGACTGACATTTGCCATGTGTGATTGCACATAGTTGCCATGAGTGCTCAACAGCAGTTGCCATGTCTGAACAACTGCAGTTGCCATGGCTGAACAACTGCGGTTGCCATGCATGAACAATTACAGTTTCCATGACTGAACAAGTACATATGCCATGTTTTAACAACTACAGTTGCCATGACTGACCAACCACAGTTGTTAACTGTGGTTTCCATGACTGAACAACTGCAGCTGCAATGACTACTAAACTACATATGCCATGTTTGAACAACTGCAGTTGCCATGCCTGACCAACTGCAGTTGGTCAAAATGCTTGTCAACTTTAGTTGACTTGCATGGTGGACTATGTTTGCCATGATTTCAAATCTAAACTTACACTTGATTCGACAAGGAAAAAAAATGAGATTTGACAAGTTTTCATACAAAAAAAATATGGCATCCCATCTTATGATATACGTTGACATGATTGCAGGTTCTTATGGTACAACGACGCCACCAGAGGTCTCGTGGCAAGCTGCACCATTGCAGGCCATCAGTAATGCAGATATAGCACACCAACTTGAAGTGGCACACCAACTCCGAGTAGCACGTGTGGCAAAACAAGGTAATTTGTGAACCAGGAAAAATCATGCATTTGATTTGTGGAAAGCATTGTGAAAGTGCACTTGTCATGGTGGTCGTGGCAACTGCACTTGCCCCCAAGTGAATACGTCCATTAGTCATATATGATCATCTAGATTTGTTTAGTTACTGTTTGTTTGTATTTGCCATTTGTGATTATCTGCATTTGCCTTGTGTGCTCATACCGAGAATGCATTTGATGTCAAGATGTTGATTGCCATGACTTGGCAACTGCAGATGCCATATTAGGTCAACTGTAGTTGCCATGGCTAGAGAACTGCAGTTGCCATACATGGCCAAATGTAGATGATCAGGACTTGCATATATGCATGATGTCATACCAAAAAAAAATATGGGTTACAGTTGCCATGATTTCAAAGTTGCACATTCGAACAATTTATACATGTAACTTATACACTGGTTATGTACCTGCGCAGAAAAAAGTGGGAACAATAACAAATTGCAGATGCCTCAATCCAATGCGTCATCATTGCGTGGGCACCTATGAAAAGAATAGCTTGTAGAATAAGTTGTAGTTGCCATGAACAATCAGATGCAGCTGCCATATTTCATTTCAATGAAGATGCCATTCAAGCAATACTCCCTACACACTTACCTGATTTTGCAGGAGCTTCGACTATAATCAACAGTGGTGCACGAACATCTACTGTGGGTACCTCAGAGCACATGAAAGGGGCGTTCCACGAGCCAGTCACCAATACTACCACAAACAATGCAGAATAAGTGTCAGAATTGGCAATCGTTGCAGCAATGACAACAAGCATGCATGTGTGCACCAGCACAAGCAACACTCAAGCAGATGAAACAACCACCAATACTGAAGTGAATGATGAAACTGATGACGAAACGCAAGGGGAAGAAGAAGAGGGAGAATCAGAAATCATGCCACCTCAACCACCTTATGTTGGACAGAGATTTGGTTCATTTGAAGATGCCAAGGAATACTACCAGAGATATGCGTTGTTCCACGGATTTGCGGTGAACACAGAATACCATAGGAAAATAAAAAAAACTAACAAGTACAGCAGAGGTGAGCTAAGGTGCTACAAGGCACGAAAGAACAAGAAGGGTAAAGGTGTTGTGCCTGTCGTGCCGGAACGAAAGAGAGGCATCATTCTCAAGACAGGATGCCCTGTCAGAAACATGTATTGGGTGGATGGTGCGGCAAGAAGAGCCTACAAACATTTCTGTGATTGCATTTCGTTCGACGCGACATATCTCACGAATATGTTCAAGATGCCATGTGCTCCATTCATAGGAATAAATAACCACAATCAGTCCTTGCAGTTCGGTTGTGGTCTCGTTCGGAACGAAGATACTGATGGTTACACTTGGCTATTCTAAACCTTCTTGGAGTGCATGGATGTCTTTCCATTGGCAGTGCACAGGCACTGCAGGTGGCATATTATTAAGAAGGCTGAAGAGACGCTAGGACCATTCTTTGCTGACCGTCCAGAGCTACACAAGGCATTCGAGTTGTGTGTGGACCACAGCTAGATAGTGGAAGAGTTTGAACGGAGCTGGACGGCTATGATTGAAAAATACCAAGTCCAAGACAATGAGACACTTAATAACCTGTGGGAGAAGCGGATGTAGTGGGTGCCAGCCTACTTCATGCAGTGCTTCTATCCATTTCTGCAGACTACGCAACGCAGTGAGGGTTTCAATGCTGTTTTGAAGCGTTATGTGAGCCCTGGCAACTCATTGCTGCAGTTTGCCAAGCAATATTCTGCTTTGCAATAGAAAATACTGGGATCTGAGCTACAGCAAGATGCAAACACCGCACTCAAGCAGCCTAAATTGCTAACATATTTACCGATGGAGAGGCAGATGAGCAAGATATACACCAACAAGATATTTAACAAGTAAGTGAATGATCGTACGGTCTTATTTCCCATGTATGACACAGCACATTCAACATTGAAAAATGTTAAAAAGAGACAAAAAATGTTGTTTGATAAAACAAAGAACAAACTCTGCATGCTTGTTTAAAAAGGAAGCAAACCAAAAATATCAAAAAATATGTTTGCCATGTGTACTGGTTTGAAGCTGCCATCTGTAGTGAACACATGAATGCAAAAGATGAAAATGGAATAAAAAAACTGAGTAGTCGGAACGCAAATAGTAGTTGCCGTGTGTTATGAAAGAAAATGTAGTTGCCATTTTGAATGTGCTGTGGTTGCCATGTGGGATGTAGTGTAATTGCCATGTATAGTGCAATGGGTTTTCACAAGTAACATGACCTGATTCACCATGAGAACAATATGATGCAGTTGCACTACCAGAAAGATATTAGTTGCCATGTAGAATGCAATGTAGTTTCCATCTTTTGACATACTGGTCATTTCAAAAAATAGCATAGGATTACACTGTACAACATATTGATTGTCGTGCTCGTTGCACTTTAACTGCCATGTGAAATAAACTACAGTTGCCATGTGAAATAAACTATAGTTGCCATGTGGGAAAAAAGCTTTATTTGCCATCGTTGATTTTAATACGTTTGCTATGTTGTGCCCTACCTCAACAAAAGTAACTACAAAAAGAATACGAGAATTTAACGAGCGCAAATCATGCAGATTCCAGGAAGAAGTAAAGCTGTCCAGCATGTATGCAGCTTACCAGGTTGACGAACATACCTTCAAGGTGTGTACTCTCAGGGGCATGTCCGATTCAGAACCTGAAGACCCGGACAAGGAAAGAAACTACTTTATGAAGGCCTCGATAAACGAAGGTGAATACTATTACGAATGCTGCAAATACGAACGGGACGGGATTGTGTGCTGCCACAAACTCAAAATAATGGAGATGCACGCGGTCACACGTTTGCCCCGCCATTTCATATGACGGCGATGGACTTGGGATGCTGACGATGCATTGGGGCCACAAACATCAAATGCAGTTTTGGCTGTACATGATGACAGACCAGAGGCAACCATGGACTCCGTGAGGCACGTCGTATTGACCAAGAACTATGCTGAACTAATAGATGAACCATGCAAGAGCGTTCAGACAGCAAGGGTGGCATAAAAGCATAGGAAGGCCCTAAAAAGAGAGCTTGATGAGATCAAGAAGAGGAAGGCTGAAGAAGCCTTACACAGATTCCCCAGCACTTCAAGTGTGCCTTCGTCCACGGGTCCGTCCTCTGAAAACTCGGACATAGGGTCTGGAAAAGCAAGCACACAAACTCAGGTCGGGAACCCGCCTCGTTCCATCAAAAAAGGGTGGTGTCGGGGGGATAGACCGCGGGTAGCCTCATCCACACCCCTTACCATTTCAAGACATCGGGGCTAGCAAAGCCCTTCGCACCTTCCGAACGCGCGGCCGGCTCCTTGGGCCTACTGGGCCCAAGCGGCCGGCTCCCAGAAGATGGCACTCTCTTAGAAGGCAGCTTTGGGGAGGCCGGCTCCTATCAGATGGCCCCTCCCCCCCCCTCGGAGTCTGCACTCAACCACTATGACAAGACGAGGCATGGCTACAGGGCCACCTGCTCCCCTGAATCTCAGAGGAGCGTGGCTACAGTGTTAGCTGACCAAGCAGCCACCTACCTGCCAGGCGCGGGACTGTAGCCATGCACCTCATGACATGGCCCTCGTCAGCAAGGGCCATGCTCCCACGATGGACGATCAGTACGGCCCGCAGGCGGCGGGCCCTACCTGTCTGTGGGCTCCCAGAAGACGGTGTACTCCTGGAAGGAGGCTTCGGGGGCGGGCCGGCCTCCAGCAGGCGGCCCTCCCCTCCCCTCGGAGTCCGCACTAACCTACTCCGACGAGACGGAGCATGGCCACAGTGTGCGCTGACCAAGCGGTCACCAACCCGCCTAGCGGCGGGATTGTGGCCATACGACTCCTCACGCGGCCTCCGTCATCAAGTACGAAGCTACAGCAAAAGGCAATCAGCATGGCCCGCAGGCGGCGGGCCCTACCTGTCGGCCAGATTCTCGGCAGCCGGCGGGGCCCTCCAGAGGCGGGCCCCAGCAGCCGGCGGAGAACCCGGCGACCCTAGACACTGTCGTCCGGGTCCTACACCCGGCCGTATTACCATTGTACCCCTGGGGGGTTGGCCTATAAAACCCCCCAGAGCTCACCCATGCAAAGGGTTCAGCCTTCATTCCCACTCACCACCATAGCTAGGAGAAGAGAGCTAGCCTTGCCCTTCTTCCTCCTCTAGCAACAGAGCTCCAGGATCAACCTTGTACACCATTTGATCATAGTCACTATGTGGAGACCCCGCAGAGCAGGACTAGGGGTGTTATCTCCCCAGAGAGCCCTGAACCTGGGTACGTCTCGTGTGCGATCGAGCTCGTGCTCACTCCCGCTTCCAGGGCCCGACGACGTCCTCTTGGCTCCACCCATGATAAGCCACCCCCTTGCATCTGACGTGAGATTACCTTGACATCTGGCGCCCACCGTGGGGCGATTCACAGCGTCGGCCGGAGACACGTTCTGGACGGGAACCGCCTTCCTCTCCGGTGAGCACGTCACGGCCGGCTTGATCAGCCAGCCCAATGCATTCGCTTGCACTGGCACCAGCGCAACGCCCGGCGCAGGAGCCATCTGTCCCGTGAGCTGCCTCGTCGGCCTCTTTGAGAAGCCCACCCTCTCCAATCCGGCCTCCACCGATGCCTTCCCAGGCGACGTGGTGGTCGTTGATGACCCACTCCCCCCTGTCGCCTGCGACGCCTCTGCCGACGCGCTCGACGCCGGCATTGTCGCGAAAGTGATGGTCACTAGCCACAGCGGGGACTCCACCGGGGCGGCCCAGGACCCATTGCGAGTGGCAATGCAGAGCCTAGATGCTCCCGTCGCTGCCAACGCCGATGGGTCGGCACTGGAGGCAATCCGTATCAAGCTCCTTGACAGCGCCACCAAGATGGCGGCCATGAAGCGCCGCGCTGAGGCCAACCAGCGCGAGATCGACTGTATAACGGGCGGCATGCCGGCTGCGGGCGAGCCCACCCGAGCCGGCGCCATCCAGCAACACGCCGCGGCCATCGCCAGTATGCTGGGAGTCGGACGCCCGATCTACGACACCCCAGTAGAGAACCTGCGTGCTACGCAGGCGGCGACAGATGAGCTCGAGAACCTGGAGGGCGACGAGCGGCGCAGCCAGCAGGACCGCCTTCCGGAACTCCTCCACGCTGCGAACATGCAGCAAGACGTGTGCAACCGCATGGTGGGAACCGACCGGCAGGTCGACCTCCCGGAGAAAACCCCTCCACCCCGCCACGAGAATGGAGCGACCTCCCGGTCCCCAAGTGGCGGCGGCCGCGGCCAGCGGAACCCGGAGCCGGCTGCTAGCCGCAGCCGGCGCACCCGCGAGACGGCTGTGAACAGCCAGCAGGTCCCTCCGAGAGTGGAGGGCCGGCGCCAGCAGGATGAACGTCAGCCTCCCCCCCGCATGGAGAGGCGGGCTTCTCCAGCGCCGGGTGACCACCCGACTTTGGGGGGCCGGCTAGGCCCTCGTGAAGGAGTCGGCGAGAATGATGCTCGCCATCGGATCAAGCAGCTGGCTCGATCCCTGGTAGTCGAAGAGGAGGACACAGTCGGCCCGGCCTGCTTCGGCCCCCGCATCCGCGATGAGCCCTTCCCCAAAGGGTTCTCGCTCCCTCAAGACACTCCCAAGTATACCCGCTCCGTGAAGCTAGAAGACTGGCTGACCAACTACGCCACGGCTGTCAGCATCGCGAACGGCAACAAGCGCATTGCCGTGAAGTATGTTCTGCTCATGCTCCAGGGCACGGCCTGGACATGGCTGAACAGCCTCAAACCCCACAGCGTCAACAGCTGGCTGGACTTCAGCGACGTCTTCGTCTGCAACTTCACCAGCACCTACAAGCAGCCCCCAAGCCTCGCCAGCTCTCCATGTGCGTTCAGGGTCCGACTGAGTCCACCCGTGACTACCTGACGCGCTGGGCCGAGCTGCGCAACTCCTGCGAAGGGGTGCATGAGGTGTAGGCCATCGAGTACTTCACTGCCAGGAGCAAAGAGGGCACCCTGCTCAAGCACAAGCTTCTGTGCGACGAGCCGGCTACCTTGGATGAGATTCTGATCGTGGCGGACAAGTACGCCACCACCGACTCCTCCATGAAGTCAGAGATCCGGGTTGACGTGTCCGGGAAGGTGCTCCCGCCGGCTCCTCAAACGCCGGCTGGTGACTCCAACCGGCGCCAACAGCCGAACGACAACAAGCGCAAGGCCCAGCAGCCGGCTCCCAACAACCGGCAAGTGGCCATTGTCGAGGACCAGCAGCCGGCCGGGCAACCCGGCCCCAAGCGCCAAAAGGGCGGCAAGGGTGCCTGGCTGCCTGCATTCTCCTTCGAGGAGGCCCTCGATGCCATGTGCAAGTTCCACAGCGGTGCGAAACCATCCAACCACACTACCCGCCAGTGCAACTGGCTCACCAGAATCGCCAAGGGTGAGGGCTTGCCGCCTCCTCCGGCTGGCCCGGCGGCTCCGCCTCCTTAGCAGCCGGCGGCCCGCCCGGTCGGCATGCTCCAAGACGAGTTCCCCGATGCAAACGCCACCTATGTCGTCTTCCCAGTGAATCTGAGGACAAGCACAGCCGGCGTCAGCAACACCGCGAGGTGAACTTTGTCGCTTCGGAGGTCCCCCAATTTATGCATTGGTCCGAGAGGCCCATCACCTGGAGCCGTGATGACCATCCGGCCGTGATGCCTTCGCCGGGTGCTTATGCAATGGTGCTGGACTCCTCCTTCTTGACGGAGAGGCGGGTCTGCCGTTTCTCCCGGATCCTGATAGACGGCGGTAGCAGCATCAACATCCTCTACCGCGACACCATGGAGAAGTTGGGCATCAAAGAGAAGCTACTCCTGCCCAGCCGAACCGTGTTCCATGGCATTGTACCTGGGCTTTCCTGCTCTCCAATCGGCAAAATCAAGATTGATGTCCTATTCGGCGACAAGACCCACTTCCGCCGCGAGCCAATCTGGTTCGAGGGTGGTTGACTTGGACAGCCCCTACCACGCGCTCTTGGGCCGGCCTGCACTAGCCAAATTCATGGCGGTGCCGCATTACTCCTAACTGAAGATGAAGATGCCGGATCCCAAGGGCATCATCACCATTGCCGGCGACTACCAGAAGTCGCTCACGTGCACCGCTGCTAGCTCCCGGCTGGCCGAGACCCTCGTCATCGCCGAAGAGAAGCGTCTCCTTGACCGGGTTGTGGCTATGGCCAGCGAGTAGCCGGCCATACCATTTGACCTCAAGGACGTGGAGGCCGGGGCCTCCTTCCAGCCGGCCAAGGAAACCAAGAATATTTCCTTGGACCCGGCGCACCCGGAGAGATTCGCTGTCGTGGGGGCTCACCTTGAGAGCAAATAGGAAAGCGAGCTCATCGACTTCCTCCATGACAATCGGGACATCTTCGCATGGTCCCCCAAGGACTTGCCGGGTGTTCCGAAGGATTTCGCCGAGCACAAGCTGCATGTGAGATTGGATGCAAAACCGGTCAAGCAACCCCTCCGCCGCCTATCAGAAGAGAAGAGAAGGATCGTTGGTGAAGAAATCGCTCTGCTTCTGGCAGCCGGCTTCATCATGGAAGTGTTCTACCCGTACTGGCTTGCCAACCCAGTCCTTGTTTTGAAGAAAAACAACAAGTGGTGCATGTGTATTGACTACACAAGCCTCAACAAAGCCTGCCCCAAGGACCCTTTTGCCTTGCCTCGGATCAATCAGGTGATCGACTCCATAGCTGGCTGCGAGCTGCTGTCCTTCTTGGACGCCTACTCCGGCTACCACCAGATCAAGCTGGACCCGGCCAACCGACAGAAGACCGCCTTCATCACCCCTTTCGGCGCCTTCTGCTACATCACCATGACGTTCGGCTTGAGGAACGCCGGCGCCACCTTTCAAATATGCATGCAGAAGTGCCTCCTGAAGCAACTCGGCAGAAACGCCCACGTCTATGTGGACGACATTGTGGTGAAGACGGAGAAGCGCGGCACCCTTTTGGAGGATCTCAAGGAGACCTTCGCCAACCTGCGCCGCTTCCAGATCAAGCTCAACTCGGAGAAGTGTGTCTTCAGAGTACCAGCCGGCCAGCTCCTTGGCTTCCTTGTTTCTGAGCACGGGATCAAGTGCAACCCCATGAAGATCAAGGCCATTGAGCGGATGAAGAAGCTGGCCCGGCTGCGGGACATCCAGAAGTTCATCGGGTGCTTAGCCTCTCTCAGCCGGTTCATCAGTCGGCTGGGCGAGAAGGTCCTCCCTCTGTACCAGCTGATGAAGAAGACCACATGCTTCGAGTGGACCGACTAGGCGTACGAGGCATTCCTCCAGCTCAAGCGGATGATGTCCACACCACCTGTTCTGGCCGCTCCGGCTGCTAAAGAGCCCATATTCCTCTACATCGCCGCTACCAGCTGGGTCGCCAGCACCGTGGTCGTTGTCGAGCGCCCAGAAGCCGGCAAAGCCCAGCCGGTCCAGTGGCCGGTCTACTACCTGAGCGAGTTGTTGTCCGCCTCCAAGCAGAACTACCCCCACTACCAGAAGATGTGCTACGGCATGTACTTCGCCGCCAAGAAGCTGAAGCAGTACTTCCAGGAGCACACCATCACGGTCGTCTGCACCGTCCCCCTTGCCGAGATCATGGGCAACAGATACGCCTCAGGCCGGGTGGCAAAATGGGCCATCGAGCTGGCTCCCCACACCATCCTCTACCAGCCCCGCACCGCCATCAAGTCCCAAGCGCTGGCCAACTTCCTTGTCGACTGGGCCGAGACCCAGTACCTGCCACCAGCGCCGGATTCCACGCACTGGCGGATGCACTTCGACGGCTCGAAGATGCGCACCAGTTTGGGAGCCGGCATCGTCCTCACCTCTCCCAAAGGCGACAAGCTCAACTACACGCTACAGATCCACTTTGCCGCCTCCAACAATGTGGCCGAGCACGAGGCGCTCGTCCACGGGCTCCGGCTGGCCAAGGAGATCGGCATCCGCCGCATTCTGTGCTACGGCGACTCGGACTTGGTGGTCCAACAGTCTTCTGGCGATTGGGACGCCAAGGACGCCAATATGGCTAGATACCGCTTCCTCGTCTAGCAGATGAGCGGACACTTTGATGGGTGCGAGTTCCTCCACGTGCCACAGGCCGACAATGAAGCAGCTGACGCCCTAGCACAGATTGGCTCCACTCGGCAGGCCATACTAGCCGGCGTCTCCCTCGAGTGCCTGCGCAAGCCATCTGTCAAACCTTCGCCGGAATCATAATCCATCTTCGTGCCGACTGACCCCGGAGCAGCCGGATCCAGCTTGGGGCTCCAGCAGCCGGCCCGGGGACTTCTGTAGGCGGCCCGGGGGCTACAGCAACCAAACCCGGTCTGGGGACTCCAGAACTCGGCCAGGGGACTGCTGTAGTCGGCCCGAGGACATTAATAACGCAGCAAGTAGTGGCCGGCTCCGACCCGTCGCCTCCCAACCCGGCCACCCTTGTGCCAGTTGCTGTCATGACGGTGGTAGAAGTGCCATCCTAGGCACATCCCATCCTCAACTTTTTGGTGAGCCGTGAGCTACCAGCCGACGAAATCTTGGCCCGGCAGGTGCAACGCTGGGCGGCTGCATACACGATCGTCAATAGAGAGCTCGTCAGGCGCAGCGTGACTGGTGTCTTCCAACGCTGCGTCGAGCCGGAGAAGGGCATTGCTATCCTCAGAGATATTCACCAAGGTGAATGTGGCCACCATGCCGCCTCCAGAGCCCTCATTGCCAAAGCCTTCCGCCACGGCTTCTTCTGGCCGACAGCTTTGGTCGACGCCAAGGAGTTGGTCTGCAAGTGCAAGGGGTGTCAGCGCTTTAGCTCCAAGCAGCACATGCTGGCTTCTGCAGTCAAAACCATCCCCATCACCTGGCCATTTGCCGTATGGGGATTGGACATGGTGGGCCCGCTCAAGAAAGCAGGCGGCGGCATGACCCATCTGTTGGTTGCCATGGACAAGTTCACGAAGTGGATTGAGGCGAGGCCAATCAAGAAGCTGAATGGTCCGACTGCCGTCACATTCATCTCGGGTATCACCGTTCGGTACGGCATCCCGCACAGCATCATCACCGACAACGGCACAAACTTCGCCAAAGGCGCCTTGGCCCATTTCTGCGCGACGCAAGGCATCCGACTGGACCTCGCGTCCATTACCCATCCACAATCAAACGGCCAAGTGGAGCGAGCAAACGGCCTCATCCTATTCGGCATCAAGCCCCGGCTGGTCGAGCCGCTAGAGCGCTTAGCCGGCTGCTGGATCGAGGAGTTGCCAGCCGTCCTTTGGAGTCTCCGGACCACGCCGAATCGATCAACCGGCTTCATGCCCTTCTTCCTCATGTACGGGGTCGAGGCTGTCATCCCAACTGACATTGAGTTCGACTCGCCTCGCGTCACCATGTACACAGAGGTGGAAGCCAAGGAAGCACGAGCAGACGGCATCGACCTGCTCGAAGAGGCCAGGCTGCTTGCACTCAGCTGGTCCGCAATGTACCAGCAGAGCCTGCGTGGCTACCACAACAAGAAGATCAAGCCGTGTGCCTTCCGCGAGGGCGACCTTGTGCTCCAGCTGATCCAGCGAACAGCCGGCCAGCACAAGCTCTCGGCTCCTTGGGAGGGGCGTTTCATCATCAGCAAGGCCCTGGGCAATGACTCCTACTACCTCATTGACGCACAAAAGCCCAGGGCATGCAAGAGGGACAATGCCGGCCAAGAGTCGGAGCGCCCGTGGAACGGGAACCTTCTCTTCCCATTTTATAGTTGATGCAGTGTATGTACCGCACAATACATATAAATTTTCTCTAGATCAAAATCAAGAAATTTCTCAAGGTTATATTCTGGAATACCCTTAGTTATACATTTCATTTCTTCATATCCCAGAAGCAAACTAAGTTCATTATGATGCGCAAGGGAAATCAAGTCATCACAATTTTTGGACACGATTCGATCATGAAACAATTTGCATTGGAGATTTAAATGACCACGTTCATTGCAAAGTTCACATGGATGGCTAAAAATATTAAACTTTTCAGCACAGACATCTAGCCTCTCTTGCAACCATTTAGTTTCTAAATGCTTATGCCTCTTGCAAAATCTATCTTCCCTTTTTGGTATGTAACGGCAAACTCTATGCACTCCACAAAAATAGACATGCTTATAAGAAACATTTTTATCATGACTAGTGCAATCATCATTAGTACTATGGATATTCAAGGAATTCATACTAACAACATTGCAATCATGCTCATCATTCAAAGATTTTATGCCAAACATTTTATAGACTTCTTCTTCTAACACTTGAGCACAATTTTCCTTTCCATCATTTTCATGAAAGACATTAAAAAGAGGAAGCATATGAGGCAACCTCAATTCCATTTTTTTCGTAGTTTTCTTTTATAGACTAAACTAGTGATAAAACAAGAAACTAAAAGATTCAATTGCAAGATCTAAAGATATACCTTCAAGCACTCACCTCCCCGGCAACGGCGGCAGAAAAGAGCTTGATGTCTACTACGCAACCTTCTTCTTGTAGACGTTGTTGGGCCTCCAAGTGCAGAGGTTTGTAGGATAGTAGCAAATTTCCCTCAAGTGGATGACCTAAGGTTTATCAATCCGTGGGAGGCGTAGGATGAAGATGGTCTCTCTCAAACAACCCTACAACCAAATAACAAAGAGTTTCTTGTGTCCCCAACACACCCAATACAATGGTAAATTGTATAGGTGCACTAGTTCGGCGAAGAGATGGTGATACAAGTGTAATATGCATGGTAGATATAGGTTTTTGTAATCTGAAAATATAAAAACAGCAAGGTAGCAAGTAACAAAAGTGAGTGAAAACGGTATTGCAATGCTTCGAAACAAGGCCTAAGGTTCATACTTTCACTAGTGCAAGTTCTCTCAACAATGATAACATAATTAGATCATATAACAATCCCTCAACATGCAACAAAGAGTCAATCCAAAGTCACTAATAGTGGCGAATAAACGAAGAGATTATTGTAGGGTACGAAACCACCTCAAAGTTATTCTTTCTGATCGATCTATTGGGCTATTCCTATAAGTGTCACAAACAGCCATAGAGTTCATACTAAAATAACACCTTAAGACACACATCAACCAAAACACTAATGTCACTTAGATACTCCAATGTCACCACAAGTATCCACGGGTTTGATTATATGATATGCATCACACAATCTCAGATTCATCTATTCGAACCAACACAAAGAACTTCAAAGAGTGCCCCAAAGTTTCTACCGGAGAGTCAAGACGAAAACGTGTGCCAACCCCTATGCATAAGTTCACAAGGTCACAGAACCCGCAAGTTGATCACCAAAACATACATCAAGTGGATCACGTGAATATCCCATTGTCACCCCAGATAAACACATGCAAGACATACATCAAGTGTTATCAAATCCTTAATGACTCAATCCGATAAGATAACTTCAACAGGAAAACTCAATCCATTACAAGAAGGTAGAGGGGGAGAAACATCATAAGATCCAACTATAATAGCAAAGCTCGCGGTACATCAAGATTGTGCCAAATCAAGAACACGAGAGAGAGAGATCAAACACATAGCTACTGGTACATACCCTCAGCCCCGAGGGTGAACTACTCCTCCTCGTCATGGCGAGCGCTGGGATGATAAATATGGCCACCGGTGATGATTTCCCCCTCCGTCAGGGTGCCGGAACAGGGTCCCGATTGGTTTTTGGTGGCTACAGAGGCTTGCGGCGGCAGAACTCCCGATCTAGGTTATGTTCTGGAGGTTTGGGGATAAATAAGAGGTGTTGGCGTCAAGAACAAGTTAGGGGAGTCCACGAGGGGCGCACAAGGTCGGAGGGCGCGCCCTAGGGGGGTGAGAGTGCCCTCCACCCTTGTGGTGGCCTCGGGACTCTTCTGGTGCATCTCCGGTACTCCGTGGGCTTCTTCTGGTCCAAAAACAATCGTCGTAAATTTTCAGCTCAATTGGACTCCGTTTGATATTCCTTTTCTGCGAAACTCAAAAACAAGGAAAAAACAGAAACTGGCACTCGGCTCTAGGTTAATAGGTTAGTCCCAAAAATAATATAAAATAGCATCTAAATGCATATAAAACATCCAAGATAGATAATATAATAGCATGGAACAATCAAAAATTATAGATACGTTGGAGACGTATCAGTCATCGCCTTCCTCATCCTAGCTCTCCTCCATACCTTCGTCGCTGGACATGATCTCCTCCACCGGGTCCTGCCCCTCGTCCGGGTTCAGCCTGAACCAAGAGGGCGGCACCTCCGTGCCGTCTTGCACCCGCTCCAGGACGAAGACGCTAACGTCGGCATAGTCGGCAAGGGCCGCCGCACGTTCGGCGATCGCCTCGCACTCCGCCTCCACCTCCGGCGCTGCCTCTTGGTGAAAAGTGGCCAGCTGAGCCAAAGTCATGCCTGGGTACCACGCCTTGACGAATTCCAGCGTCGCCCTAGCGCCTGCCCGTGCCGCGGCACCGTTCCAAGCATCGAGACGCTCGGCCACCACCTCCAACCAGTCGACGGTCCGACTGGGAGTCTGGGGCACCTGCGCACCCGACAAAAGCCCCTCCAAGACCTGGGACCCAGCGCGCTGAAAGCGGCGGAGCTGCTGGCGGACCAGCACAAGGCGTAGCTGGACGGCCCGGAACTGTTCGCCCAAGGTCCGAGGCCAGTCCAGTGCAATCTCCTCGCCCACTTGCCTCCGCTGCTTGCGCCGTGCCTCGACCGCCTGGCTGATGACGCCGGCGTGGTCCGGGAAGCAATTTGCGTGATAAGAAAACAAAGGAATAAGAGGTCGGCTTCTAGAAACAGCCGGCACCCCCAAGCAAGAAAGAAAAGTTACCTTCTAGCATGGCCACGATCACCTCATAGCCTTCCGACAGGCACTTCTCCCTCTCGGCCCAGCCCGAGCGCTGAGACTCGAACTCGGCCTTGAGGAACTCCTCCCCGTCTTTCAGCTGTGGGACCTGGTCCGCATGCTGGGTCGCCAGGTCAGCCAGCTCCTTCTCGAGCCGGTTGCGCTCTGCAGCCGCCTGGCTGCGCTCCAGCTCCTTGGCCTGAAGCTGGCTCTCGAGCTCGTACATGTGGCTCCGCAGATCGGGGGCGGCCTCTACAAAGACAAAGAAGAATCGTCAGCGTCAATGAAGACAAGAAGTCGCCGGGTAGATCCGGCCCGGCTGCTCTGCAGTCAGCCCGAATCTCGGGGGCTACACCCAGTCGGTGTGCTTGCGCGCCCCCACTGAGAGACAGCCCACGTACCGCGGCTCTTGTTCAACTCAGCAGTCCGGTTGGTGAGCTGCTGGTTCTGGGAGTTGAAGGCGGCTGCTCGCAGGTTGTGGTAGTCCTGCAACAAGAACAACACTTCAGTATTCAAAAACATGCCTTGAAGTTCCAACCCGCCTGCTCGGCAGCCGGCTTGGAACTCGGGGGCTACACCTAGTGGGTGCGATGACGCGCCCCCACTGAAGATCACAAAAATAAAAAGCAAAGTCAAAAGCATACCCGGACAGACGTCTGCAACACCATCATCTCGCTCCTCGCCTTCAGGAGGGTGGCGCCATGGGCGGAGACCTTGTCCAGGACGTCCTGCACCGCGAGGTTAAGGGCGGCCGGGCTGGATCTCGGCACCCAACCAAGCGGAGCAGGGCTCGTGGCCTCAGTGTCGGCCACCTGCAAGCTTGAGGTCCCGGTGTCTACCGGCCTCGACGCAGAAGCCGCCCGCGCCGGGCGCAGGCGCGCGGATGCGCGTGTCATCATGGCCTGGCTCGTCACCAGTCCGGTGTTGGCTGGCGGCACCTCCGGCTCCTCGGGATGGCCACCGCCTTGCTCGCCAGCACCTGGTGCGCGCTGAACCACCTCCACCACCGGGATGACGAGGTCGGTCCCCTCTCGCTCCAGGGCCGTCCGGTCAGCTCCGGCTGCTCCAGTCGACGCTTGATCCTCCATAACCGGCGGCTCCGACTGCTCCAAGTTGGCGGCCCCCGGAATCCCTCTGCCGAATGGGTTCTCCGCGGCCCTGGCGTCGGCCTCCACCTGCGCCTTGGTCGCTGCCTCCGCCTGCGCCTTCGTCTGCGCCGACGTGGCGACCTGGGCGTCGGCCTCCGCACGCGCTACGACCTCCTGCTCCTTCTGTGCCTCCTGCGCATTCCTCTCCGTCGCCTCCCGAAGGGCGGCGGCCGGATCCACACGCCGGGTCTCCTCAGAGCCGCCTACTGGTCCGATGAGCGAGGCGGATGGTGCCCGCGATATGGAAAGCGGAGCCCTGCGCGGCAAAGCAAGCGAAAATAAGAACACTGCAAGAAAGGAACAACTAAGGCAAGAACAGTCGGAGTGCTCACCCGGACACCATGGGGCGCTCCTTCGGGCCCCTCCGGATGGCGGCCGTCTTCGCAGCCTCTTGCCGCTTGGTCGCGGCGACCGTCGACTTGGCCTTTTTGGGCGGCTTGCCACCGAACAACCCTTCGGTGCGGCGCTTGGATGCGCCGGGTGTACCAGTCGGCACCCCGCCTATCGGCGCCTTAGCGGTGGCGTTGTCCGTTGCCATCTTCATCATCGTCCGGCCAGTCCCAGACATTGCCGCCTCCTTCATCGCCGCCTCCCCCAGTGACGTTGTCGTTGCCCTCGTCCTCCAACGCGGCCACCCCCAGCTCGGTGTCACCTACGTCGCTCCGCCTGCTATCTGACCAGGGAAGCGCTGCCCCGTGTTCGGGTGGTCAGGTCGGATGAAGAGTGCTGCATAAGCAAAGAACAGGGACCAGATACTAACCGCAGGTGGTGGGTTGGCGTGGCTATATGGCTCCTTGCCAAAACTCCAGTCAGTCTCACTGAGCTGGCTGTCGGAGAAGTAGTTGACGTGGCAGACGACCTCCATAGCCGGCAGCTCCTTGGTCGACATCCGGCTCGGATCCCGGCGGTCGCTCATGTCGCAGATCAAGTGCAGCCGGAATTGGAGCGGCGACACCTAGCGTTGGATGAAGGCGGCCAACAAGTCTGACGGCTTGAGGCCCTCCAAGTCTGTCATCTCCTGAAGCTCGATGAGGACGTTGGTGACCGCAGCCGGCAACGGCTTTGGCTACTGGCCCAGTTGTTCCATGGCTCGGGCGGAGGGCCGGCTACGTAAGCCGGCAGGTTGATGTAGTCGCGCGTCGGGTGGAGGTTGCGGACATAGAAGTAAGACTTTTGGCACAACTTTGCCGACTCCAGCACGGCAACAGCCGGAAAATGGGTCCCGGAGCTGGTGCGTCGCACGGCTACGCAGGCGCCGCACTGGGCCGGCTCGCCCTTGGCCTGGGTGCCTCGCTTGAGGTAGAAAAACTAGCCCCACAGCTCGAGTGTGGGCAGGATGCCGAGATAGCACTCGCAGAAAGTCACGAAGGCGGCAAGAAGCACCACCGTGTTGGGGGTGAGGTGGTGAGGTTGAAGGCGATAGAGGTTGAGGAACGCGCGGAAGAAACCGCTCACCGGCAAGCCAAAACCACGAAGGAAGCGGCTACGGAAGATGACGTACTCACCGGCCCGCGGCGCCGGCGTGATCTCCTGCATGTCAGGAAGGCGCATCCCCACGCACGACTCATTGGTCATCCGCCGCGTCGCGCGGAGGAACTCAATGTGTCCCTCGAGGACATTCGAGCCGTCCCACTCGCCTCGCGCCATGGCTCGGGGTAGCCTGGCGGCGGCGCGGCGGCATTGGGCGGTGGTGAGTCTGCGGTAGTGCGGTGAAGCTTGACGGCGATGGAGTCGCTGCAGCACTCCGATGGAGTGGGGCGCAGCGGCGTGGTGGTGATGAGGAAGTAGGACGCAAAGGAGCCAAGAGGAAGAGAAGGGAGGGGGCGCGCGTGCGTTTGGCCGCTCCCCTCCCCTCCTATTTATGCAGCCAGGCACATCGTGGGGGGCGTGGGATTAACTGCGCCCACGCCCCAGACGTCCCCGCGAATCCCGAGCCATGATGGCGCGTATTCACTTTGCCCCGGAAGGGCAACCGCCCGCCTCGGCCGCAGCGGATCCGCGCGTGTGCCGAGGCCTTGTAGTGGTGGGCCCAGGCCTGCGGTGACATCCCTTCATGCGCGTAGGCTGGCAGGCCGGCCTGGCCTATTGGCGATGCATGGCAAGCGAGCCACGGGTGGCAAACGCGCCACGCGGCGGCGTCAGCCCGGCGCCCGCCGCGATGATTCAAATCTACCAGGTGGCCGGCTCTGCCTCGGCCGGCTCCTGATAGACAGCTTCTTCAAGCCGGACGAAGCAAAGGCACAGGATCACTCGGAGGAAGAAACTGCTGAGGCGCTCTGGCTTTGAGCCGTGGCACCTCACCAGCTTCGTGGACTAATGTCGGGGGGATAGACCACGGGTAGCCTCATCCACACCCCTTACCATTTCAAGACATCAGGGCTAGCAAAGCCCCTCGCACCTTCCGAATGCGCGGCCGGCTCCTTGGGCCGGCTGGGCCCAAGCGGCCGGCTCCCAGAAGACGGCGCTCTCTTAGAAGGCGGCTTTGGGGAGGCCGGCTCCTATTAGACAGCCCCTCCCCCCCTCGGAGTGTGCACTCAACCACTACGATAAGATGAGGCGTGGCTACAGGGGCACCTGCTCCCCCGAATCTCGGAGGAGCGTGGCTAAAGTGTGAGCTGACCAAGCGGCCACCTACCTGCCAGGCGCGGGACTGTAGCCATGCACCTCATGACATGGCCCTCGTCAGCAAGGGCCATGCTCCCACGACGGACGATCAGTACGGCCCGCAGGCGGCGGGCCCTACCTGTCTGTGGGCTCCCAGAAGATGGCGTATTCCTGGAAGGCGGCTTCGGGGGCGGGCCGGCCTCCAGCAGGCGGCCCTCCCCTCCCCTCGGAGTCCGCACTCACCTACTCTGACGAGATGGAGCATGGCCACAGTGTGCGCTAACCAAGCAGTCACCAACCCGCCTGGCGGCGGGACTGTGGCCATACGACTCTTGATGCGGCCTCCGTCATCAAGTACGAAGCTACAGCAAAAGGCAATCAGCGTGGCCCGCAGGCGGCGGGCCCTACCTGTCGGCCGGATTCTCGACAGCCGGCGGGGCCCTCCAGATGTGGGCCCCAGCAGCCGGCGAAGAAACCGGCAACCCTAGACACTGACGTCGAGGTCCTACACCCGGCCGTATTACCATTGTACCCCTGGGGGGTTGGCCTATAAAACCCCCCTCAGCTCACCCATGCAAAGGGTTCAGCCTTCATTCCCACTCACCAGCATAGCTAGGAGAAGAGAGCTTGCCTTGCCCTTCTTCCTCGTCAAGCAACACAGCTCCAGGAGCAACCTTGTACACCATTTGATCATAGTCACTATGCGGAGACCCCGCATAGAAGGACTAGGGGTGTTATCTCCCCGGAGAGCCCCGAACCTGGGTATGTCTCGTGTGCAATCGAGCTCGTGCTCACTCCCGCTTCCAGGGCCCGACGACGTCCTCTTGGCTCCACCCGTGATAACACTAGTAGAAAAAGGGCCTAATGTGAAGCACATTAGTCCCGGTTTGTAACTGAACCGGCACTAATGTGACCATTAGTGCTGGTTCCAACGGCTAGGCGGGCGGCGCTCATTAGTAGCGGTTCGTGGCGAACCTTTAGTACCGGTTCGTGCCACGAACCGGTACTAAAGAGGTGGTGGCAGGCTGTTGTCAGGCTGGGGTCCCACTAGCACCTTTAGTACCGGTTCATGCCATGAACCGGGACTAGAGATGCACCTTTAGTACCGGTTGGTTAAACGAACCGGTACTAAAGTTCATCCTATATAAACCCCTTCATCGAGCCCGAGCGCTCTATTCTTCCCCTTTCCTCTCCTCTGTTTTCTTCCTCTTCCTCTCGAGCTCACACTCCATTTTTGCCAAAATTTGTGAAGATTTGAAGGCACCCCATCCATCCAAGTGATCACAAAGGTTGGCAACTTTGTCCTTTCATCTCTCATTGCTAGATTAGCTCTTGCAATGCTCTATAAGTATAGTGATTTGTGGGTTTTATTTTGGGAGGAATTATATGTGGTAGTATTTGATTTATATGCAATTTGAGGTCAAAATAACTCTTAGTTTGCATATGTAGGTGTGGTTTACTTAGTGCCTTCCCGTCTCCGTCCTAACCACCGTCGATCGCCCGCACCGTCCTGTCACTGGCACCACCTTGTGGTGAGCCTCTTGTTCTTATCTTTTTTATATAAAAAAATCATGTTTGTGTGAATTAGATATATAGTTACTTGTTTAATTATCTTACCCGTATGTTGTTTGTTATACATAGTGCCATGGTTTTGATATCCGTCCCCGTTGGCCCTTGCCCGGGTTATGATTCGGATGTGGTATATTCTCTTTTATAACTATTTGTTGCATTTCGTGTTTATGACAAATTATGCCCATCAAGTTCACATAGATATTTTTATCTAGGAGGTATGTGAAACAGAAATTCCAACCAACCCTATTGTCGAGAGGTTAAATTTAGTTGAAAGAAAAAATGAGTATTTGAAAGAAAAATTGAAAAGAATTGAGGGTGAGAAGATGGAATTGGAGTTGCATGTTGCCGATGCCGTCGCTGATCACAAGATCAAGATGGAGAAAATGCGCTTGAAGATTAGAAAGATTAGAAAATATGCCATTGATAGTGAGGCTTGGTATCATTATGCTGTTGGATCAATTGTTACCTTAGTTGCGATCTTGATTGCATTTGTTGTTGCATTTAAATGCTTTAGCTAGAGAGTTATTTGTATGTTTGTTTTATGAGAATAAGTGTTGTATGAACTTGTATTAATTTGATCTATTCGGTGCTGTGTAATGAAGATGAGCCGGGAATGGATGTACGATGACCGATGCTCTCCCCAGTTCGTTAATGGCGTGCAAACTTTTCTGCTTGCGGCTGAGGCAAACAAGCGGGCGGATGGTTTTATGTCTTGTCCATGTGCTGGCTGCAAGAATGATTGGAGTTACTCTAAGTGAAAAACCATTCACGTCCACCTGTTTGAGTTCGGTTTCATGCCCCACTATAATGTTTGGACCAAGCATGGAGAAAGAGGGGTTATGATGGAAGACAATGAAGAAGAAGAGGACGACGACAGCTATCCTGGCCATGGGTTCCCTGAATACGATTTTACAACAATGGGGGAAGAAGCTGAGCCGGCAATGCGGGAAGAAGCTAAAGAAGAGGCATCAGATGAGCCCGTTGATGATCTAGGTCGGGCCATTGCCGATGCAAAGAGAAACTGCGCAAGTGAAAAGGACAAGAAGTTGCAGGGCATGTTAGAGGATCACAAGAAATCGTTGTACCTGAATTGCGAAGCTGACAAGAAAAAGCTGGGCACCACACTGGAATTGCTGCAATGGAAGGCAGAGAATGGTGTATCTGACAAGGGATTTGGAAAGTTCCTGATAATGTTAAAGAAGATGCTTCCAAAGGACAACGAATTGCCCGTGAGTACGTACGAAGCAAAGAAGACTGTCTGCCCTCTAGGATTAGAGGTGCAGAAGATACATGCATGCCCTAATGACTGCATCCTCTACCGCGGTGAGTACGAGGATTTGAACGCGTGCCCAGTATGTGGTGCATTGCGCTATAAGATCAGCCGCGATGACCCTGGTGATGTTGAGGGCGAGCGCCCCAGGAAGAAGATTCCTGCCAAGGTGATGTGGTATGCTCCTATAATACCACGGTTGAAATGTTTGTTCCAAAACAAAGAGCATGCCAAGTTGATGCGATGGCACAGAGAAGACCGTAAGAAAGACGGGAAGTTGAGAGTACCCGCTGACGGGTCGCAGTGGAGAAAAATCAAGAGAAAGTACTGGGAGGACTTTGCAGGTGACGCAAGGAACGTATGGTTTGGTGTAAGCGCAGATGGCATTAATCCTTTTGGGGAACAGAGCACCAATCATAGCACCTTAGGGGTGTGCATGAAGCGGAAGTTCATTATGATGCCAGTGCTCATCCAAGGCCCTAAGCAACCCGGCAACGACATTGATGTGTACCTAAGGCCATTAGTTGAAGAACTCTTACAGCTGTGGAATGGAAAAGGTGTACGTGCGTGGGATGAGCAAAAACAGGAAGAATTTGACCTACATGCATTGCTGTTTGTGACCATCAATGATTGGCCTGCTCTCAGTAACCTTTCAGGACAGACAAACAAGGGATACCGCGCATGCACGCACTGTTTGGATGATACCGACAGTATATATTTGGATAATTGTAAGAAGAATGTGTACCTGGGACATCATGGATTTCTTCCGAGCAGGCATCCCGTAAGAAAGAAAGGCATGCATTTCAAAGGTGAGGCGGATCACCGGACAAAGCCTCGCCACCGTACTGGTGATGATGTACATGATATGGTCAAGGATTTGAAGGTAATCTTTGGAAAGGGTCCTGGCGGATAATCTGTTCCGAATGACGCTGACGGACGCGCACCCATGTGGAAGAAGAAATCTATATTTTGGGACCTTCCCTATTGGAAAGACCTAGAGGTCCGCTCTGCAATCGACGTGATGCACGTGACGAAGAATCTTTGCGTGACTCTGCTTGGCTTCTTGGGCGTGTATGGGAAGACGAAAGATACACCAGAGGCACGGGAGGACCAGCAACGTATGCACGGAAAAGACGGCATACATCAGGGTCATGCCAGCTACGCTCTTACCAAAGAAGAGAAGGAAATCTTCTTTGAATGCCTGCTCAGTATGAAGGTACCATCTGGCTTCACGTCAAATATAAAGGGAATAATAAATATGGCAGAGAAAAAGTTCCAGAACCTAAAGTCTCATGACTACCACGTGATTATGACGCAACTGCTTCCGGTTGCATTGAGGGGGCTTCTACCGGAAAAAGTTTGATTAACCATTGTGAAGCTATGTGCATTCCTCAATGCAATCTCTCAGAAGGTAATCGATCCAGAAATCATACCAAGGATAGAGAATGATTTGGTGCAATGTCTTGTCAGTTTCGAGTTGGTGTTCCCACCATCATTCCTCAACATCATGACGCACGTCCTAGTTCACCTATGCGAAGAGACTAACATTCTGGGTCCTGTATTTCTACACAATATGTTCCCCTTTGAGAGGTTCATGGGAGTCTTAAGGAAATATGTTCATAACCATGCTAGGCCAGAAGGAAGCATCTCCAAGGGCAATGAAAATGAGGAGGTCATTGAGTTTTGTATTGACTTTATTCCTGACCTTAAGCCGATTTGTGTTCCTGAATCGCAGCATAAGGGCAGACTGGGTGGAAATGGCACGCTAGGGCCGGAACAAATAATATGTATGGACGGGCATTCTCTCACTCAAGCACACTACACAGTTCTACAAAATTCCGCCTTGGTGGCTCCGTATATGGAGGAACACAAGAAAATTCTACGCTCCAAACACCCGGAGCAGTCTGACGACTGGATTACACATGAAAAAACGGGGACTTTCGCCGGTTGGTTGCAGACACGTGCCATGCATGACGCCGCTGTTGAAGATGACCTGTACTTGCTGTCCCAGTTACCATCTTCGAATATAATGACTTTCAAAGGGTACAAGATAAATGGGAATACATTTTACACGATCGCCCAAGATAAGAAGAGCACCAACCAAGAGGGGAAAGGACACATATTATGGTTACATAGAGGAGATATGGGAACTTGACTATGGACGTGGTTTGAAGGTCTCTTTGTTTCGGTGCAAATGGGTCAATATGACACGAGGCGGGGTAACGGAAGACCCGTAGTACGGAATGACAACAGTGGATCTCAACAATCTTGCATACGCAGACGAACCATTTGTCCTAGCCAATGATGTGGCGCATGTTTTCTATGTGAAGGACATGTCTACCAGGCCGAGAAAAAGAAAAGATAAGGAAGCGAATACATCATACGATGAGCCAAAGCGCCACATAGTTCTTTCAGGGAAAAGAAACATCGTGGGAGTGGATGACAAGACAGACATGTCAGAAGATTATGAAAAGTTTGATGAAATTGCGCCCTTCACAGTGAATATTGACCCGAGAATCCAGTTAAATGATGAAGATTGTCCATGGTTACGGTGCAAAGTGACACACACGAAGAAAAAGTTCCACACCCAAATATCCCACTCTGGGATGTGACCTGCTTCACTGTCATCACTTTCTTCTCTAGTGAGTTTCCGGACTTATATATCTGGAAAGTCCCACTTTGGACAAACCGTAGGGAATCTTTGTAATAGTTAGGGTGCTTATGTGTTTTGGCATTTGAAACGTGTACTTTTGTGCTTCGGACAAACGTGTACCTTTCTGACTTCATTTGCTATTTTTCAGCTCATTTACTGAATTTTTTTAGCTAAATGACCCTAAAATTGAAAAGCACTACAAATGAACTCTGAAAAGGTTGAAAGTTGGCATGGTATCATCATTTCACCCACACAGCATGTGCAAAAAAGTAGAGAGGGTTACGGCAAAAACTGGATGCATTTCGTGTACAAAATGGACAATCTCTTTTGAAGCATCAGGGTTTCGAACGAAAACTCATCTGTTACAAAGGCATTTCATTTTTTTAAACTTATTACAACTCTAGACATTTTGTGCATTCAGTATGCACCATTCAAAGCCACATCATCAACTTTCAACCCTTTCTGACATCATTTGCTATTTTTCATGCATTTACTGATTTTTTTGAGCTAAATGACCCTGAAATGGAAAAGCACTACAAATGAACTCTGAAAAGGTTGAAAGTTGGCATGGTATCATCATTTCACCCACATAGCATGTGCAAAAAAGTAGAGAGGCTTACGGCAAAAACTGGATGCACTTCGTGTACAAAATGGGCAATCTCTTTCGAAGTATCAGGGTTTTAGAAGGCATTTCATTTTTTAAATAACCTAAGTATTACCAAATTGAATATAATGATAAAACACACTAATATTAAACATAAGAAAAAAGAATCACTGGAAAATCTATTTTTAAAGTAAAGTTATTCACAAACTAGTGATTCACACAAATTTCAAATAATTCAAATTTGAAAACTACTGGCACTAACAGAAAGTTTGTAAAAAAAATTTATCTAAAGCAAAAATATTCTCAAAGAAACTCTAAATACAGCAAAAAAACAACTCACAAATAAATAAAAGAAAATAAATAAAGCAGAAAAGAAAAAAAACAAAAGAAAAAAAGCCCGCCTACTGAGCCACAGCGGCGTGCATACGACTAGAAACCCAACCTGTAGTTGGGCCAGGATGCAGGCCCGCAAGGCCCAATAGGCCCACAGGGCAGCGCAGCAGTTTAGACCCAGAAGCCTGCTTTGGAGAGGAGCTCGAAGGAGCAGCCGCGGCTGGGTTTATAAACCAGTGCGGCTGCCCTTCGCTCGGCGAGGTGGGACTAAACTTTGTGCACCGCGGGTGGTAGCGCACCCCCTTTAGTACCGGGTCATGGCTCCAACCGGTACTAAAGGGGGGGGGTCTTTAGTACCGGTTGCTGCCACGACATGGTACTAAAGGGGGTGCGCTTCCCGCCGCTTGGCCTGGCCAAAATAGGCCTTTAGTACCGGTTGGATCCACCAACCGGTACTAAAGGTCCATCCTATATAAACAACACTTCAAAATTTTGCAGTTTCATCTCCCACTTCCTCTCCTCTGCTTCAACATCGCCGCCTCCCCGTACGCCGCACCCGTCCCGCGCCGTCGCCGTCCCTGTCGCCGCCCCGGCCCGTCCCCGTCGCCGTCTCGTCGCCGGCCCGTACGCCGCCCACCGTCGCCGCACCGGTCGCCCCGCTGTGAGCCCCCTGCGCCATGGCCACGCCGTTGATCGATCGAGCCCGCCCGTACACACACACACACGTACACGCACACACACACACACATTTTTTCTTACTTATTTTCTGTTTTCTGATTTTTAGTTTTTTATACTTTTAGTTATAGAAATGTTATATGAATTAGATATATATAAAAATGTTAGATTAATGTCAAAGTTTTAGCTAGATAGATGAATTAGATTAATGTCAAATTGTTAATTAGATGATCGAATTAGATATATTAATGTCAAATATTAGATGAATTAGATAGATATGTTAGATTAATGTCAAATGTTAGATGAATTAGATGAATTAGCTAGATAGAAATGTTAGATGAATTAGTTTTTTATACTTTTAGTTATAGATGAATTAGATATATTAATGTTACATGAATTAGTTTTTTATACTTTTGTCAAATGTTAGATGAATTAGCTAGATATATTAATGTGTTAGATTCCCGGCCCGCATCCTCGTCGTCGACCCGTTCGCGACGACGTCCTGCTTCAGAGGAGCCATGTCCGGGACTGGGCTCCGCCGTGCTGGCACTGGGAGGTGCTTCCTTCAGCGGCGCGCCGCTTGGTGAGGAACCCGGCCCCGGGTCCCGTCGTCGACCCGGAGCTCCTTTGGTGGCGTTCGCGTGGGCCACTTTTGGTGCGGAGGGAGCCGGCCCCACCGGAGGTGGTACGTCGCCGTGTCAGGGAGGAGGACGAGCACGTCCATCGCTACATGGCTGCTATGGACGTCAGGTTCTCCAATACCTGGCAGGTTCTTCGGGGATCTCACCCGAGCTATGATCCTGTGATGGTTCCTTCTCTTTGGGTGTCCACCGCCCGCGCCTCAGGAACCGTGAGTGAACTAGATTATTCGATAGTATTCGATCTATATTAGCTAGCTAGTGATGTATTCAATAATATTCAAGACGATGTATTCAATATTATATATATTATTCGATAATATTCGAGACGATGTATTCGAGATTATATATATTATTCGATAATATTCGAGACAATGTATTCAAGATTATATTCGATGATGCATATTATGTACTATGATTCAGTTTTTCCTTATTGATTGCATGCATGCATTGTAATTTGAATACTAAATTGTTTTATATTTCTTCTGGATTAGTTAAATAAAAGCTATGGACAATACCGGCAGAGAAGGAGAGGAGGCCCTGTTCAACATCATACGCTTATCCCCTCGCCCAGATGAGTTTGAAGAAGATGACGGCTCGCAATATCTGAACCCTACCGGTGAGGGTATGATATTTGATGAAGACAAACGAATAGATGAAGTCCAGAACTATGATTATGATGACGAAGAAAATGTTGATCTTGAAATAACAAAGACCGACGAGGTATATTTATATAAGCAGGCATCTGGTGATCATCACATGTTTTAAATGATTTATATATATATTAACGAATTGATCTTTCTTCTTTCAGCCCTCCGGATCGAGCAAATCTTCTACAGGCAGCAGGACAGTGCGAGGCCCGGCCAAAAAGCTGAAGGATGGCGTAAAGTACAACATCGATGCCATCAAACCTAATGGCAAACCAAGCGAGCCTAAGAAGAATGCGGGCAAGTTCGTTCGTCAGTGCGGAGTTCTTGTGAAGGACCAAATCCTGATCTCCATTCAAGAATGGAAAAAGAAAGCAAAGGAACGTCCAGATCTTACTTTTGTTGACCAAAGAGCAAAAGATCTGCTTTGGGAATCTCTCATGTGACATTTCACCCTACCACATCATTTCGCAGATGCAGATGTGCAGAAAGTCAAGGACGCTGCTCTTAGGAAGATGGCGATTGCATTCAACAACCACAAGAAAAGTATATGGGCCAAGTACGTCGAAGGAGGAAAGAAGACTCTAGAATTCACAGCAACACTGGAGAAGCAAAGAGATCACTGGCCTGCTTTCGTGAAATTCAAGGAATCGGAATTAGCTAAGGAACGGTCGAGAATAAACAAGCTCAATGCCGCGAAAAAGGAGCATTACCATAGGCTGGGGCCTGGTGGCTACGCGGTGGCCGGGCCTAAGTGGGATAAGGCTGAGCAACAGATGGTGGATGCAGGGGTCATTCCAGTTACATTGAGCTGGCCCCCCGGGTGCAGGACTTGGTTCTATGCGCATGGGGGGACGTTGGACCCAAAGACAGGCTAGCTTTTGGAGAAGGCAAGTCTTAAAGGAGCCGACCTCAAAATACTTGTTGCAATAGAAGAGGCTCGAACAGGGGTGTTCATGCCCAACAGAGAGAACGACGAGCTTACGCGTGCCCTGGGAAATCCTGAACACCCGGGAAGAACACGAGGCAAAGGCGTTGTTCCGTGGTATGAGGGGTTTGAGGACTGGAACACCGACTACAGAAGCCGTGCGAGAAAGAAGATGGAGGAGGAGAAGAAGAGGAAGCTGGAGGAGGAGCAGAGGAAGCAGGAAGCAGAACGCCTTCAACGCCTAGAATCAGTGCACGCAGAGTTGGCACTCCAATTCCAGCGGCAGCAGCGGCAGCAGATCGACTCACTTAGCCAGGAAAGGGGGTCTCAACAGCGGTAGCAGCTAGCGGATCCAGCATTGGATAGCACCGTCCCATCCATGCCGAGAAGCAGCGTGGGTTCCGCCCCAAGCGAGGCACTGCTGGATAGATACCCTGTGGATGACATCATGGAAAACACTAATTGTGAGCTACAGTTCAAAATGAAGAACATATCCATGAAGGTGGCGAACGCCATTGATTATACAAATCCCCCTGAAGCAACCTTCCATTGCAACCCGATTCCAGCTGGCTATGCTCGTGTCGTGGTTGATGAAGTGGTGGCACAATATTCGGGGCTAGAGCTTGACATTCCTGGAGGTGACGACGAGCACACACTGGGGGAGGCCATACATCATATCATTCTATGAAGAAAGGATTGCATCATCTTTCCAAGACAACCGACACCGCGTTAGTCGACTCCTCCTCCAAGTCCGCCACCGCGTCAGCAGACTCCCGCTCCTCCAAGTCATCAGCCAACGCCTCAGCAGAGTCCTGCTCCTTCAAGTCCGCCAACGCGTCAGGCCACTCCTCCTCCTCCAAGTCCGGCAACGCGTCAGCCCACTCCTCCTCCTCCAAGTCCGACAACGCGTCAGCCCACTCCTCCTCCTCCAAGTCAGGCACCGCGTCAGCCGTCTCCGCCGCCTCAGCGGGCTACGCCGCCTAAGCAACAGCGGAAGAGAGCCGCCGCAGCTATGGTGGCTAGCGGTACAAGTACAGGTACAGGAGGCAAGAGATTCCAATTTGGTCCAAGCCTCACGCCTCTTCCGAAGAGGCCTTATGACCTAACTATGGAGGAAAACGAAGCAGAAGTGCAAGCCTAAGTGAGGGCCCATTTTGGACCAAAACCGCCACTGTCGCCAAAGGAGAAAGTACCTGAGCATGTCATTGACCACTTTATTCATATGGCTTAACCACCAGCTCCCAAGCCTATTAACTCAAACTATGAGCGCCAAATCAGGAAGGCATATCAAGCACAAAAAAAGAAGGAGTCGAGCTCGAGCTCGAGCTCAAGCCAAGCAGCTGCCAAAAAAAGCGGGAAAACTATTCCCCAGCTGGGAGAACAGGCGGTGCAATCGATCCCCCCGCTCATTGTACCAACACATGCGAGTACTGGCGCCGATCAGCTAGTAATAACTGATGCTCATAGAAGGATGGCTGAAGAGGCCGATATCACTGTTTATCAACTCCTAGAGATCGAGCCCATGGATATGATTAGAGAGGAGGACATAAAATAGAAATATGCCCGCAGCGAACCTATGGTCAAGCCTGAGGAGGTCAAGAAGCTCTCAACGAGAATGTATGAATTGCATGAATGGTACATGAAACTTGCCAAGACTACCAATCGAGAGTCCCTCATGGTGAAAGTCAAGCCAGAGTATTACTACCATGGGTATGATCTGTATGTTGAGTTTACAGAACTGTTTAAGTTATTCAATCAAGACACACTCGACAAATCTATCATCAGTTGCTATTGTCTGTAAGTGATTTCTTTCTTTAATTTAAGTCTCAAGCTGCTAGCTGTAGTGCTCGTTGATCATTACCTGTAATTATTCTCACTATATTCTTTTCTGTGGTATTATGCACGATGAAGATCTATGAAATGAAAAAAGCAGGACGCTATGGCATTGGGTTCATTGACCCAAATACCATTAATCAAGAGACATGGACGCGTCCATGTGAACGAAAAGACACAGAGAAAAGCTTGCTAGAGTTCTTGAAGCTCCTAAATACCAATCGAGATATACTTCTTCCTTACAACTTCGGGTGAGTCTCACACTGTCTTGTACTACAAATTATGTTTTTGCTTACTAGCTAGATGTTAATAAGTGTATAGGGTTTAGGGTAGTTGATGAGTGTTAGTCACATGCCCACTTAATTTATACATGCAAACGTGTGCGCATGCAGTTTCCACTGGATCTTTTTAATCATTCAAGTTGAAGATGGAAAAGTTGAAGTACTGGACTCACTACTTTAACCAGTTACTAAGTACGAAATCGTGAAGGGGATAGTCAACAGGTAATTTCAATCATTATCGAACTATATATGTTGGCCTCTTTAGTTTGTCATTTCCTGATATCAACTAATTAATAACTCCTTTATTCATTTTCTTTGCCGGCGGGCAGGGCTTGGGAAAAGTTCATCAAACAGGTTCCAGGCACTTGGAAACAAAAGCTGAAATGGTATCGACCCAAGGTAATTAATTAAGTAGTACTAGCTAGCTACCATCTCTTTAATTCTAGTTTCAATACCATTAATTATCATGCTTGATTAATTATTATCTGATTGAATTCTATTCTCGTAAAGGCCCTGAAGCAGGCGCGGGGGACTGATTTATGTGCATACTACGTTTGCGAGAACATTCGCATGATGGCGTCCGAAAGGAGCAGATCTGATAGACAGCTATGGGTACGTTTGCCAGAACACTATTCACAATTTTTACATCATTATCGATATCTAATATATATACACACAACTAATACATGCATATTTGATCTCCTTCTTTAAAGTTCAACGAGATGCGGGATAACCTCCTACCAACGGATCGCGTACGAGCAATTCAAGAGGAAATAGCGGGATTTTTGCTCGACTAGGTCATCGATCCCAAAGAAGAATTCCATTACCCGCTACCGCAGTAATGCCTCCATGTAGGAGAAATTGTATATACCAAATTGCATATATACATGTGTATGTGTGAATGGTCATGCGAGACATTCGATGATATATATATATATATATATGATCGGTTCTACGAGAAATTCTATTTATATATATGCATAACGTGTACAATATGTAGTATCATAAAATACCAGCAAATGGAAAACACAAAATTAAAGGAAAAATAAATCATAAACCCAAAACCCCCCAAATCTTTTAGTACTGGTTGGTGTTACCAACCGGTACTAAAGGTCTCCCAGCCACCGGTGCTGGCTCTTGCCACGTGGTGGCCCTTTAGTGGCAGTTCGTGTTGAACCGGTACTAAAGGGGAGGCCTTTAGTCCCCACCCTTTAGTGCCGGTTATAGAACCGGCACTAAAGGGCCTAATGAACCGGTGCTAAAGCCCGGTTCTGCACTAGTCTAAGCCACCCCCTGGCATCTGACGTGAGATTACCACGACAGGCGTCCAAAAGAGGTGAGATACAAATCGAGGCTGGAAATTCAAGCAAAGCACAAGAAACCAAAGAAAGGAACTGGCAATCCGTAAGCAACTGTGGGTGATTCTAACTTTGATGTTAGTGACAATTTTGTAACATATATGGTGAAGGTTCAGAAATGCGAGAATGAATGTTGGTGGACAACAGAAATTGAAGAAAATGCCATGTATGCAGTACTAAATATGCCATGTAGTTGCTACTGAAAAATGCCATGCAGCTGCTGCTGAATCTGCCATGTACTTGCTACTAAATATGCCATCAGGTAGCTTTCCGTTTTCAGTCCACGCATTTTTGGAGATAGTAAAATATAGTTGCCACACTATGTGGGAGCTAATTGAATTGATCACGTCCAAATCACGAGAGAGAACAGCTGCCATCTAAGTTGTATTGAAATTGACGTACGATAGGTGCCACATATGCGAACCTACGAACTACTATGCTAACCAATACAGTTAGCACTGCAAAAATCCCAAAAGAAATGAAATGATTAGTTGCACTAGCCGTGCGGGATCATCGTTATTTGCCGTGTATCAGGCATCGTAAACGCCATGTCAAGGAAACTAAGGTTACCACAAAGGAAAAATAGCAAAAGTTTTCAAACTATATATTCCACAATAGAAAATAACTAGACATACTGGGCCGTCCGCAGATTTACAAAATCTGAATGTAGTAAAGATGACAAACGAAAACACAAAGTTATTTCAAAAAAAGGAGTTTCAAACCATCTGCCACATCCCCTCGGAAACAAAAAAAAAGAAAAAACATAAGACAAAAATCAAGCATATGACAGGAGAATTTCAAAAACCACATTTCAGACAAGCGCACAAACTGCCCATTCAAACTGCCAATTCGTACTCACATTCACAAACACATAAAAAAGTGAACTTAAAGGTAGTTCTTGTCACACCTAAACAGATTCAGGTCCACACTTATATTACAAAGTTTAGACGGCACATACACGCCATCACTATATACTACAGCTACGGGGAATGAAGTCATAACCTAGCACACGGACATAGTTTCGAAGAGCGAGGTGGTACCTTACATTCATCAGCCACAGAATGTAAGGTAGGCATGTGTATATAGCACCACGTGATCATTTGTACTTCTTATTCACGGTTCTGACAGCTCCCTCTATGAATTCTCGTGCTGAAACCCGCGTGTTGAAATCTTCATTCATCAACCAGTTCCATCTATAGATTTTACGAAGCTCGACGACCATTGCAGCTATGATCACAGGGACCCGTCGACCTTCCCACTTTGCAAGGTATTCCAACACGTAAAACCTGCAGTCATGCCTAGAACGAAACAAACCGGTGAACAAATGCCAACAGAAACATGATAAACTTTGAGGAAGAGTTGAAAAAGGTCAAAATTGAGGTACAAAACACATGAAAAGATGGTAATTACCCGTTTTCTTGCTTCTCAATCGTGACATACTTGATTGGAAAATGACTGATCTGGACCTTCGAGTTTTCGTAATGACGATTCCAGGTCTCTTTCAGGTTGTTGATAAAGAATTCAGCATGAGTAGTAAGGTCGTCGTCATCTCCTGAACGGATTTAATCAAGCACCTCAAAACCTTGGTTCTTCAGGTCAATGCAAATGGCGTAGTGGTGACCACACTTGTCACCTAGGTTATCTGGTGCAAGCAGCTGGAACATGGGGAACATGATCTGCAAGTAAAAAAGAGAAAAGAAAAAAAGAATTGACATCAAAACAGATTGATGTAGTTGCAAAAACGATATGTAGTAATATTGCCATTTGCAATAATGGATATATGAAATTGTCAGAAGTTGCCATCCATGTTTAAACAAAGTTGCCCCAATATTTTCAGTTAAGTTGCCACATGAGTTGCATTAAAGTTGACACTTCCTTACCATGGCAGCTGTTGCCACATGAAATAGTTACCACGAAAAGTATGTAACCCACATATCGAATATAACTATGGACGAACATAGCATGGAAAAAATAAAACATCTACAGCGAGAAGAACCACTCACATGTTTTTTCAGTGTGCGCTTGAAATCACCATGTGTGGCAAAATGTTTCCTCAGGATGCGATGGTGGAAGTCACCATCCCATATTTTGTAGGTCATGCTGTACTGCATGATCGTCTTGTCGGGACAAATGTCCACATGCCTATTGATGTAGTCAATCCCACACGCAACTACATTCTTCGACATTTTACCAGTAGGCCTCACAGACTCGGCAAGATCACCCAGGTCGACGTATGTCGCATCGCATTGCATGATTTTGGTTCTGTCCAAATATGAGCTGTATGAAAATGATATAACATGAAAGAATCATATCTACTAAAAATAAAAAATAAACAACGCATGGCTAAAAGGGCAAAAAATATCGGGAAAAAGCAAGTAAGGGTTTATGTGGTGTGGACATTACTTTTTCAGCTCCTTCATGTGTTTGTTATTCGACCTCGCATTTCTGAAACGCTTGACAATATTGTATAGATGGGTCTGCTCCTTTATAGCCTTAACATAGGGCTCAAAGTCATCCACTGGTGGTGCGTGAACTACCCTCATCTACCTCACAGAACTAGGGGTTGCACTTCTAACGATATCCTCAGGTACTAGCTCAGCAGGCACATCAGAACTTGATTGGCCCTGATTCCGTGATGACCTCCTGTTTAATGCTTCCTCCTCAATCCTACGGTAAGCTTCATCGAGGGACGGCGAAATCTCCTCAGGGGTGGCTGAAAGAAACAAACAGGGGAATAAGAAAGTTGGACATAGCAAGTTATTGTGCAAAAAGTTCAAACTGTGAACTGTAATTGCTGATAAGAAAATATTGATTTCAAATGTCAATTCAAAAACAAAGTTTGCCATGTGCAAATGCACTGCAGTTGCCATGTGCAATGCACTACAGTTTTCATTTGCAATGCACTACACTTGCCATATGGCAACAACTGTAATTCCCATATGCAATTCACTTCAGTTGCCAGGTGACAACAACTATAGTTGCCATGTGCAACGCACTACAGTTGCCATGCGACAACATCTACAGAAAACATATGTGATCGAAAGTGTTTTGGCCGTGCCAACATAAACAACGGTTGTAAGTCAGAATAAAAATCAGTTGCCATGATGTATGAACCGCAACTGCCAAATTAGGTCACCTGCCAATGCCATCTACATGTGCATCACATAAAGATTTGCCATCACAATTCAAAAACCAAAGCTTGCGACGAAGATCAGAGAAAAATGTAGAAGCGGATGATAAACAAAAAAAGTTTACCTTGCACTATAGGCTCTGCAAACTTCATAGCCATTTTGCCATCAGCCATGGGTTGCGCCATCATCGGGACCGTGCATGCCGGGAAAGCAAAGGCAATAGGAATAGGATCGTTGACTGGTTCATCCTGAGTGCGATCAATCCCAAGGCTACAGCTTGGTGGGGTGAAAGCCATGGGGTGCCTCTCCTGCCTAGCAGCCGGGTTGTGAACAAATTGTTTAGCAGAATCTAGAGGTGACAGATCAACAAACATGTCAGTCTCACATGCTGCAGAATCATCAGGCTTATTAGTAGGGCGGGGCGTGCTGTCAGCGGTCTCAATCACAGCCTTCTTTCCTATCTTCTTGTTTGGGCTGTACGGGACACCGATGTTGACAGGGAGCTTAGAAGTGCGCAGATTTAAACTGGTGTTCTCCACAGCAGTAGAGGATGCCGTCTGCTCTCAACGTCCACCTCCTTCAGTGGTATACTACTTACCACCTGCATCTGTTGTATTGCGGACTTCCATCTTCTCGACTGTGTTGCTTTTGGCAGAAGGTGAGAAAAGTGTGGAAGCAGGCACATAACTGGAGTCACCTCTGCTGCTCTTAAGTACCTCTGGTGCATTGGATAACTGTGCAGGATTCTTGCAGGGGCTACGCCTAGGTGGTAGGCCAGCTCGCACAACGGTTGCAGTAGCAGCCTGTGCGCCAGCAGCCGCTGAAGCTGTTGTGCGATGAGAGCCATCTGTGGATGTACTGTCATACTGAAATGTGGCCGCAGACCCTTCTTTCGTGGCCACATAAGTGCCATTGGCCGCAAGCTTGGAATTCGTATCTGATGAGCGGGAATCTTCCTTGTTTAGGTTGAGCTCGTGAGCGTCCACTTCAACACTTGCTGATCGGGTGGCATGGGTCACAACAGCATCTCTCATTGCCACCAGGGTAGGCACTATCTCAGCAGTCCTAGCAGATACTGACTCGTCGCTCCCAGATGTACGGATGCCTGTGGCTGTAGTCTGCACATCTGCAACCGGCGGAGATGGGTGGCCGCTTGCATCAGAACTAGCGGCAACAGTGGACGGTGCAGCGGCAGATTTCTCAACTGTCGTATGAATATATGCATTATCGGATGTCGACAACTTGGAGTGAATGTGCTCAACTGGGTCTTTAGTAGTGCGATTGGTCGAGCATGCAGTAGTCTTCTTTACCCTACAAAAATGTGTCGAACGATAAGACAACCATTCAAGAAAGCACATGAAGAGAAAAAAGGTGAGGTGCAGGAACAAGTAATTGCCATGCCAGTCGTCTTAAAATGCCATGTGTGATATGCCAGAGTTGCCATTTGAAAAAAAGTAGGGATTAAAACACACATGCTGTACAAGCGGTTGCCGTGAGTGAAAGCTACCAGTTGCCATAGGAGGGAGACAACAGTTGCCATGTAGTCTAGTAAGCAATTGACATGCCGAAGAGGCAAGAGTTGCCATGTATCATATTTAGCATTTGCCATGTGGGACAGATAAGGGTTGCCATGTGGCAAGTTTAGCAGTTGCCATGAGGGGCAGACAAGAGTTGCCACATTGGGTGCAGTAAAAGTTGCATATGATTTAGGAATGCATCAAGCAAATTTAGCGTTAGGACTATGAATAACTTGTCAAGCTCAACATGCTGCAATTGCCATGAAAAATTTCAAAGAGAATGCATTTTCGTATCGCGACACAATGAAAATAGCTCAATCACAAAAAAATAGATTAAAAAAAGGAGAACCCACCTCTTGCTTGTTTTCCTCAAGTCCTCCAGCACAACAGGATCCCCGGTATTGAACGTCGATGTGCGAGGAGACGACTGAGTGGAAGTGGTGGCACTAGCAGTGGGTGCCCCCTTGCTCAGCCGGGCAGAAATGCAGGATGGCGTGGGTGCTTGTTTCTGCTTAACTGATCATCCACCAGCTATCGCCTCACTGCACACAACAAAAATGGCAAAAAAAAAGAGCAAAAAATGCAAAAAAAAAAACAAGTGTGAGACACAAAATCATGGCGTACGTAGCACGGAAAAAGCCGGGGTCTTAAAAAGGAAGAATGAATAAAACAATAGAGAAACACCGAACCTCCTCCTAGCAGCAACGGGATCGGTCCTACACCTCTTGCCAACAGAGCCCTGGGCAGCATCCTTTGGAACCCTACCCCTCTTTGGGAGACGAACCCCCGTGTCTCTCGCAACAGTTGGGGCAATGCCTCCCTCTGGTGGAGGAACATTGGGTGCAGCCTTATCCTTGTTACCTCCTACATGAACTTCCTGATGTTCGTCATGGTCAGTGTCATGTCGCGCATTCTCCATGTCATCGTCACCATCCTTGTCGAGACAGCATCCACGGCACCGAAACCATCCCCGACTAGCTCCTCTTGCGTGTCAGGGAGCTCCTGAAAACTGTTGTAGTCGTACCGGCCACGGCAGCCTGTTGGACGATGTGTCCGTTCTCTGACAAAGGATGTGAACTACCTCGCAACCACGTCGCTATCAGATCCATTCAATGTTGTCCAACCCTCGACCAACTTCCCAAGCAAGCCGGTCATGCCAGAAGCAAACTGCCCAACTAGGTGCTTAGCAGGTGCCATGGCCTGATCCAGAAAACAAAAAGTAACAAGTTTCAAGCACATTAGAACATGTGCATAAGAAAAGAAGGCAAAACAACCGTAAAAGAAGTCAAATGCAAGAAAATATCATTGAAAAAACAAAAAAACATGCTTGATTACCTCAGCGGAACAAGATGGAGCTGAATGCACATCCATCCACTTGCCAAAATTTTGTGGCCCACCAAACACACTATAGTCAATGGCATGCTTGGCCATCAGCTGAGAAATAGCAAAACAAAGAGTGGTCAAAAATAAGAAACAGTGATTATGGTCATGGATTGCAAGGGAAAAAGAATTCGAGAGGGAACGGCAAAGTTGCCATATGGAGACAACCATGGTTGCCATGTGCAGACAACCATGGTTGCCAAGTTCTTTATAGTTTGTTAGCCGTAATGAAAGTGTTGAGCTGGTCGAATGGAATGCGCAGACAAAGTTGAGTGCACAAATTGGAATATGGATGCCATGTAAAGTGTTGTGCATTTGCCACGCAGAACCGAACATATTTGACATGTTGTATACGCTATATATTCCCCTCTTTAAAAAGAAAAAAGAAACTAAGAACAACCAATATGGATCAGTTTTGGTTTTTGCATATTATTTCCCACAGTGAACTTCAATAATGCTGTTCAAGAAAAGAAGACAAAACTAACCTGTAGTTTCCCATATTTTGTATTAGATATCCTATCTACGGTAAGCACAGCCTTGACAGCATCATAACTCCAGGCAGAGACGGCAAACTTATGTGGAGGCGGCGGACCTCCTATCTCAGTAAAGTCGACAGTAAACAAATCAAGACGATCGACGTACATGAGCTGGTTTACGCAAAAAAAGCAAGTAAGTAAAATCAGAATATGTCAGTGATCAGTATTATGCAAAAAAAGAAAACAGAGAAAAATGCAGGGAAAAAGAAAAGGAAAATAACTACAGTTTAAACGTCGTTGGCAATACAGTCTCCCTTGAGTCAAAAGTTCAAAATAGAAGAAAGATTTGCCATGGGCGTGAACGTATGTTTGCCATGTATCACTAAGTAAAACGAACGGAAACAAAAGAATAGAGGAAGTGAACACTATGTGTGTTGTAGAAATATGTAATTGCCATGTGGACATCAACTACAGTTGCCATGTATCAACAACTTCACTTTGACATGTAAAAACACACAAAATGAAAGTTGTCGTACACGATCAACTATGGTTGCCATAAAAAAAAATTTGGCTAAAGCTCTGTCAAACTAGGGTTGACAGAGTATGGCCAAACAGAGATGCCACGTGCAAAACAATTTGGTTGCCACTTATGAACAACTGTAAATGTGATTGAGGAACGAATGAACCGTGGTAAGAGCATTTGCAGAACAGTAAGAAAAATACCATTAGGTACAGGCGGCAGCCCTTCTGGTACATCTTATTTGAGAATGCATCATGCAGGAAGTCGGCAATGAATTTACACCAATTCATGTTTTTGACATCTTTCAGTTTCGCCTGCACAAAAGATTTGAGGACAAAAAGACACCACGTCGACAGTCAATGAAAACATCAAACTGGCAGTGACTAGCTTCTGCACGACAACAAAAACAGAAGAATGTAGGAAAAAGAAATAGAGAGAGAGTATTCACCAGGATAGGGAAGCACTTGTTGCTTGGGCGGTGCGACGTTGTAGGCGCAAAGACTGACGAGATCAAGTACATCAGCAGCTTCATCTTGAATACCTCGCCATGGGTTGTCATGCCCTCCAGCGAAGTTGCCAGCACAGTCGTATTAGGCATGGATGCCATTCCAGGAAACAAACGGGGGAACAAAACTTCCTCAATCTCATTGTTCACCTCATACGGAACTTTGATTTATCCACGAGGGACACCCAAAGCGCAGAATACAGATTCCTCGTCCAAAGGGAGTCTTTCACGTCCCGGAATGACGAATTCCCTAGACACAGGATCGTATATCTCACCGAGCCAGTCGCATACAGGGTTCACTAGATTCGTGAACCGAACATCCATCAATGCCTGCATCCCCATCTCACGGGCAGCTCCCTTCTGCTCATCAGTAAAACCCTTGGTCATTATAGTCAAGCGTTCTTACGGAGCCCTATTGCGCTGACGTTTCTTCTTCTGTAGAACACAAAAGGGTCATTGTTGCCATGTTCAATATACTAAAAATTAGTTCTGACGGATGAATGTAAAATAAGTATCACAATAAAAAAATAGAGGGGAAAAATGACCTCGTCGCCGTCTTTCGTACGACCGGTCGCACGATTCCGTGGCGGTACCTCCATGAAGTCGTCATCATTGTCTTGCTGGTCACCACGAGCCATGGTGCTACGGTAAGAATAGAAACACATTAGTACAAATGAAAACAAAGTTGACAGATGCAGAAAGAGATACACAAAGTAACGAGTCAGTGGATATCATTGACAACAAAATGAAAACTGCCATGTTCACCCTAAAACATGCACAGTAGTAAACATGCATAGTAGGCCAACAATGACCACTGAAACAAGTGCAAAAACATGGCAACTGGCAGGTTTGCTTCAGAACAGGCAGTTGCCATCTAGCAGATCCAAGTTGCCATGTTAGCAGTAAACAATGTGGCAACTAAGGCAGTACAGCGGAACACCCACTTCCATTATCCAACATATAATGTGGCAACTGACACATTGGCTTCATAAAAGGGAGTTGCCATCTAATAGATTCAAGATGTCGTGTTAGCAGTAAACAATGTGACAACTAAGGCAGTACAGTGCAACACCCAACTGCCATTATCCAACATATAATGTGGCAACTGACACGTTGGCTTCATAAAAGGGAGTTGCCATCTAATAGATTCAAGATGTCTTGTTATCACAAAACAGCGTGACAACTAAGTGAGTACATGGAACACACAAACTGCCATTATCCTACATAGAACATGGCAACTGACAGAGTTGATTCAGAAAATTAGTTGCCATCTAGTAGGATAGTTGTAGATGAACAAGTGCATTGAAATTCCATGTCTGCACAGAACATAATAGCAAACTAAAACAGTTCCAAATAAAACCCAGACTGCTATTATCCTACACATCGAAATGCACCTAACTAGATCTAGGGTTCATACCCAACTATTAGTCCCTGGGTTCGACTACAACATCACCCCTAAAACAGTGATAATCGCAGCCTACGAGACCATCAAAACCAACAAAAACACAGTAGAAATCGCTGCCACATAGAATTGCAGACATCTAGTCTCTCAAAAGAGAGAGATTGTTGCCGAACGAGCGAGCCTCACTGGCTTGACTACCACCGCGACAGCGACGGAACTACGCAATGCCGGCCTAAATGGCACACACGCGACTCCCCCGCCGACGGGGACACTCGAGCGCCGTGAATCCGCCTGAATCTTGAAAGGGCTCAAGAAGGATGTTACCAGGGAGGAAGGGAGACAGATTGGACCAGTAGAAAGCTTCGAAAGCCTTACCTGCTCGCGGTGGCTGCTCCGGCGACGACGTTCCGGTCCGGTGAACACCAGCGATGACCGCGAATACCCGCGACTCTTCCGCTGCCGCCGCCTCCTCCCCCTCTTGACTGCTCCTCCTATCGAATGGAACTGCTGGTGTGGGGGGGGGGATGGGAAGAAATGAAGGGGGTGGGGGAGAAACTGCAGCGCCGATGAGGGGTAAATGGGCAGACGTGGGAGACGGTGAATAGGAGTCGTGCGCGGCATGCGGGCGCGACGGCAGTTCCACCGCACGTCCGACTCGCAACCGCGGCCTCTCCGTGCGAGAAACCAGCGTGCGGGCGAACTGCCAAATGCCCACACACCAGGCTCGTCCTACGTGGCACGCGAAAACTGCCTCAGTGTGTCAAGATTCGTGCAAACTTAAGTGGACGGTGATGCAGGCGGGTGGGCGAGTAGCAAGATTGCCACACGTGTGGGCATTAGTATTTTTGTTTGTTTTTTCATGTACTATGAACGTGACAGTCCTTAAACAAATATATACGTATGAGGTGTTGTACGTCACGTGACAGTCCAATTTTCTCTTCTTTCCTAATGTTGTATGTTGATTTACTAACCAAAAAAGTTTTCTTCCTTAAACATATACATATGTTTATGTGTACATGTGTCACGTATGTCTTCTTAGGCCCACCATGCTATATATGTTACACAAATTGAACGGCCAAATAATCTTAATTTTAAGAGACCCACCAGACCAAAGGCTAGTATTTTCTGATTAATTTGGGATTTTCTATCCTAATGTCTTCTTAGGCCCACCATGCTATATATGTTACACAAATTGAACGGCCAAATAATCTTAATTTTAAGAGACCCACCAGATCAAAGGCTAGTATTTTCTGATTAATGTGGGATTTTCTATCCTAATTCCCTTAATCTTGGTTCGCCGTATATTACTTTTTATATATAATTAGAAATTAGATCCATGTTGCTTTGAGAAGTAATTGTATGCATATAATTAATCTCGCAAGAAGCATGTATGTTACTTAAAAGCATTTTATACTCATACTAAAAATTCATCAATGTTTACCTCGTAATAATGTAGGCTCGTTAGTTTAGTGTTTTGTTGCTTGGCGTAGACATCCATGCTTTCACCTATCAACCGTTTACCAACTAATGCATGTATAGTCATCTAAGATAAATAAAATGATGATTAGAGTAATATATATTTTATTGGAACCTACCTTAGACTCAAGGTCCCTATGTCGAGGCCTTTCGACACGATCGATCCTTGCTAGATTGATGATCGCTATGAGTACTTGCTGTGAACCTTCCCATAAACTCAGGATGCCTATATGTATTCATTAGCTTCGTCGGCTTCGTCGGCGTGAGATCACAATCACAACTTGAGCTTATCTGCTTTATGTTGGGCCGTTGTAGGCGCTGTTCTCATATCCAGATCCTTCAATGGGCATTGTACATGCATGGCTGTTTGATGCTATATGCCCTTCCATCAATGCCGGTTGTTGGGAATCCACACCTATATATTAACCATCCATAGGATCTACAACTGTTTTGTCATGCATAACCTGCGGACATGATGGCCGGGATTGCTGCGTGCCATGGTTGACTGTGAATAGAACCATGACATATATAGGCATCCCGGCACGTATGCTTCCCGTTTGTACCTATGCTTCCCTCGTTAGTACTCTGGTCCTCCTAGACGTGTGCTTATCTGACATGTGAACGGAGTCCTAGTAAAATAATATATTGTAACTTAGTTATAGGCACGTCAATGATTTTACTACTTTGTACCATGATTATTGTGGTTACTTTTTAGGAAATCGTGACTGCTTCTAAATTTATTATTGGTTGCATGTACAGATCGTTTTCCTTCACCCATGTAGGTACGAACATAATTGATTTTGCTTCTTTTAGGTTGAGAATCGTGAGTCGGGACTGCTTCTATCTTTTTTTTCCTGGCTTGTTATTTTGTGTACGTGATGGACTTGGTCTGTGCAACACAATATATGCCTATAGACAATATTTGTATGTAACATTATATCTCTAAATCTCAGCGGTCTATATTAAGAAGTTGATGGCTGAGATAATTTAATCTGTGTGGATGAACATGATGGCTTATTTGCCTCTTGTCTTATAAGTATATAATAGATAGATAGTATCATATTCCAAGGGAATAAGATCAAGATCCGTAAAAAGGGGGATAGCGATCGTTGAGGAAGGAAAGGTGGGATTTCCTTCCTCCCCCTTTGGCCAACGACCCTAGGGCCTTGGAGGGCAAGCCACCAGCCCCCTCCACGCCTATATAAAGGTGGGGAGGCGTTGGGGGCAGCCACCCTTCAACCTTTGCCCGTTACCTCTCCCAACTCCACTCACATTTCACCGGTACACGCTTGGCGAAGCCCTGCCGGAATTCCGCTGTCATCACCACCACCATACCGTCGTGTTGGTCCCGATCTCATCTAACCCCTCTCTCTCGCTTGCTGGATTAAGAAGGAGAGGACGCCGCCGAGCCGCATGTGTGCTAAACTCGGAGGTGCCATCCGTTCGGCACTTGATCGGGAGTTGGTGGACGGATCAAGATTGGATCGCGAAGACGTTTGACTACATCAACCGCATTTCTTAACGCTTCCGCTTAGCGATCTACAAGGGTATGTAGATCCAATCTCTTCTCTCGTAGATGTGCATCTCCTAGATTGATCTTGGTGAGCATAGGAAAATTTTTGTTTCCCATGCAACGTTCCCCAACAATGAGGACGTCAACGGGGCAGCGAATGATGACATGGGACCAGATGAAGAGATGGCCGATGGACCAGAAGAAGAGGGCGCCGGACATGGCGGAGAAGAGGCCGGACATGGCGGGAAGAGGCCGGACATGGCGGGAAGAGGCCGGACATGGAGAAGACGCGGATACGCTGTAGTTTTCGTCGCTACTAAGTTCAGTCGTGCAGGCCTCTCATGTTCGAGACTTGCTTCGCGAGAAGACAACTAGCGACAGAGTTGCTTCTAAAGAGGATGCCAAGATGACACAACTAGAGCTAGACTCGAAGACTCCATTTTATGATGGTTGCGATCCCGAGGTGACCTGCTTGAGTAACATGCTCGATCTTCTAAAGACAAAGGCAAAAAACAAATGGACCGATGCAAGCCTTGATGAGCATTTTAAGTATCTACAGAAAGTTGTTCCCGCGGTGAGCCTGTGTCCGACTAGTATCGAGGAGGCCAAGAAAATCATGTGCCCTCTTGATCTGCCGCACATTAGATACCACGCATGCATCAACCATTGCTTCTTGAATGAGCATGCGGAAAAAACCAACTGTATAGTGTGCAATGCTTCTCGATACAAGAAGGCTGGAAAGAAAGCTCCTCAGAAAGTTGTTGGTACTTTCCGATCACTCCCTGTCTACATCGGTATTTCATATATCCTAAGGAAGCAAAGCTCATGTGTTGGCACGTAGACATGGTGAAGCCCGACGATTGAGATAATCCGAAGGTGAGACACCTCGAAGATGCTAGCCAGTGGAGAGCATTAAACGCTGAATATCCATATTTTGCAGATGATCAAAGGAACATCCTGCTTGGTGCAAGTACTAATGGCATGAATCCGTCTGGCAACCAGAACACTAACCATAGCACATGGCCCGTGTTTGTATGGATGTAAAATCTCCCCCCTGGAAATGCATGAAGACAAAGTACATACACATGAGTATGCTGATTTAAAGGCCGAAACAACCAGGAAATGATATTAATCTGTATCTCAAGCTACTGAAAGTGGAGCTACACACATTAAGGACAACACCGGTAAAGACATGGGACGCCAACGCAGGAGAGTATTTCGATATGAGAGCCGTGCTGATCAAGATGGTGCATGACTATCTCGGTTATGGATATGTCTTAGGCCACATGTGCCACGGATATTGCGGATGCGCCAGATGCATGGATGATACAATGTCTCAGCAGCTACCGAAAAATGGTGCGTCTTTGAAAATCATGTACATGGGAATCGAAGATGGCTCGAGAAGGATGATTCATGGAGATAGCATGGAGATCTATTCAATGGTAAGGTTGAGCATTGAGGACCTCCACGTAAGAGGAGCGGCATTGAAATTGATGAGTTGTTGAAGAATTGGAAGGAGTTCCCCTGCCAGGAATGAAGAAAAAGGCGCCGGAGTCGCTGTTAAAGGTATGAAAATGAGGTCTGTTATGTGAAACAAGGAGTATTGGCCCAAACTCGAGACGCCTCATAGCCTTGATCAAATGCTTATAACGAAGAATGTCCTTGAGAGCTTGCTTGGCACACTTATGAACATGCTGGAGAAGACCAAGGATGGGCCAAAGGCAAGAAGAGACTTGGAATTTTTGGTATCAGGAAAGATCTCCACGTAAAACACCCTAAGTTGTTAGAGGAGACGGAGACAGAAGACAACGATAGAAAATTCAACATGAAGGAAGAACATTATTCCCCCCCCCCCCTCTTGCTTCACCTTAAGTTTGAAGGAGATCGATCAATTCTTGAAGTGCCTTACCAGAATCAAAGTTAGTTCTGGTTACTGTGGGCAGATAAGAATATTTCTAGAAACCAAGAAAACATGGTTCAGCGGGATGAAGTCTCATGGCTGTCACGTGATGATGACGCATATACTCCCGATTGCCCTTAGAGGGATAATGGATGATTGTTGGTTGCAACTGCGTTGGTATTTCCCCGAAGAGGAGAGGATGATACAGCATAGCAACAGGAGTATTTCCCTCAGTTATGAAAGCAAGGTATCAATCTAGTAGGAGGATTCACCAGACTATGTAAACAGTACCTTCACACAAATAACACAAACATGCAACCCAACGCGTAAGAGGGGTTGTCAATCCCTCCTCGATATTGAGATAGATTAAATTGTATGAAATTGGATAAATAGCTCTAACAAAAACACAAAATAAAATAAATAAAGAAAAAGTGCAGCAAGGTATTTTTGGATTAATAGATCTGAAAATAATATGATAAGAAATAGACCTGGGGGCCGTAGATTTCACTAGAGGCTTCTCTCAAGAAAATAGCATGCGGTGGGTAAAAAAAATATTGTTGGGCAATTGATAGAAGAGAAAATAATTATGACGATATCCAAGGCAATGATCATGTATATAGACATCAGATCCAAGATTAATAGACCGACTCCTGCCTGCATCTACTACTATTACTCCACACATCGACTGGTATCCAGCATGCATCTAGTGTATTAAGTTAATGAAAAAAGGAGTAATGCAATAAGAACGATGCCATGATGTAGACAATATATATTCATGTAGTTATAGACACCATCTTTTTATCCTTAATGGAAACGATACATGCGTGTCTCGCTACCCTTTCTGTTACTGGATGAGGACACCGCAAGATTGAACCCATCACAAAGCCCCACTTCCCATGGCAAGAAAAATCAATCTAGTTGGCCAAACCAAACCAAAGTTTCGGAGAAGAAATACGAGGCTACAACAATCATACATAAGAGAGTTCAACAAAGACTCGAATAATATTCATAGATAGATCTGATCATAAACTCGCAATTCATCGGATCCCAAAAAACACACCGCAAAAAAGAGTTACATCAAATAGATCTCCAAGAATATCGAGGAGAACATTGTATTGAAGATCAAAAGGAGAGAACAAGCCATCTAGCTACTGCCTACGGACCCGTAGGTCTGTGGTAAACTACTCACGCATCATCGGAGGGGGCAAGGGTGTTGATGAAGAACCCCTCCGTGATCGTTGACGCCTCCGATAGAGTGCCGGAAAAGGCCTCTAGATTGGATTTCGTGGTTCTAGAACTTGCGGCAGTGGAAACTCTGATCTCTCTGCTCCCATAGGGTTTTTAGGATCTTAGAGTATTTATGGAGCTGATAGGCAGTGGAGAGGGGACTTGTGGGCCCCACTACCCACCAGGGCGTGCTAGGGGCCTCTGGCGCGCCCTGGTGCCTTGTGGCCCCATGGGCCTCCCCTCGGGCACTTCCTTGGCTCCCAAGCTATCTTCTGTCCAGGAAAAAATCACCCAAAAGTTTCGTGGCATTTGGACTTCGTTTGGTACTGATATTCTGTGAAGTAACAAACAAGCAAAAAACAACAACTGACACTGGGCACTATGTCAATAGGTTAGTCCCAAAAATGATATAAAGTTGCAATAAAATGAATATAAAACATCCAAGATTGATAATATAACAGCATGGAACAATCAAAAATTATAGATACATTGGAGACATGTCAGCATCCGCAAGCTTAATTCTTGCTCGTCCTCAAGTAAGTAAATGACAAAAAACAGAATTTTTCATATGTAATGTTGCCTAACATGTTCATCTCGTAAACTTTTCTTTTGTAGCATGGACATTTGGGCTTTTAGATGATTCAAAGCAATATTCTATTATTTGACATGAAGACATCAATACTCAAGCATATCAACAAGCAACCATGTCATTCAAAATGTCAACGCTAAATAAAGCTATCCCTAGACCATTATGCCCAATCATTGATCCATTCATGAAACACACTCAAATATTAACTATGCCCAATGCACAAGCATGATAATAGTGTTCCCTAGTTGGTTCTTTATAAGAGAGGATGGAGACTCAAAAAATAAAAATTACATAAAGTAAATAGATAGGCCCTTCGCAGAGGGAAGAAGAGATTTGTAGAGGTGCGAGAGCTCAAAGCTTAAATTGAAAGATAAAATTATTTTGGGTGGAATGCTTTTCCCTTCAACAAAAACGATCGAGAATTCCCAATACTTTCCATGCTAGATAGATCATAGGCGGTTCCCAAACAGAAAATAAAGTTTATTCCTTTTTCCACCATTCTTTCACAATCCACGGCTAGCCGTATCCACGGGTGCCTTTCATACCAATACTTTCCAAGGAATTTATTATTGAACAACATAAATAAAATGTCTTTGCATTTTGGGACTGGGCATCCCTATTACCTTTGCCACACTCTCGTGCAATGACAAGTGAATAAACACTCATCTTGAAAATAAAATATCTAGCATGGAAAATATTGGCCACCCCCTGTCGCTTCATGAGCCGTACGGGCACACAAAAAGGAAATTTATTTTGAACATTAGACTTGGCACATACAAATTTACTTGGAACAACATGGAAATAATGCATATAGGTAGGTATGGTTGGCTCATTTGGCACAACTTTGGTTTAAGGATTTGGATGCACAAGTAGTATTCCTACTTAGTACAAATGGAGGCTAGCAAATAGATTGAGAAGCGACCAACCAAGAAACGAAAACAATCATAAAACAGCATTAAACATAACTACCACCGAATAATGCACCACGAGTAGGATGTAACTTCATTGCATAACTATTGACTTTCGTACTTGCATAGGGAATCACAAACCTTAACACCAATATTCTTACTAAGACATAATTACTCATTAACATGACTCACATATTATCATCATCATATCTTAAAACTATTGCAAGGAATCAAGTTTTTAATATCCAATGATCTTCATGAAAGTTTTTATTATATCCCTCTTGAATATCTATCACTAATTGCTACATGGAGAGATTGTTGCCATACTAAATGAGCTTGAGATGTAATCCCCCCCCCCACACACACACACACACACATTCTTTGAAGTCATGGTGCATCTGTGTGTCCACATTGTCGACGATATCATCGAGCTCAGGACGATATTCCTGCACAAGATGATGCCATTCAAGATGATGAATGGGGTCATCAAAGGATTCGTTCGTAACATGTCCCGTCTGGGTGGAAGCATCATCTAGGGCTATCTGACTCAAGAGCGCATCCCCTTCTATGAGAATTATTTAGGTGTCCGAATCCCTGTCGTTGGTTTGCCCGTCAACAAGCACCTTAGCAGGCTCGGAGGAGGTCACACCAACGACCAGAGGAAATTACATGCCCACCACTTGGGTCGACACAACGACTATGATAGAGCAAACTTAGTAGTGCTACATCACCTACATGTGCTAGATCCTTTCGTGACACTGCACAAAGACACCATCGCAAAGAACTACAGTGACCAGGGGCTGCACAAGACGGACGCCAAAGTTATTAGAGAGCAAAACTCCTCTTTCTTGTGTTGGTTCAAAGAGCGAGTTATGGCTAATCCCTCGGAAACAGGGCTATACAGACGGAAAGCTCATATACGCCTTAGCACACGGCCCTGCAGTCAACCTCATGATTTATTAGGCACACGACATCAATGGATACTTGTTCTATTGGGATCTACGGTAGGGTGCGTTGACTGCAAATTAAAATTTTCCTACGCGCAGAACATCCAAGAACATGCTACGGGAGATGGATCACAGATCGTTACCACTAGATGCGCAGAGTCGTGCAGCGGAAGAAGAGTTGGGGCAGCGCGTCCGCATGGATTGTCTCCTCCTCGTCCAATCTCCCTCGAACAGCCGGTCATCGGATCCCACGTACAGGTTCGCCGGAGCAGCGGAAGTGCACCGCCTCTAATGGTATCTGTAACACCCCAAAAATTTAATCATGTTTTTACTAAATAAAATTTGGCTAGAATTAAAATTTTGAATTTTTGCTAGGTCTTTTATTAATTTCAGAACCATTTTTATGTTTCTGTTTTTCAAAATTCTTCCCTCCATATAGCAATTTTTGGAAATAATATTGTGGCTTTGGTAGTTCTCTTAAAACATTTCAATTATAGTTTAATAACAGTAAGAATTATTTTCAGAATAAAATTTGCCTCTAAATAATTCTTTTAACAGCTATTTCAATATTTTAAATGCCTCTGTTGCTGTACAACTACTTTAAATAATTATTTTTAAATTCCACAAAAATTATGAGAGGACATGTGATGTCTATATATCACTTTGGTGCGAAAACCCAACTTGGTGTTTTGAAAATTTTGAGCACAACTTCCTCTTTTCAATTCTGTCCATTTTCTAGGTTATAACTACAACCCCAATTTTCCTTGCCCCAAAAATCCTGAAATTTTTCCAACTCATAGTCCTTCCAAACAAAACCTTAAGTCCAGAATTTTAGCTCCATTAGAATCATTTTAGTTCACCAAATATTCCCCTAAAGTTTCTGTCCAGAATTGAAATTTCCCCAAACTTGCACTAGCAAGTATTTTATTTTGCCAAACCAACTCCACCACCATTTCTATAATCCAAGGAGACATCACCCTGCCAAGTTTGGTCATCAACAAAATCACCTACATGGCTCTGGCATTTCATCAAGCACACTATGTGCATGCCAGAAAACTTGCATCTATCTAACTTGCTTTGCACACTTGCTCTTTAGGCCAAAATAACATGTCCACCAACTCTAGCATGTCCAGGAGCATCACCCTGTTAAGTTTCAGGGGCAACCGATCCTTCTAGGGTGTCCTGGCAATTCGCCGAACACCCTGGGCGCGTGCACTGCGCGTGGCCAGAGCACCGGGACTGCAGGCTCTGGCATCGACCTGCTGTTGCCCTCTACTGCTTCCCACGCTCGCCTTAGTACTCCGCTGGATCACTCCATCGATCCCGAGCCTCGCCGACACCTCCCCTTGGCTCCTAGTACCGGCCACCGCCGACCACGCCACCCACCGCCGCCGCCCGACGAACTCCTCTCCGCCACGTCTCTACCTCTTAAATTACTAACCGCCGAGCTTATCTGCGGGAGACAACCATCCACGCCGACCCCCTTACCGGCTTCGCTGACTCACGCCACCGCCCATAACCACCTCGCCGGCGCAGTAATAACGCCGCCGCCGCGCCGTGCCCTGGAACCCTCGGAACCGCCTCCTTCCTGCTATAAAAAGGCCACCCGACCCTCCCTCTACAAGCCCCATGAGCAGCAGAGCGACCGGAGGAGCCGTCTCCCCCGACTCTGGCCGCTTCTGCCGCCACCACTGACCCACCAGTTCCCATGCCACCAGCGACTTCCCCTTGCCATTTTCTTCACCACTCAACTCCTGGAGTGCTCGCCGAGCCATTCCCCTCGCCAATTCCATTGGAGGTGGCCCATGGGAGAAATTCCTCCCCCACCCGAAGCTCCCTTCCGCCATGGTTAAAGCTCTGCCCAACCTCGAGCTTTCCGGTGACTCTCTCCCCCTCCAACGGACGTGGTCCGACCTCCTGAGCACGTTGGTATGCCAAGCGCCGGGAACGGCGCCTTCCACCGCCGGCAATCATCGCCGGAGCACTTCCCCTCCTCCAGTCCAGGCGCGCGCGTGGGAGAAGATAAACCCGATAGGTGGGCCCCACCTGTCGGTGAGCCACCGCTCCCCTCCCCTGCGTGGCAGCACCTTTGGGCCTTGCCCAGTAGCACCACGCAACTAAGCAGCGCTCAGGGCGCGTATTCTGTCCTTCCCTTTTTCTTTTGCCAGTAAGATTAAAATAATTCCACAGCCACTATCTCTAATCCAAATTTGGTGATTCAAATTTCTGTAGATTTCTAAAATCATGATCTATTAAACCAGCCATGGTGAACATTTTTGATAAGCCTAGTTTCTGTTGGGTTTATTAAAAAGACCATTTAGTCATTTATTCCATCTTGGTAATTTCATAAGTAATTCATATAAACTCTAAATAAATTGATTCATTTTCTGTTATTTTTCATTTTTCATCTAGTTTATTTTAATACTTATTTCAAAAATATTTGAAACAATTTTTGGCACTGTTCTTGCTCTATGTAGTAATTTAGATGTTTTTGAAAATAGGAAATGGAGGGAAGATAAAGTTTTCGAAATTTTGGAATGCACCCAATACTTCTGTATGCCCAAGGCAAGCATCTTGAACATTTGATATGGTGAATGTTTTGTGGTTACTAGCTAGAATATTTGAATCATGGTTGTGATAATTTTAATAGAATTGCATATGGCTATTTCTGCATGCATGATCCATGGCTATTTTGCTGTCATCTTAAAAGCATGAAGTATGAGTGAGTATGGTTACCTTCATTTGTCATGTATGCCCGTGTTGTCATGGACTAAACTGCAGGAAAGAATCAGTCACGAATAAAGTGACCGTGAGACTGAAATTTCTCGTGGTGACGAGAATGATCAGTAAGGGCATGTCGGGACATGCCGGGTGGTGATGCTGTTGGGTATCACCAAGGAATATATTATGCTAACCACTGCAGGACAACTTAAACCTCCTGAGTCGACCGTAGATCGAGTCTTGTTCTGGTAACCCCCATACTTGATTCGTGCTGCCACAGGTCCCTGCCCCAGGTAGGGTATGGTTCAGTAAGTTGTTAACCCCTTTCCGTGCACACACCACATAGAGGGCTACGATGAGAGTTTCCATGTTGGTTGACTAAATCCTGTCATCGGGTCAGGGGGCATGGGTGTTTCCAGTTGTGACTGAGAGGGGGGCACCCCTTGTAATCTGCGCGTATTAATAGTGATCCCATGTAGGACGTTGGTCTCTCCGTCTTAAAGTTTTTCTTGAACGATGCTTGGGGTGATTCCTGGCATCCGGAAAGTTAATCTGGTGTGTGCTGGTCAGGTGTGTTTCAACCCAAAGACCGTAATGGGAATTAGTCAGTGTCACGGTACTGACTAAGGAAATCCTTTACTTGTGGGTAAAGATTACACCCTATGTAGAGTTTAAACCTATTCGAATAGCCGTGACCGCGGTTAAGGGCTACACTCTGGGTTGGTCAAGTGTCGGTCTTAGTGTCGGTCTTCGAAGGAAAATAATTAAATTGAGCCTCGCAGAATAATTATTGTCACCCTGATGCTATCGTGGATATTTTGCTATGCATATTAATATTATTGTGGTTATGCATATTATTGTTGTCTAACTCATTTCTCTTATTTGTATTTTCAAGACCTCTCCGTGGCGTCCCTTGAGTTATTAGGCGGTCTGTCATGCCACTACTCATGTGGACACCCGATTGGCATCTATTTTCAAGACCTTTCGTGGCGTCCCTCGAGTTATCAGGCGGTCTGTCACACCACTACTCTTGTGGATACCCGATTGGCATTTCTTTTCAAGTCCGACCGTGGTGTCAGTTGACACCCGACTGGCATTTCTTTTCAAGACCTCTCGTGGCATCGCCTGAGTTCTCGGATGGTCCTGTCTCGTCCAATTTCTCTTTTAGACACCCGTTTGGCATTTCTCTTCAAGACCTACCGTGGTGTCACTTTAGACATCCGACCGGCATTTCTTTTATTTTATTTTCCTTTAACTATCCATGTTTATCACTAACATTTTTATATATCCATTTATTTGCACATGCTAATATTTTATCATGCCATGATTTAATTCCTGTCAGTAGGTATTTAAGTCCATCATGAGCATTTGCATAAAGTGTAGTTCATCATGATCATATAATTTAATTGTTGCATTCGGTATATCTTTTGTTCATGATGTTTGAGAGTACATTCCAACGTACTCACAGGCTTGTCCCTGGCTATTTACTTGGCCAGGTCAGGAGTTCTACAAGGAGTACCACAGCGACGTCCGTACGGAACCTAGGATGGCAGCCACGCGGATAGGAATTATCCGGGTCAGCCGTTCCTGTGGGAATGGAGCCCCATCAACGTTGAAGAACCACGAGACAACTTCGTCATCCACTGCCAGAATCATTGTTGTATCATTAGACCTTCATGGTCTTGTATCCAATTCTTGTAATAGCTTGGTAATCTGTAACAAGGACATGTCCACCAGTAACGGTAATCCTGGGCTGGTGATGACACGAGGGGTTAATTTCTGGGATATCTTGTCCCGGCCCCGGCAATATCCGCGGGTGTAGGAGGAATACCGTGTGGCAGACTGCTAGGTCCGATCACACATTCGGCGGCGAGTGGAGGTGGCTATTTGCAACACATGCAAGACCTAGTGACGGCGCCGAAGCGATCAACCAAATGAGTGTGCCGCACCTCCACTATATATAGGCGTCCGTCGCGGGCTCAACACTTGGGCCTCGCATGGACCCTAAAGGCCAAAATTTGTTCGGCCTGGATCCGAGTCCGAGTAGGATCACATCTGACTCGTGGAGTCCGATCCGGCCTCACAGGTTCCTTCCCTTAAGTGTGCGACCCCTTAGGTTCAATTCGGCTTGGTCGCAGGTCAGATCACCTCCGATCTGCTTGATTGGTAGCGGCCTCTAGCAAGGCGTGCAGACAACCAAGTAGACAATGAAGCCGTTTGGCAAACCTGCACAACATGTCACACTTCTGTTCCCTCTGCCACATGATATATGTGGCCAGGCTCAAGGCGAGTCTGTCATCCTTGTGCTTGCCCGACCTCTTTCTCGTTCCAGTGATGCCAACCACTAACTGGATTATCTCATAATCCCTGTCGCATGGCCATGCTTATCTTGGTCGGATCATATGAGGGACCCAGAGTATATCTCACCTGATCGGAGGGGCAAATCCCATCATGCTCGACCATGTCTCGCGGCATGGGTCTGGACAAGCCCGAAACCTACCTTTCTAACTACCCAATTACGGAGTAGCGTTTGGACGGCCCAAAGCAGGTCTGTCACCATCTCGAGTACAGGCGCCAGCTCAGGTATTAGGACATAGAATGTATGTTGTACTAGAGACTCACAGATGACATATCGCTGCATCTCATAATTGGGTCTGTCCGACTCGGACCTTATCTCGACTCGGGTCCGACTATGCCGAATCCGACCAGATCCTTCCGAGTCCATATTATCCGGTTAGCATCCAATGCTCCATGGCGAATGAGACAAAGCCATCGACCGTGTCATATGCTAGTCTAGTCGGCTACGCATCCACACCACCCTTTTGACTAGGGACCTTTTAGGACAGTCATCATACAATGCATAGTCCCACAAACAAGTCACGTACTTGCTGATACACATCATTGATAATGTCCAAGGACTATCTTTATTCCTAAACACATAGGAAATATCATCATACATGATTGTCTCTAGGGCGTATCTCCAACAGTCTCCCACTGGCACTAGAGTCAATCAAATAGACATCGTATGCCCATAGCTCTAACGTGCCCCTCATGCTTGGATTGTGGAAGCAGCTTAGTCAACGGATCCGCAACATTTGCATCCGTGTGAATTTTGCATAACTCTACATTGCCACTCTTTACGATCTTTCGTACCAGGTGATATTTCCGATCTATGTGTCTGGTCTTGTGGTGATTCCTCGGCTGCTTGGCTTGTGCGATGGCACCAGAATTATCACAATAAAGGTCCAACGGTTTTACCGAGGCTAGGAAAATACCAAGATCATCCAGAAAGTTCCGGATCCAAACACCCTCCTTTGCAGCTTCACAAGCTGCAATGTATTCGGCTTCTATGGTAGAATCGGCCACCGTATCTTGCTTGGAACTCGTCCAGCTCATTGCTCCTCTGTTCATGACGTACACGAATCCAGACAGTGATCGACAATCATCTATGTCGGTTTGGAAACTAGCATCGGCGTAACCCTTTATGCAGAGTTCCTCCTCACCTCCAATAACTAGGAACATCACTTTAGTCCTTTTCAGGTACTTTAGAATATTCTTCACCGCTGCCCAGTGACTCTCACCTGGGTTGGCCTGGTATCTGCTTGTTAGGCTTATTGCAAAAGCAACATCAGGCCTTGTACATATCATGGCATACATGATTGATCCGATTGCCGAGGCATACGGAATCCTACTCATCCTGCTTCGCTCATCAGATGTCGAAGGACTCTGAGTCTCGCTTAGCTTTATACCATGTGAGAGTGGCAAGAACCCTTTCTTGGCCTCACTCATGTTGAACCACTTCAACACTTTATCTATGTACGTGCTCTGTCTCTATAGATCTTGCTGCCTAAAATATAAACTGCTTCACCAAGGTCCTTTATTGAAAACTTGCCATTCAATGACTCCTTGACCGATTTCAGCATCGAAACATCATTTCTGATCAATAGTATGTCATCCACATACAAGATCAAAAACACTACCGAGCTCCCACTTAACTGCTTGTATAAACAAGTGTCCTCTTCGCTTTTGATGAAACCGAGACCAGTTATGACCTCATCAAAATGAATGTTCCAACTCTGAGATGCTTGCCTCAACCCATTAATGGATATCTTGAGCTTGCATACCTTACCAACACTAGTTGGATCGACAAAACCCTCGGGCTGTATCATATACACGTCCTCGGTTAATTTCCGTCAAGGAAAGCCGTTTTGACATCCATCTGCCATATCTCGTAATCAAAATAAGCAACTATAGCTAGTATGATCCTCACTGATTTTAGCATCGCTACCGGTGAGTAAGTCTCGTCGAAGTCAATTCCTTGAACTTGTCCATAACCTTTAGCGACAAGCCGAGCTTTGTCGATCTGAACATTTCCATCCACATCGGTTTTCTTCTTAAAGACCCATTTGCAACCAATGGCTGTTACGCTAGGCGGCGGATCAACCAAGTCCCAGACTTGATTCTCATCCATGGACTTTAACTCGGATCTTATGGCCTCCATCCATGCCTCGGAATCTGGGCTCACAATTGCTTCCGCATATGTGGCCGGCTCATCGCTTTCTAGCAACAATACATCACGCACTCTACGCAATCTTTCTGACCTCCGTGGTTCCCGTGCCGCTTCCACTACGGGTTCCTTGACTGACTCCGGTATGATCTCATCACCAGCAGAGCTGTCCCCTAGTGGTCCTCGAATTTCTTCGAGTCGGACCGTCCTCCCACTGGCTTCCCGACCGAGAAACTCTTTCTCAAGGAAAACCCCATTCCGAGCAACAAACACTTTGTTCTCTTCCCGGTTGTAGAAGCTATATCCCAAGGTTTCCCTCGGATATCCCACAAATATGCATTTATCTGACTTGGGTGTAAGCTTGTCTGACATAAGTCGCTTGACAAATGCTTCACAACCCCAAATCTTTAGAAAAGACAAGTTGGGACTCTTCCCCGTCCACATCTCATGTGGTGTCTTGTCTACGGATTTTGATGGTACCCTGTTAAGTGTGAAATATGCAGTTTCCAGAGCGTATCCCCAGAATGACAAGGGTAAATCCGATTTGCTCATCATTGACCGGACCATGTCCAACAAGGTCCCATTCCTCCATTCTGACATGCCGTTTCTCGGTGGCATACCCAGAGGTGTGAGCTGAGGTACTATAACTCAGCTTTTCAGATGATCATCAAACTCCTGGCTCATGTACTCACCTCCATGATCAGATTGTAGAAGCTTTATAGTCTTGCCGAGCTGAATCTCAACCTCGATCTGAAACTCTTTGAACTTTTCAAAAGTTTTCGACTTGTGCCTCATCAAATAGATATACCCATATCTACTCAAGTCGTCGGTAAAAGTCACGAAGTACTGATAGCCACCTCTGGTAGTTGTGCTCATTGGACCACACACATCACTGTGTATAAGTTCCAACCGCTCGGATGCCCTCTCACAACTCTTTGCAAAAGGAGATTTAGTCATGTTGTCGAGCAAACATGATTCGCATGTCTCGAATGACCCAAAGTCGGACGAAGTTAGGAGTCCATCATCATGGAGCTTCTTCATGCTTTTCAGACTAATGTGTCCAAGTCAGAAATGCCAGAAGTATGTTGGATTTATCTCATTAGGCTTATGCCTCTTGACATTCTCGTTATAGACCGGTTCCGTTTCTAGATTCAATATAAAAAGCCCATCAACAATGGGTGCATAGCCGTGGAACATACCATTCAAATAAAACGAACAACCATTGTCCTTTAAATTGAATTCATAACCCTGACTCATCAAGCATGAGGTAGAAATAATGTTCTGACTAAGTGCAGGAATGTAATAACAATTATTCAATTCCAAAATAAATCCAGAAGGAAGCTGGAGCTGCATCATGCCGACCTCCAACGCAGCAACTCTTGCTTTGTTGCCGACCCTGATATCAATCTCCCCTTGTGCCACACGCCTAGTTCTTACCAGCCCTTGCATCAAGTTGCAAATATGAACAACCGATCCGGTATCAAATACCAAGAGCTACTAGGTATGTCAGCAAGGTAAATGTCTATAACATATGCAACAAGTGTACATTTGCCTGAAGAAGCATTTCCGTCCTTCTTGCCATGCTCTGCAAGCCACTTGCTATAGTTCCTCTTCCAGTGACCTATCTCCTTGCAATGATAGCAAATGGTCTTCAAGTCCGGTCCCAACTTTGGCTCAGCGATGGAGGTGACCGTGTCCGTGCCCTTTGCCTTAGCCTTTTTCTTGGACCAACTCTTCTTGAACTTAGCCGATTTCTGCACCATCAACACTTGATGCGTGCCTTTCTTAATATCCTGCTCTGCCACTTTGAGCATCCCATGCAATTCAGTGAGCTTCTTATCCATGCCATGCATATGATAGTTCGAGATGAACATCTCATAGCTGGCCGGAAGAGAACCCAGAACTACATCAGTAGCCAGCTCATCCAAGAGCGGGAAGCCCAACCGATCCAAAGCTCGCATGTATCCGATCATCTTGATCACATGTGGGCTCAGTGGATCACCTTCCTTCATCTTGCAATCCATCAAGGATCGCCAGATGTTGAACCTTTCGGTCCTAGCCTGTGTCTGAAACATGCTCTTGATACTCTCGATCATATCGTAAGCCTCAACATTTTTGAACTGTTATTGCAAATCGGGCTCCATACAAGCCAGCATCAGACAGTTGATCTCCGTTGATTCATCAACGAGTTTCTGGTAGGTATTATTGGTTGTGGAATTAGCATTATCAGCAGGTTCCTCTGGAAGTGGATCCTCTACAACATGTTCCTTTTTATCGTGCTTGAGAACAATTCTCAAATTTCTATACCAGGTGGTAAAGTTTGTTCCATTCTATTTATCCTTTTCTAGAATTGATTTCAATGCAAAGTTGGGTTGAGCAGGTGGTGCCATTGATCTACAATAGAAAATATGCAATCACTAAGCAATGTGTTTATGTAGAGTAATTCAATCCTAAACAGAAATACTCCCACTAAAGTCAGCACCCCTCCGCAAACTCTCAGTGATTCAGGATCCGACTAGCGCATGCGACTAGTGAGCTTTAGCATCACTGCTAGCCAACATACCTATCCGGTAAGCAACTCCTTGCTAATCGTATCTCTATACGACTCCTGTTGGTCAGGTAGGTATCTTATACCCCGGCTCCCAACCTTCTTTGCCACAAGGCCCAAAACCGTTTTGATATCCTTGTCAAGTTAACCAAATGCAGTGCATGTCCGTGTCCAACACGAACCCTTAAGTTCAAGGACACCTAGCAGCACCCCAATTTTATGAGCCCACCACTAGACGTACTTGATGTGCGAAGGTGCAACATCGGGGATGGCAATTCACTTGATATTAACGAGGGATCGTTCTACCATTTTAACATGCATGGAAATAAAGAAGTGTAAGAATCACAAATAAACATATATTGTGAAATAGTATGGCTCTTTCATGGATGTTCTTCCAGGTCGGCTCCGACTCCGATGACCATCCAGGAACTCCATCTTGTTTGTCACGCCGGGACGCCAAGCCACCAACCTGATCTCTATTATCCAACTACTACAACTAGTAATGAATTTTACATAGAGTCACAAGTCGACATGCAGGTCATTATACATTATAATGACAGCACTTTGGCTCCTGCCGGCTGACAAACATGACGCGCAAGCCATGTATAAATTACACACATCCATCACATACACATGAGCCATACTATTCACATCAAACCTGCAAAACAAAGTTACGTAGAGTCGCATTCTACCGGTTTGAGTGATCGTGTACGAAATACAAGGCGTCACACACATGGCGGTCCTGCTGGCGGATACTAGCCGGTAGGGGTAGGTTGTGTCACGGCCTCATCGTTTCCGATCATCAGAAAACATAGCCACATCGATCCCCATGTGCAGTTGATCTCATCAACCTTGCACATAGCCAATCTCATAAATGATAACAGATCTCATCTGCCGCCTCCACATATCTAATATGCATACGATCCGAATCCAAATCCTATAGTAGAGGTTCTGATACCACTGTTGGGATCTACGGTAGGGTGCATCGACAGCAAATTACAATTTTCCTATGCGCAGAACATCCAAGAACATGCTACGGGAGATGGATCACAGATCGTTACCACTAGACGCGCAGTGCCGTGCAGCGGAAGAAAAGTTGGGGCAGCACGTCCGCGTGGATCGTCTCCTCCTCGTCCGATCTCCCTCGAACAACCGATCGTTGGATCCCACGTACAGGTTCGCCGGAGCGGCGCAAGTGCACTACCTCTAACGGTATGTGCGCGTGCAGGAGGAACACCGTACGGCGGACTGCCACGTTCGATCACACAGTCGGCGGTGAGTGGAGGTGGCTAGTTGCAACACATGCAAGACCTAGTGATGGCGCCGAAGCGATCAACCAAATGAGTGTGCCGCACCTCCACTATATATAGGCATCCATCGTGGGCTCAACACTTGGGCCTCGCATGGACCCTAAAGACCAAAATATGTTCGGCCTGGATCCGAGTCTGAGTAGGATCACATCTGACTCGTGGAGTCTGATCCGGCCTCACATGTTCCTTCCCTTAAGCGCGTGACCCCTTAGGTTCAAGTCGGCTTCGTCGCAGGTCGGATCACCTCTGATTTGCTCGGTTGGTAGCGGCCACTAGCAAGGCGTGCTGACCACCAAGTAGACAATGAAGCCGGTTGGCGAACCTGTACAACATGTCACACTTCTTGCCACACGATATATGTTGTCGGGCTCAAGGCGAGTCTGTCATCCTTGTGCTAGCCCGACCTCTTTCTCGTTCCAGTGATGCCAACCACTAACCGGATTATCTCATAGTCCCTGTCTCATGGCCATGCTTATCTTGGTCGAATCACACGAGGGGCCCAGAGTATATCTCTCCTGATCGGAGGGGCAAATCCCATCTTGCTCGACCTTGTCTCGTGGCATGGGTCTGGACAAGCCCGAGACCTACCTTTGTAACTACCCAGTTACGGAGTAGCGTTTGGTCAGCCCAAAGCAGGTCTATCACCATCCCGAGTACATGCGCCAGCTCAGGTCTTAGGACATAGAACGTATGTTGTACTAGAGACTCACATATGACATATCGCTGCGTCTCATAGTTGGGTCTGTTCGACTCGGACCTATCTCGACTCGGATCCGACTACGTCGGATCCAACTACGTCGAATCCGACCAGATCCTTCCGAGTCCATATTATCCGGTTAGCATCCAATGACCATGGCCAGTGAGACCAAGCCATCGACCGTGTCATATGCTAATCTAGTCGGCTGCGCGTCCACACGGCCCTTTCGACTAGGGACCTTTTAGGACAGTCATCATACAATGCATAGTCCCACAAACAAGTCATGTACTTGCTGATACAAAGGACTATCTTTACTCATAAACGCATAGGAAATATCATCATACATGATTGCCTCTAGGGCATATCTCTAACATGTTCTACATGGAGGCCAAAGATAAAAACTACCAGAACTCAGGGGTGACGATGGAATCCATGGCCGATGATGACGACGTAATTGAAAGACACTAAGGATTGGTCAAAGAGATCTGGGGGCTTGACTACTCTGGACTGCACAACGCGGCGATATTCTGTGTCAGATGGGCTAAGGTCGTCCAAAGAGAAAACCGGTATTTCACTACCTTGTCTATACCCGACGCCAAGAGCGCTAGCATTAATGTCACCATGAAAAATGAGCCACGGGTACACGTTAGCACTTCACCCAATGCTTCTTCACAACCGACCCGAGCAATCCCAGTCATCTTGTCATGAGGAGAGGCAAACGAAGCATCGTCGGAATGGATGGAGTCGCCAATAGGAAGACTACGACCACTACCACGAACCGATGAGGGAAGATGTCGATGTAGATGAAGCATACATAAAAATAAGAAGCAATACTACATTACCTAAGAAAGATCATACTCCCTGGAAAACGAAAAGTCACGATGAGGGGCTCAATTATTCAACAGCGAACAAAAAAGAAAAGAAGATCACTGTGAAACGTCGTCGATGCTGAGAAACTATCATTTATATATGTACCTATTTTGTATACGCACTTAACCGTTATCGGTCAAATGATATAATATATATTATGCACTAATATCACCAATTAATATTGTGCATTGATCTGAGTTTTATTGTTATCCCCTGTCCACCAGGGATTCAGAGATATTCACTCAATTGGAGGAGACATTCACGTCGACTGCGAGACGCGGGTGACTTCGTAAAATCTCAAGATGCTATGCCGGAGGTAAAATATAAAAAGAAAAGGAAAAAAGAAAAGGAAAAAGAATAAAAAGAAAAAACACTTTACAAAAATAAAAAAAGAAAAAGAAAAGAAAAGAAAAATAAAAGTACTTTTCAGAAAGAAAAAATGGAATAAAATAAAATATATCCTATAAACCTCGCTAGACTACCCGCATAGGCCATTATTGAGGAAATTCAGGTCAGTGCTTCTTCATTGATCCTTCATGGTCCTGCATGTTTGCATTTCAACACGAATAACATTTGCATTGCCATATTGTAGACCCAGCTGAATGACACCGAGAAAGAATGAGATGAAGACCGGGCTAAGCTGAAGGCACAAGATGATCTAGTGAAGTCTTTACAACATATGGTGGCCAATCTTTATTCCATGTAGGGCAAACCAGTGCCAGCGACACCAGAGTGGAACATTGTGAGTTTCGTTTGAACTATTTCTATCACCATTTTGGGCATTACCATAAGCATTCAGCTTATTGTCTCAAAATTCTTACAGCTCAATTCATCACAAGTGTTGAACAACATTCTGGTAGTTCCACCTCAAGTTTGTGGAGTTGGGGAAGCGAACGGAATGACGCCTTCTGATGTTGATGCTCCCACTTTGATCTCCGAAACCCCGTGAACTTCATGTTATGTTGTGTTTGAAAGTCTCCCTTGTGTGTGCTTCAGAACTATTATATATTGTGTGTTCTTGAGACTTGTGAACTTATGGTAGTCGAGTGTGCTTGAAAACAACTGCACCTTTTATGCACTATTGCTTTTATGTGGGATGGTTCATATGTCCATTTTGCATCATGTTTTCCTACTATTATTTACAATGTTTTTATGCATAATAATGCTTGATGGAGTAACTCTAATGCCTTTTCTCTCATAATATGCAAGGTTTACACAAAGAGGGAGAATGCCGGCAGCTGGAATTCTGGACCTGAAAAAGCTATGTCAGAGTCACCTGTTCTGCACATCTCCAAATGAGCTGAAAATTTATGGAGAATTTTTTTTGAATATATTAAAAATATTGAAGCAAATAACTACCAGAGGGGGCCCACCAGGTGGGCACAACCCACCTGGGCGCGCCAGGCACGCCCTGGTGAGTTGTGCCCTCCATGGCCCACCTCCGGTGCCCCTCTTCTGGTATATAAGACATTTTGACCTAGAAAAAAAGAAGGGGAGGACTTTCGGGATGGAACGCCGCCGTCTCGAGGCGGAACTTGGGCAGGAGCACTTTTGCCCTCCGGCGGAGCGATTCCGCCGAGGGAACTTCCCTCCCGAAGGGGGAAATCGTCGTCATCATCATCACCAACAACTCTCCCATCTTGGGGAGGGAAATCTCCATCAACATCTTCAATAGCACCATCTCCTCTCAAACCCTAGTTCATCTCTTGTGTCCAATCTTTGTACCGAAACCTCAGATTGGTACTTGCGGGTGACTAGTAGTGTTGATTACATCTTGTAGTTGATTACTATATGGTTTATTTGTTGGAAAATTATATGTTCAGATCCATTATGCTATTTAATACCCCTCTGATCTTGAGCATGATTATCATTTGTGTGTAGTTACTTTTGTTCTTGAGGTCATGGGAGAAATCTTGTTGCAAGTAATCATGTGAACTTGATATGTGTTCGATATTTTGATGATATGTATGTTGTGATTCCCTTAGTGGTGTCATGTGAACTTCGACTACATGACACTTCACCGTATTTGGGCCTAAGGGAATGCATTGTGGAGTAGTTATTAGATGATGGGTTGCTAGAGTGACAGAAGCTTAAACCCTAGTTTATGCGCTACTTCGTAAGGGATCGATTTGGATCCAAAAGTTTAATGCTATGGTTAGATTTTATCTTAATACTTTTCTTGTAGTTGCGGATGCTTGCGAGGGGGTTAATCATAAGTAGGAGGTTTGTTCAAGTAAGAACAGCACCTAAGCACCGGTCCACCCACATATCAAATTATCAAAGTAGCGAACACAAACGAAACCAACATGATGAAAGTGACTAGATGAAATTCCCGTGTACCCTCAAGAACGCTTTGCTTATTATAAGAGACTGTTTTGGCATGTCCTTTGCCAGAAAAGGATTGGGCTACCTTGCTGCACTTTATTTACCGTTACCGTTACTTGCTCGTTACAAATTATCTTGCTATCAACTACTCGTTACCGACAATTTCATTGCTTGCAGAAATTACCTTGTTGAAAACCACTTGTCATTTCCTTCTGCTCCTTGTTGGGCTCGACACTCTTACTTATAGAAAGGAATATGATTGATCCCCTATACTTGTGGGTCATCAAGGCTCTTTTCCGGTGCTGTTGCGGGGGAGTGAAGCGCTCTTGGTAAGTGGAAATTGGTAAGGAAAAATTATTACAACGTGCTGAAATTCGTTGCCACTTGTTACTATGGAGAACCATCCTTTGAGGGGTTTGTTCGGGGTATCTTCACCTCGACCGGAACCACAATTAATTGCTCCTCAACCTAGTGCCCCTACAGAAAATATTGGTTATGAAATTCCTTTGGGTATGATAGAACAACTGCTAGCTAATCCTTATCCAGGAGATGGAACTGAACATCCTGATATGCACTTGATATATGTGGATGAAATTTGTTGATTATTTAAGAATGCAGGTTTATCCGGAGATGAAGCTAAGAAGAAGGCTTTCCCTTTATCTTTGAAAGGAAAAGCATTGACATGGTATAGGCTATGCGATGATATTGGATCTTGGAATTGGAATCGATTGAAATTGGAGTTTCACCAAAAAAATTATCCTATGCATCTAGTTCATCGTGATCGGAATTACATATATAATTTTTTGCCTCATGAAGGAGAAAGTATCGCTCTAGCTTGGGGGAGGCTTAAGTCAATGTTATATTCATGCCCCAATCATGAGCTCTCAAGAGAAATTACAATTCAGAACTTTTATGTTCGGCTTTCTCGTGATGATCAATCAATGCTCGATACTTCTTGTACTGGTTCTTCTATGAAGAAGACTATTGAATTCAGGTGGGATCTTTTAGAAAGAATTAAACGCAACTCTGAAGATTGGGAACTCGACGAAGGTAAAAAGTCAGGTATTAAGCTTGAGTTTGATTGTGTTAAATCTTTTATGAATACCGATGCATTTCAAAAGTTTAGCACTAAATATGGACTTGACTCTGAGATAGTAGCCTCTTTTTGTGAATCATTTGCTACTCATGTTGATATCCCCAAGGAGAAGTAGTTTAAATATCATCCCCTAATAAAGAAGAAATTAAATAACTGGTTGTGGCTAAAGATGAAACTATTATTTACAATGTTGATCCAGTTGTGCCTACTGCTGATATTGAAAAACCACCTTTCCCTGTTGGGATAAAGGAACATGCTAAGGTTTCAATTGTGCTTCGCAAAAGTAATATTAGAGCACCTAAACCTGCTGAACAAATCAAAGTAGAACCTAGTGTTGCTATGGTTAAAGATCGCCTGGTAGAAAATATTGATGGGCATGTTATTTATTTCTGTGATGAAGCTGCTAGAATTGCCAAACCCGATGAAAAAGATAAACATAGACATGTTGTTGGCATGCCTGTTGTCTCAGTCAAAATAGGAGATCACTGTTATCATGGTTTATGTGATTTAGATGCTACTGTGTGTGCTATTCCTTTTACCTTATACCAAGAAATTATGAATGACATAGCACCCGCTGAAATAGAAGACATAGATGTTACTATTAAACTTTCTAATAGAGACACCATCACACCACTTGGGATTGTTAGAGATGTTGAAGTCTTGTGTGCGAAAATAAAATATCCTACTGATTTTCTTGTTCTTGGTTCCCCACAAGATGACTTTTGTCCCATTATCTTTGGTAGACCTTTCTTGAACACTTTCAATGCTACAATAGATTGTCATAAACAAACTGTCAGTGTTAGCTTTGGTGATGAGTCTCATGAATTTAATTTCTCCAAGTTTAATAGACAAGCTCATACGAAAGAATTACCAAGTAAGGATGAGATAATTGGTCTTGCTTCTATTGTCGTGCCTCCTACTGATCCACTAGAACAATATTTTCTAGACCATGAAAACAATATGCATATGCATGAAAGAATTGAAATAGATAAGATCTTCTTTGAACAACGACCTCTGCTTAAACACAATCTGCCTATTAAAACTCTAGGAGGTCCTCCTCCACCTAAAGGTGATCCTGTGTTTGAATTAAAACAATTGCCTGACACTTTGAAATATGCTTATCTTGATGAGAAAAAGATATATCATGTTATTATTTCTGCTCACCTTTCAGAACATGAAGAAGAAAGATTATTGAAAATTCTGAAGAAGCACCGAGCTGCTATTGCGTATACCCTTGATGATCTTAAGGGCATTAGTCCCACTCTCTGTCAGCACAAGATTAATATGGAACCTGGTGCTAAACCCGTTGTTGATCATCAACGACATTTAAATCCTAAGATGAAAGAAGTGGTAAGAACTGAAATACTAAAACTTCTAGAAGTAGGTATAATCTATCCCATAGCTGATAGTACATGGGTAAGTCCCGTTCACTGTGTCCCTAAAAAGGGAGGTATTACTGTTGTTCCTAATGATAAAAATAAACTTATTCCACAGAGAATTGTCACTGGCTATAGAATGGTAATTGATTTTAGAAAATTAAATAAAGCAATTAGAAAGGATCATTACCCTTTGCCTTTTATTGATCAAATGTTGGAAAGATTATCTAAGCACACACACTTTTGTTTTCTTGATGGATATTCTGGTTTTTCTCAAATACCTGTTTCATAACCTGATCAAGAGAAAACCACCTTTACTTGTCCTTTTGGAACTTATGCTCATAGATGTATGCCTTTTGGATTATGCAATGCACCTGCTACCTTTCAAAGATGTATGACTGCTATATTATCTGATTTTTGTGAAAAGATTTTTGAGGTTTTCATGGATGATTTTTTCATTTATGTAACTTCTTTTGGTGATTGCTTAAGCAACCTTGATCGAGTTTTGCAGAGATGTGAGGAAACTAATCTTGTCTTGAATTGGAAGAAGTGCCACTTTATGGTCAATGAAGATATTGTCTTGGGACATAAAATTTCTGAATGAGGTATTGACGTGGATAAAGCTAAAGTTGATGCATTTGAGAAAATGCCATGTCCTCGAGATATTAAAGGTATTCGTAGTTTCCTCGGTCATGCTGGTTTCTATAGGAGGTTTATTAAAGACTCCTCTAAAATTTCTAGGCCACTTACAAATCTTTTACAAAAGGATGTTCCATTTGTTTTTTATGATGATTGTGTAGAAGCCTTTGAAACACTTAAGAAAGCCTTAACTACTGCACATATTGTTCAACCACTTGATTGGAACTTGCCTTTTGAAATTATGTGTGATGCTAGTGATTATGTTGTTGGTGTTGTTCTAGGACAAAGAATTGATAAAAAATTAAATGTTATCCATTATGCTAGTAAAACTCTAGACAGTGTCCAAAGAAATTATGCTACTACTGAAAAAGAATTTTTAGCAGTTGTGTTTGCTTGTGATAAATTCAGATCTTATATTGTTGATTCCAAAGTAATTGTTCACACTGATCATGCTGCTATAAATTATCTTATGGAAAAGAAAGATGCTAAACCTAGACTCATTAGGTGGGTTCTCTTGCTACAAGAATTTGATTTGCATATCACTGATAGGAAAGGAGCTGAAAACCCCATAGCTGACAACTTGTCTAGGTTAGAAAATATTCTTGATGACCCACAACCTATTGATGATAGTTGTCCTGATGAGCAATTAGCTGCAATAAATGTTTCTCATAGCACTCCTTGGTATGCTGACTATGCTAATTATATTGTTGCTAAATATATACCACCTAGTTTCACCTACCAACAAAAGAAAAAAATTCTTCTATGATTTAAGACATTACTTTTGGGATGACCAACATCTTTATAAAGAAGGAGTAGACGGTATTATTAGACGTTGTGTACCTGAGCATGAACAGGAACAAATCCTACAGAAATGTCATTCTGAAGTTTATGGAGGACATCATGCGGGAGATAGAACTACTCACAAGGTATTGCAATCTGGTTTTTATTGGCCTACTCTCTTCAAGGATGCCCGTAAGTTTGTTTTATTTTGTGATGAATGTCAAAGAATTGGTAATATCGGTAAGCATCAAGAAATGCCTATGAATTATTCTCTTGCTGTTGAACCATTTGATGTTTGGGATTTTGATTATATGGGACCTTTTTCTTCCTCTAATGGGTATACACATATTTTGGTTGTTGTTGATTATGTTACTAAGTGGGTAGAATCTATTCCAACTAGTAGTGTTGATCATAACACTTCCATTAAAATGCTTAAAGAAGTTATTTTCCCAAGGTTCGGAGTCCCTAGATATTTAATGACTAATGGTGGTTCACACTTTATTCATGGTGCTTTCCGTAAAATGCTTGCTAAATATCATATCAACCATAGAATTGCTTCACCGTATCATCCTCAATCTAGTGGTCAAGTTGAACTTAGCAATAGAAAAATAAAACTAATATTACAAAAAACTGTCAATAGGTCCCAAAAGAATTGGTCTAAGAAATTGGATGATGCACTTTGGGCTTATAGAACAGCTCATAAAAATCTTATGGTTATGTCTCCTTATCAAATGATTTATGGAAAAGCTTGTCATTTGCCTCCTGAGTTAGAACATAAAGCATATTGGGCAATTAAAGAACTCAACTATGATTTCAAACTTGCCGGTGAAAATAGGTTATTTGATATTAGCTCACTAGATGAATGAAGAACCCAAGCTTATGAAAATGCCAAATTATTTTAAAAAAAGTTAAAAGATGGCATGACAAAAGAATCCAAAAGCTGGAGTTCAAAGTGGGTGAATATGTTCTTTTGTACAACTCTCGTTTCAGATTCTTTGCAGGAAAACTTCTCTCCAAATGGGAAGGACCATATATTATCGAAGAGGTTTATCGTTCTAGAGCTATCAAAATAAATAATGTCGAAGGTTGTCAATGGGCAAAGAATTAAACACCATATCTTAGGTATGCCCATTAATGTTGAAAGCAATATTATTCAAACCATGGCACCGGAGGAACACATAAAAGAAACCTTTCGGAACACTCCAGAATCGTGAAAAAAGAGGAGGTACGTGATACGGTAAGTAAACGGACTCCGAAAAATCCATAAAAATATTTTTTGTCAGTTTTGGAATATTACAAAAATTAGGAAAATAAGAAACAACCAGGAAGGCAACCCTGGTGGGCACAACCCACCTGGGCGCGCCAGGCAGCCCAAGCGCGCCTTGCTGGGTTGTGCCCTCCTCGGCCCACCTCCGGTGCCCCTCTTCTGGTATCTAAGTCATTTTGACCTAGAAAAAATAAGGGGAGGACTTTCGGGATGGAGCGCCGCCGTGTCGAGGCGGAACTTGGGAAGGAGCACTTTTGCCTCCGGCGGAGCGATTCCGCCAGGGGAACTTCCCTCCCGGAGGGGGAAATCATTGTCATCATCATCCCCAACAACTCTCCCATCTTGGGGAGGGAAATCTCCATCAACATCTTCAACAGCACCATCTCCTCTCAAACCCTAGTTCATCTCTTGTGTTCAATCATTGTACCGGAACCTCAGATTGGTACTTGTGGGTGACTAGTAGTGTTGATTACATCTTGTAGTTGATTACTATATGGTTTATTTGGTGGAAGATTATATTTTCAGATCCATTATGCTATTTAATACCCCTCTGATCTTGAGCATGATTATCATTTGTGAGTAGTTACTTTTGTTTTTGAGGTCACGGGAGAAATCTTGTTGCAAATAATCATGTGAACTTGATATGTGTTCGATATTTTGATCATATGTATGTTGTGATTCCCTTAGCGGTGTCATGTGAACGTCGACTACATGACACTTAACCATATTTGGTCCTAAGGGAATGCGTTGTGGAGTAGTTATTAGATGATGGGTTGCTAGAGTGATAGAAGCTTATACCCTAGTTTATGCGCTACTTCGTAAGGGACCGATTTGGATCCAAAAGTTTAATGCTATGGTTAGATTTTATCTTAATACTTTTCTCGTAGTTGTGGATGCTTGCGAGGGGGTTAATCATAAGTAGGAGGTTTGTTCAAGTTAGAACTGCACCTAAGCACCGGTCCACCCACATATCAAATTAACAAAGTAGCGCACACAAATCAAACCAACATGATGAAAGCGACTAGATGAAATTCCTGTGTACCCTCAAGAACGCTTTGCTTATTATAAGAGACTATTTTGGCCTGCCCTTTGCCACAAAAGGATTGGGCTACCTTGCTGCACTTTATTTACCATTACCGTTACTTGCTCGTTATAAATTATCTTGCTATCAACTACTCATTATCGACAATTTCACTGCTTGCAGAAATTACCTTGCTGAAAACCACTTGTCATTTCCTTCTGCTCCTCGTTGGGTTCAACACTCTTACTTATCGAAAGGACTATGATTTACCCCCTATACTTGTGGGTCATCAATGGTCTTGAGAATTATTGCTTTTTTGTGTGATGCTGCTTATATGTGAGATGTTCTATGTGGGATGCACTATATACTGCTATTGTATATGTTTTGCTGCAGGGATGAAACAAAAAGAAAAGAATGCTAGAAAAAAAATCCCGAGAGTGACGCTCGGAAATATAACCTTTACCGAGAGGACTCTCGGTAAACACTCTTGAACTGGAGCAGGATACAACCTTTACCGAGAGGACTCTCAGAAAAATGTACCAACCTATAGAGCCTAACATATTTATCGAGAGCTGCTGCCTCTCGGCAAAAGATATAAGGTTTGCCGAGAGTAGTGCTCGGCAGACTACAGACTCGGCTGTCAGGTGGTAGCGACGTAGCTGTTTCCTAATGGTGGGCTTTACCGTGCGTAACTCTCGGCAAAGAAACCGCTCGACGTATGTTGCGGGACCAGGCTTTCAGTTGGTCGACGTGGATGTTTCCTATTGGTTCCTTTGTCGAGAGCCACCCTCGGCAAAGAAGGCTCTTGGCGTATGCCATGGGACCCACCTGTCAGGCGCTGAACACGTGGTTGTTTCCTATTGGCTTTCTTTGCCGAGGGAAGCTCTCGGCAAAGCTGGCGCTTGGCTCACTCTGCAGGACCGACATGTCAGGTGCATGACACGTCCTTCATTCCTATTGCCTGTCTTTGCCGACCACTTCTCTCGACAAAGTGACGCCACGTGGCCACCTCCATCTCCGTCTGCCGTATGTCAGGTACTATATTTTGCCGATGTGTACTGTTCGACACTCGGCAAAGAGTTAGCCGAGAGCCCATGTTCTGGCTCTCGACAAATTTTAATTTGCCTGGGAGGTGTACGCCGGGTGGCCTTTGCCGAGTGCAACTCTTGGAAAAGCCTTTGCCGAGGGTTTTAGGCCCTTTGCCGAGTGTTCCTAGCACTTGGCGTAGGTGGCAATTCCAGTAGTGCATAGTTGTTTGCTGTCCCTTGTGATTGGGGAGGGGGGAGCTTTATAGCCCCCTTGTGTACTAGTGTTAGTGATCATATGGATGCCATGTGAGCATGAAAACTAATGCTGGACCAATTTGCACCACCTATGACAGTGGTAGGAAATAAAACTCCAAGTTTCAATATCATTACTTCATGAACCTACTTGTACCCAACTTGCGGGAATAGGTACCTACAGTGCGATTTAATTTTATGTTTATTCAAGTAATGGAAATCAAAACAGTCCTGCGGGATGGAATCATTATAGCGTGTCAATCACTGAAGTGGTGGCTAAATTCATCTAACTAATCCTTTTGCTGCGGATTTCCAAAACTTGTCATTTTTTCAACAAAGGGAATATATTAATATTGTGAAGATATTAATTACACTCAGCCTCTGCAACAATGAAATGTCCTACAAACATTACGGATGCACACAACCCTACAACAAAACGAAGAAGAAGAAAACAAAAGATCCCGCTGCGTTGATCCAAACCATGTAGCTGCAACACAAATAACTATGAAGGTAGCACCTGGAGTCCAAATTCTCCAAAAGCGACACCTCCAAGAAGGAAATACTGCACAAGTGTCGTCGCTGCCTGATCATAGATCTCAGGTTTTCAACTAGAGAAAGTCCGCGCTCTCAAAATAATGCCTTCAATAAGGCCATTGCTAGGCACAACCACTTAAGGCCAGACCTCGGATTTTCACCATGAAAGATAAGACTAAGTGCTCCTCCTGAGCTGGCGCCCCCGCATGCCGATGCCATTGCTACAGGACAGTCGTTATCGCCTCAAAGACTCAGTCCGCCATTACTAGAGCTCAGTCACCATGGCATTCTCCACCACTATCTTCACCATGGAAATCGAAACACCGATATGTCCCATGATGGAAACAGACAGCGAAGCCTCGCGCTAGTCCCTCTTGAAGCTGCACGGCTAGAAATATAGATTCACGCGACCGAATCCCATCGGATCCAGCAATCTACATGCATCAAGCGTCCAATGGAGATTGCCGGCGGAGCCTTCCGGAACTTGTCATCGGCTAGATCAATGAGGACAGGCATCAAGAAGAACACTGTCTTGACACAAGAAGAACCCTAGGACCACCTCCATAGCCACCTGCTCCAATCGTGTACACACCGCCTTGAAAAGCGATTGGTACTCCTGTCGTTGTAGAATAGACCATGTACGTAGCGAGTGCGTACACCAGAAAATAACCTGCAGAGGAGAAGCATTTTTTCCATTAAAAACCAAATCATTTCTACATAGCCAAAGCGACCAAATTAAGGCATACGCTCCCACCCTTATTAGCGTTTTGAAACTATTTGGAATACCGTCCAACCAATGACCAAATATATTGGCAACACTTGTGGGCGGATGCAAATTTGACGCTATTTGGATGACTGACCATGTAGAACATGCAAACTTGCATTGACAAAAGAGGTGTTTGATTGTGCAAGGTTGTCTTTGGTTAACACAACTCCCCTACGAAGATACCACATGAAAAAATTCATTTTTAGTGGAATCTTGGACTTCCAAATTTTCTTGTTATTACTTACTGGTACCTCCGAATGTGTGAGCGCACGGTACATAGAGTCTACAGTGAAAGACCCAGATGTCGTAAGGTTCTAGCGAAAGACATCCCGGCCTTGTGTTAGGTTAATAGAATCTAGCCTGCATAAAAGATTATGCAATGACACAAGTCGGGGGCCAATCAAATCCCGCCTGAACGAAATATTCGGCGGGGATGAACTGAGCACATGCGCAATAGTATTATTTTTATCGCGAGCAATGTTGTATAAGGTTGGATATTGTTCTCGGAGACTGGCATTGCCTAGCCCTATGTCTTCCCAAAAAAGAATCTCCGACCCGTCCTTTATCGCGAAAGACCTAAAGCGAAAGAGATGTTTCTTTGCCGCCATTAGGCCAGCCCAAAAGTGCGAGTCGCCGGGTTTCCAAAATGCCTGGGACACCGCCTTTTGGCCTAGATACTTGTTGCGTGGCATGGTTTGCCAAACACCATCCTCGGTAAGAAGTTTGAATAACCATTTACTGAGTAGGGCCTCATTCTTGACCTGCAGGTCATGAATTCCAAGGCCACCTTTGTCTTTCGGCCTACAAACCACGCTCCATTTGGCCAGCTTGTACTTTTTCTTTTCGCCATCTCCTTGCCAAAAGAATCTGGATCTAAAATAGTCCAGTCTTTGTAGGACCCCTTTTGGGAGTTGGAAGAAAGAAAACATATAGAGAACCATATTTGTGAGGACAGAGTTAATGAAAAAGCAACCGTCCCCCAACTGAAAGCAGTTTGCCTTTCCAACTACTCAACCGTTTCTCTAGACGCTCCTCTACATGCTTCCACTTTGCAATGGCGAGGCGCCGATAATGAATCGGTATTCCCAGATATTTAATCGGGAATTGGCCATGTGCACAACCAAATAGGTCCGCATAATCGGCCGCCGCCTCAACGGCTTCTCCAAAGCAGAACAATTCACTTTTATGGAAGTTTATTTTGAGACCCGACATTTGCTCAAACGCTGAAAGCAAGAGTTTTAGGTTTCGAGCCTTGTCCAGATCATGTTCCATAAAAAGAATTGTTTCATCCATTCAGTAATAAGTGCATTTTCATTCGTTTCTTTAAGAACATTTCTTCCCGATCTTGATCTGCCAGCAAAATAATTCAGCTTTCAGCTCATGTCCCTCTATTTTTTATATTGCAACAATGTTCTAACACATCTCTCCTCTTGTAACGATGTAATCAGCACTTGGGCTTATTGTTTCAGTACTTCCTTCTACATAAACAAAAGGCTTATTTTTTTCGACAAAGGATGGATTTTATTATCTTAAAATGAAGCATCAAGAGGATACAAATACCATGAGCACACACCCGGCCTCTGCATAGCTAGAATGCACACAGCCAAAACCAACACACACAAAAACATGCCGACAACTAGCAAAGTCATATAAGACCGAAGCTATGTGTAGGCAAGAAAAACGAAAAGTCCCAAAGCAATCAGATCCGTGATCGGCAAACTATAGAAATGACCATATCCACACCAACTATTTCATGACACCACGCAGAAGAAAAAATTCTTCAACAGCAACGTCTCCAGGAAGGTTGCGACGTTCAGACACCGGCATCGCCGGATCTAACCATGAAGGTCAGAATTTAGGTTTTCGCCCTGAAGAATCAGTCCGAGAGAATTCGAGCAATGGCTTCGACAAGGTAACGAAGCAAAACAGCGTCACCGTTGCTAGGTATAACCAAATCGGGCAAACCTAGGATTTCACCCGGGATCTTGAGACTGGGTGCCCATAGCACACCATCGAAGTCACTCGTGTTGTCGCCACCACTTTTTCGCAATCTCAGCAGCTACATGCGATGAGGATCGCCGCCGCTGCATAACCATTCCTTTGCGTCAAGTCTTCGTCCATATTTGCGTCTCACCGCCGAAGTCCATCATCGGATCTGGAGAGATGAACCCTCATGTAGATCTTTCGATGATCATCCTCATCATGGAGCCATAGGAGGTCACTGCAGTAGAATCTATAGCCATCACCATCCAAGACGATCGGATCTGGATCACAAATACTGAGCCATTCAGATCTGAATCAGGAAACCACACCCGGGTCGAATGGACAACACCGAGACCGCAGCCGCCGGACATCAGATCCGATTGCCGATCTTGCAGCCGGCCGGCGACCATATTTGGACGGCCATTGAAGGCACCACAGGATTGGCAACCCCCACGTGACCAGGGTAGCGAGCCGCTGCACCACCTGCCGCCAACGTCCGCTCCATGCGTGTTCGCGAGCGCCACCGCCAGATGCAGATCCGCCACCACCGAAGACATCGCGGCATCTGGATCTGCCGCCCCCAGATCGAAGCAACCGCGATCAAGCGCCCCGCCGCCGCCGTCGGCCGCGCGGGCTTTGCCCGGCGGCGTCCTCCGACAGCGGCGCGGCCAGGGAATAGAGCGCTGCGAGCCGAGGGAGTTGGGCAGGTCACCCCCGTGCTGCCCTGGGTTAAGTATATAGTACTTTGATGTGTCACGTGTTTTACTATCAAACTTGAGTATTGATCCTCACAGAAGAAAGATGTGACTTTTTTACCGGTCATTAATAGACCAAAGATACAATAAGCCTTTTGTTTAATCTTTACCTAATACTAAAGGACGAAGGCTTTAATAGTTCTTTATCCGTCATCTGTTTATATCCGTTGATTTTATGTTAAGCATAAAGATGGCGGCTGAGATTTAAAAGTAGATATATATCCGCTGGCACTGTACGGATCGCAGGCGCCTTGTCCTATTCACGCACGCACGCCTCATACCTGTTTTGCACGCTGATGAAGAAAATTATCCAGTACATGATCTTGAACTTGCTGCAGTGATCTATGCATTAAAGTTATGGCGACATTACCTTCTTCGTAACCGGTGTGAGATTTATACCGATCATCAGAGTCTGAAATACTTGTTCACCCAACCGGATCTTAATCTCCGTCAGCAACGATGGTTGGAAAAAAGTACGGACTATGACTGTGGTATTTCATATACCCCTGCCAAGGCTAACGTGATGGCTGATGCCTTAAGCCGCAAGTCCTATGGCAACAACCTCATGGTTAGGCGAGCTCAACCTCATCTTTATGCAGAACTGACTCAACTGAATCTACGAATTGTTCCCCAGGGTTCTCTTAATAACCTTGTGGTACAGCCAAACCTTGCGAAGGTTGTTAAAGAAGCGCAAGCCAAAGATGCTGAAATTGACTTGATGAAGAAAGATCTTCACCTTGAGAAGTACAGGGATTTCTCGGTTGCTGAAGATGCAACAATATATTTCATAGACCGCATCGTAGTACCTCGCTTCGAGCTTATGACTGACAAGGTCATGAAGGAGGCTCATGGTACACCGCTGTCTATCCATCCGGGTAGTATCAAGATGTATCGTGATCTTCGACAGAGGTACTGGTGGTCTAGAATGAAGCAGGACATTGCTCGATATGTTGCTGAATGTGATGTATGTCATCGCGTGAAAGCAGAACACCAAAAGCCTGCTGGAATTCTTCAACCACTACCTATCCCTTTGTGGAAGTGGGATAAGGTGCAAATGGACTTCATTACTGGTCTTCCCAAGTCTCAGAAAGGTCACGATGCTATTCTTGTCATCGTCGATCAACTTTCCAAGGTTGCTCATTTCCTGCCTGTCAAGGAGACTATCACCGCTAGTCAGCTAGTAGAACTGTATATCTCCAGAATCGTTTCACTCCATGGTATTCCGAAGGAGATCAGTTCGGACCATGGCGGTCTTTTCACGTCCAAGTTCTGGGAAAGCTTCCAAGAAGCTATGGGGACTCACATTACATGGAGTTCAGCTTATCATCCTCAATCCCAAGGCCAAGTCGAGCGAGTAAATCAAGTGCTTGAAGATATGCTTCGCGCTTGTGTTATATCATTCGGTAAGAAGTGGGAAGAATTTCTCCCGTATGCCGAATTCTCTTATAACAACAGCTATCAAGCCAGCCAGAAAATGGCACCTTTCGAAGTGCTATACGGACGTAAGTGTCGAACCCCTCTGAATTGGTCAGAAACTGGGGAACGACCTCTCGTTGGACCGGATATTATCCAACACACTGAAGAACAAGTCAGAATTGTCCGAGAAAATCTCAAGGCGGCTCAGGACCGCCAAAAGAGTAATTATGATCACAAGCGATGGGGTCTGACTTATCAACCGGGTGATCAAGCTTATCTGCGTGTCACTCCTATGAAGGGCACCCGTCGTTTCGGAATCAAGGGCAAGCTAGCTCCTCGCTATATTTGTCCTTTTCGCATTGTTGCCAGACGTGGACAGGTGGCATATAAATTGGAGTTGCCACCACAATTATCTCATATCCATGATGTCTTCCACGTGTCCCAACTTCGTAAATGCTTCAAGGAATCTCCGCACCGCGCAGTGGAGCACGAGATGCTTGAATTGCAAGATGACTTATCTTATAAGGAGCATTCGATCCGCATCCTTGATGAAGCTGAACGTTGAACTCGTCAGAAGACGATCAAGTTCCTGAAAGTGCAGTGGTCGAATCACACCGAAGATGAAGCCACTTGGGAACGCGAGGATCATCTTCTGGAAGAATATCCCGACCTCTTTCCTTCTACCTCCTAAATTCTCGGGACGAGAATTTCTTTTAGAGGAGGAGAACTTGTAACACCCCTGTGTATCAGTCACTGTGATCAACTACTAATAATGCCAAGTCATATCATTTGCAGTGCATAGTCATAGTGGTTAATCAAAACAATTCAAATCCAATTCTAAAAATCAACTCAAATTCAAAAGTGCAAAATCAACTTGCTCAAACACTATGGGAAAAATGTTCACTAAATAGCAAATATTCCAGAAGCACTCATAAAAATATAACCAATGATACTTGGATTGGCTAAATGACTCAAACCACATGAAACAGCATCAAAACAGAATTATTTAATCTAATTAAATTCATTTCAAATTTAAATAAAATCTAAATTTGCCCAAACCAATTTTTGGTGAAAGGTAATAATGCATTGCAATATTTGGGCCAAGTCTCACATTTTACAAAAGTACAAAAGTGTCCTAACTAATACAAAACAGAAAAGAAATAAAAGAAAATCACAAAACAGAAAACAAAAAAATATAACGAGGCACTGTGCACTGGGCCTAAGTGCACAGTGCCCCGAAACGGCCCACCTGGCCCAACCTCCCTCTATCTCCTTCGCCGTGTCGCCACGCCCGTGGCTGCGCGCGCGCACCATCAAGCGCGCGACACCGCGGCAGCCACCGACGCCCGCGAGGATAAGGGCGAGCTCGTTCACTCCCCCTGGTCCTCCCTGCCACTGTTTCCCCCACTCCCTCACTCAGCCGAGCTCTTCTCCCTCTCCAGATCTGCCGCCCGAGCGCCACCGTAGCCACTCGTCGTCGTTCCCGTGGCCACCAACCTCGCCGCGCCTCGCCGTGATGCCGTAGGAGTTCCTCGTCGACCGCTTCGTCGCCTGGTGCCTGCGGTAGGAGCCGGGGAGCACCCCAGTCAGCGCACGACGTCGCCCCATTCCGCTTCGGCTCCGGCGAAATCCGACGTCTCCGATGAGCCCTACTGCTACTAAACTGTCAACAGCCAAACGTGCGAGCCGCTCGGTGAGCTTCCCCGCCCCCTGCTTCTCTCAGTTAGGCTCCTCGCTCGTCGCAGCTAGCTGCCACTGCGGCCGAGCTCAGACCACCGCCGGATCCGTCGCCGCCGCGCTCCCGAGCTTCTGCAGCTCGAACCAGTGGTGCCAACGCGCTCCTGGTGAGCCACAGCTGCCCCCTAGCTAGTTAGCACGCGCGAGAGCGCCGCATAGCCGCGATTCCGAGAAGGCCCAAACTCTGGCGCCACCTTCGCTCGTCGCAGGCGCCACTCCGGTGACCATTTGGTCACGGGCTTGCGCCCATCGACCTCGCACGCGCAAGTAGAGGCCTCGTGTCCATTTAGTTCCTCGCTAGCGCGTCTGCATCGCCGTTCGCCACTGCACCCGAACGCCGCCGTCCGCCGATGAGCTCGCCGCCGTGATATCACGCCGTCCCTGGCCTCACCACCGTCACCACTCGACGCGCCGTCGAGTGGCCGTTCGAATGCGACCAGCCCCGACCATTTTGGTGGCCTGTATGCGATTTCCGACGAGCGCCCGAGCCGCCCACCGCGTTTTCGGTCGCCGACGGAGCTCCGGCGCCGGCCGCTGACGTGGCGAAGTGGGCCCCGCCCCTGGGTCACTGACCAGTGGGTCCGGGGGGCCCAGTTGACTGGGTTGACCTAGTCAACTGCTGACTGGGCAGCCCAGTGTCACTGACACATGGGCCCCACCACCATATTAATTAACCAAAACATTTTATAAATAAAAATAAACTGAATAATTTAACTAGCGTATGACATGTGGGGCCAGCTGCTAATTAACCCTCTGATTAGTTTTAACTAAAATCTATTTAGTCTCAGAGACTGACATGTGGGTCCCACTGGACCCACATGTCAGGTTTGACCTGGTCAGCCGCTGTTGACTGCTGACATCACCGTGACATCATGCTGACATCATAAATCATTTTCTGTAAATAAAAATAATTCCAAAAAATCTTTAATCTTTAAAAATTAATAACTTTTAAACCGTAGCTCGGATTGAAAAACTTAAAACATGAAACTTGCTCAGAACGACGAGACAAATCTAATCATGTCATCTGTTCCCTTGTTGGAACCCCCTACGTAGGAGAACTCGTAACTCCGAACCCGATTCCGGTATATGAATAGTGCATACACTCCGATTAAGAAAATCCCGCGTTAATCCTATAATAACTGAAATGACATAGACATACTTCAGGCAACCCTGCACTGCATTCTAGTCATGAAATGTTCTATGTTGCATCGTTAGCTGTGTATTTATATGTTTCTTCCCCCTCTTCTCTCTCGGTAGACCCCGACGTCGATGTAGCTCACGAGGCCGACGCTGCTCAGGAGCCCGACGACGTAGTTGACGACCTTGCCCTTGCCGTCGAGCAGACAGGCAAGCACCCCCTTTTGAGCATTCCGATATCGCCCACTCTCTTCTCTCTTATGCTTGCATTAGAAGTTACTGCTGCTCCTGTTATCCTATATCTGCTGCATAGCCTGTTTATTGTAACCTGCCTTGCTACCTACCTGTTTATCTTAAACTGTTTAGATAGGTTGGGTAGAGACCAGCAGAGACCCCCACTTGATCCCGACTGCCCCGCTGGATTCTCATAAGACCCGAGCAACGTGATCGAAGATCAGGCCCCGGCACCGCATGTCACTTCCCCTTAGTTGCCGACACTACTGGGCATAGTATGGCATCCGAGGGGCCTCTGGCCTGATAGCACTAACCATCACGTGGGCATAGTATGGGCGTTCTGTGTCGTATACATCAGCCGAAGCTCTATTGACGTCAGCGAGGAGCGCCCCGTTTTGGATTGGACTGGGAACGCAACCGCGCTTGTATTAAGGGGTTGCTAGGTCTGCATCCGAAATGTCCTCGCAACGTGCAGGGCTCCCAGGGCGAAGGCCCAAGACCCCTGGGGGCATAGGTTAGTCCGGCGTGCTGACCTCTCCTTAGAGCCTAGGTCGGGTTGCGGCGTGTTGCTTAGCCAAAGTCGGGCATGACCCAGAAAAGTGTGTCCGGCCGGAGTAAAGCGAGCGTGGTGGGTAAGTTGGTGCACTCCTGCAGGGAAGAAAACATCTATCGATAGCCTGTCCTATGGTAACGGACACTCGGAGTTGTATCCCGATCAGTACAACTAGAACTTGAGATGGTAACTGGATAGTATGGCTCTGGGATTGGTTTCTCGCAGGGAGTCGAGGAAGAATCTCTGGCCGAGGTTGATGATACTACAACTACTTTACATTATGTTAATCTGCACTTTTCTAATGCTGCAAGACCGATGAAGATGCTTGAAGATGCTAGTCTTCGATAGGACTAGGCTTTCCCCTTCTATTCTGGCATTTCTGCAGCCCAGTCCATATATACAGCCTCCTTTGAAAATGATGCATACGTAGTGTAGGTCCTTTCTTAATGAGTACTTCGAATGAGAACTCATGTTTGCTTTATTTTCTTTTTCCCCCATATCCATATGTCGCCGCCAGATGACGGAGCCCCTGAGTTAGCTGCCCCCGTCGACGACTACAGCTACTACTACTACCCTCCTGGCGAGTACTACTACGAGGAGCCGACCTACGACCAGGAGTAGGATTCGGAGGGCTTCGATCGTAGTATTTAAGCGCGGTTGCGTTCCCAGTCCAATCCCTTAATTCGGAGGGCCTTCGCCCTGGGAACCCTGCACGTTGCGAGGACGTTTCGGAAGCAGACCTAGCAACCCCTTAATACAAGCGCGGTTGCGTTCCCAGTCCAATCCAAAACGGGCCGCTCCTCACTGACGTCAATAGAGCTTCGGCTTATGTATACGACACAGAACGCCCATACTATGCCCATGTGATGGTTAGTGCTATCAGGCCAGAGGCCCCTCGGATCAAATATCCAAACCGTTAGTGGATTAGGAGCGCGCGGTAATGAGCAGAGACTCACGATCGATGTGACCCCGTCGCCCCGTCTCGAGGTCTTGCGGCAAGGGCTAGGAATGCCCGGCCACGCCTCTTATTCAACTCTTGGGTACCCTCCAGGTACACCCAATGCCACATCACTCACTATTAAGCTCGCGCCGGTACCCCTCAGGGCCGAACCGTCTTTAGTAACATGCTACAGTGTAAGTCTCAGTATCAATAGTAACCGTGTGTCCAACATCAAGGGGAACCCTGAGGAATCACCCTCGATAGAATTCCCACTGATGTTACCGTCAAGGTGAACGAAGGAGAAATCACCCTCGAGGTCCACACTTGAGGTGTTGCATGACAGCGTCGGTATCGGGGGTGGTGTAGGAGGAATCACCCTCGCTTACCACGACCGATTAACTAACCTACAAGGTTTTCATCAGAAATGCTGACGAGGTATCACCCTCGGCACTCGATAGTAACCCAGTAGTGTCGGCAACTAAGGGGAAGTGATGTGCGGTGCCGGGGCCTGATCTTCGATCCCGTTGCTCGGGTCTTCTGAGAATCCAGCGGGGCAGTCAGGATCAAGTGGGGGTCTCTGCTGGTCTCTACCCAACCTATCTAAACAGTTTAGGATAAACATGTAGGTAGCAAGGCAGGTTACAATAAACAGGCTATGCAGCAGATATAGGATAACAGTAGCAGCAGTAACTTCTAATGCAAGCATAAGAGAGAAGAGAGTGGGCGATATTGGAATGCTCAAAAGGGGGTGCTTGCCTGTCTGCTCGACGGCAAGGGCAAGGTCGTCAACTGCGTCGTCGAGCTCCTGAGCAGTGTCGGCCTCGGGAGCTACGTCGACGTCGGGGTCTACCGAGAGAGAAGAGGGGGAAGAAACATATAAATACACAACTAACGATGCAACACAGAACATGTCATGACTAGAATGCAGTGCAGGGTTGCCTGAAGTATGTCTAAGTCATTTTAGTTATTATAGGATTAACGCGGGATTTTCTTAATCAGAGTGTATGCACTATTCATATACCGGAATCGGGTTCGGAGTTACGAGTTCTCCTACGTAGGGGGTTCCGACAAGGGAACAGATGACACGGTCAGATTCGTCTCGTCGTTCTGAGCAAGTTTCATGTTTTAAGTTTTTCAATCCGAGCTACGGTTTAAAAGTTATTAATTTTTAAAGATTAAATGATTTTTTCGAATTATTTTTATTTACAGAAAATGATATATGATGTCAGCATGATGTCACGGTGACATCAGCAGTCAACAGCGGCTGACCAGGTCAAACCTGACATGTGGGTCCAGTGGGACCCACATGTCAGTCTCTGAGACTAAATAGATTTTAGTTAAAACTAATCAGAGGGTTAATTAGCAGCTGGCCCCACATGTCATACGCTAGTTAAATTATTCAGTTTATTTTTATTTATAAAATGTTTTGGTTAATTAACAGGGTGGTGGGGCCCGCGTGTCAGTGACACTGGGCTGCCCAGTCAGCAGTTGACTGGGTCAACCCAGTCAACTAGACCCCCCGGACCCACTGGTCAGTGACCCAGGGGCGGGGCCCACTTTGCCACGTCAGCGGCCGGCACCGAAGCTCCGCCGGCGATCGAAAACGCGGTGGCGTGGCTCGGGCGCTCGTCGGAAATCGCCTACAGGCCACCAAAATGGTCGGGGCCGGTCGCATTCGAACGGCCACTCGATGGCGCGTCGAGTCGTGACGGTGGTGAGGCCGGGGATGGCGTGATATGATGGCGGCGAGCTCATCGGTGGACGGCGGCGTTCGGGTGCAGTGGCGAACGGCGATGCAGACGCGCTAGCGAGGAACTAAATGGACAGGAGGCCTCTACTTGCGCGTGCGAGCTCGATGGGCGCAAGCCCGTGACCAAATTGTCACCGGAGTGGCGCCTGCGACGAGCGAAGGCGGCGCCGGAGTTCGGGCCTTCTCGGAATCGCGGCTACGCGGCGCTCTCGCGCGTGCTAACTAGCTAGGGGGCAGCTGTGGCTCACCAGGAGCGCGTTGGCGCCACTGGTTCGAGCTGCAGAAGCTCGGGAGCGCGGCGGCGACGGATCCGGCGGTGGTCAGAGCTCGGCCGCGGCGGCAGCTAGCTGCGACGAGCGAGGAGCCTAACAGAGAGAAGCAGGAGACGGGGAAGCTCACCGAGCGGCTCGCACGTTTGGCCGTTGACAGTTTAGTAGCGGCAGGGCTCGTCGGAGACGTCGGATTTCGCCAGAGCCGAAGCGGAAGGGGGCGACGTCGTCCGCTGACTGGGGTGCTCCCCGGCTCCAACCGCAGGCACCAGGCCACGAAGCGGTCGACGAGGAACTCATACGGCATCACGGCGAGGCGCGGCGAGGCTGGTGGCCACGGGAACGACGGCGAGTGGCTATGGTGGCGCTCGAGCGGCAGATCTAGAGAGGGAGAAGCGCTCGGCTGAGGGACGGAGAGGGGGAAAGAGTGGCAGGGAGGACCAGGGGGAGTGAACGAGCTCGCCCTTATCCTCGCGGGCATCGGTGGGCGTCGGTGGCTGCCGCGGTGTCGCGAGCTCGACGGTGTGCGCGTGAGTATCTGCTCGTTACCGCGCGCTCCTAATCCACTAACGGTTTGGTTATTTGATCCGAGGGGCCTCTGGCATGATAGCACTAACCATCATGTGGGCATAGTATGGGCGTTCTGTGTCGTATACATCAGCCGAAGCTCTATTGACGTCAGCGAGGAGCGGCCCATTTTGGATTGGACTGGGAACGCAACCGCGCTTGTATTAAGGGGTTGCTAGGTCTGCTTCCGAAACGTCCTCACAGCGTGCAGGGTTCCCAGGGCGAAGGCCCAAGACCCCTGGGGGCATAGGTTAGTCCGGCGTGCTGACCTCTTCTTAGAGCCTAGGTCGGGTTGCGGCGTGTTGCCTAGTCGAGGTCGGGCATGACCCAGAAAAGTGTGTCAGGCCGGAGTTAAGTGAGCGTGGTGGGTAAGTTGGTGCACCCCTGCAGGGAAGAACTAATCTATCGATAGCCTATCCTACGGTAAGGGACACTCGGAGTTGTATCCCGATCGGTACAACTAGAACTGGTGACTTGAGATGAAATGGATAGTATGGCTCTGGGATTGCTTTCTCGCAGGGGAGTCGAGGAAGAATCTCTGGGCGAGGTTGATGATACTATTACTACTTTACTTTATGCTGATCTGCACTCTTCTAATGCTGCAAGACCAATGAAGATGCTGAAGATGCTAGTCTTCGATAGGACTAGGCTCTCCCCTCTATTCTGGCATTTCTGCAGCCCAGTCCACATATATACAGCCCTCCTTTGAAAATGTTGCATATGTAGTGTAGATCCTTGCTTGCTGAGTACTTCGGATGAGTACTCATGTTTGCTTTACTTTCTTTTTCTCCCCATATCCATATGTCGCCGCCAAATGACGGAGCCCCTGAGGTAGCTGCCCCCGTCGACGACTACGGCTACTACTACTACCCTCCCGGCGAGTACTACTACGAGGAGCCGACCGACGACCAGGAGTAGGATTCAGAGGGTCCTAGGCAGGAGGCCTACGCCTTTCGATCATAGTATTTTATTTTGCCCCGCCTTCCTGAAGGCTTATCTCTATTTCTGTAATATATCTGTACCCAGATATCTGATGCTTCCGCTGACACTTGTATGCCATCGAGCTATGTATTCGAGCCCTCGAGGCCCTGGCTTGTAATATAAAGTTTGTATGACTTTATTTATGTTTTAGGGTTGTGTTGTGATATCTTCAAGTGAATCCTTAGGCTTGATTGTGTGCATTTGCGTGTATGGTTAGTGCACGATTAAGCCGGGGTCGTCACAGGTGTGGTAAGCGAGGGTGATTCCTCCTACACCACCCCCGATACCGACGCTGTCGTGCAACACCTCAAGTGTGGACCTCAAGGGTGATTCCTCCTTCATTCACCTTGACGGTAACATCAGTGGGAATTCTATCGAGGGTGATTCCTCAGGGTTCCCCTTGATGTTGGACACACGGTTACTATTCATACTGAGACTTACACTGTACCATGTTACTAAAGACGGGTCGGCCCTGAGGGGTACCCGCGCGAGCTTAATAGCGAGTGATGTGGCATTGGGTGTACCTGGAGGGTACCCGAGAGTTGAACGCGAGGCGTGGCCGGGCATTCCTAGCCCTTGCCGCAAGACCTCGAGACGGGGCGACGGGGTCACATCGATCGTGAGTCTCTGCTCGTTACCGCGCGCTCCTAATCCACTAACGGTTTGGATATTTGATCCGAGGGGCCTCTGGCCTGATAGCACTAACCATCACATGGGCATAGTATGGGCGTTCTGTGTCGTACACATCAGCAGAAGCTCTATTGACGTCAGCGAGGAGCAGCCCGTTTTGTATTGGACTGGGAACGCATCCGCGCTTGTATTAAGGGGTTGCTAGGTCTGCTTCCGAAATGTCCTCGCAACGTGCAGGGTTCCCAGGGCGAAGGCCCAAGACCCCTGGGGGCATAGGTTAGTCCGGCGTGCTGACCTCTCCTTAGAGCCTAGGTCGGGTTGCGGCGTGTTGCTTAGCCGAGGTCGGGCATGACCCAGAAAAGTGTGTCCGGCCGGAGTTAAGCGAACGTGATGGGTAAGTTGGTGCACCCCCGCAGGGAAGAAAACATCTATCGATAGCCTGTCCTACGGTAACAGACACTCGGAGTTGTATCCCGATCGGTACAACTAGAACTTGAGATGATAACTGGATAGTATGGCTCTGGGATTGCTTTCTCGCAGGGAGTCGAGGAAGAATCTCTGGCCGAGGTTGATGATACTACAACTACTTTACATTATGTTAATCTGCACTCTTCTAATGCTGCAAGACCGATGAAGATGCTTGAAGATGCTAGTCTTCGATAGGACTAGGCTTTCCCCTTCTATTCTGGTATTTCTGCAGCCCAGTCCACATATACAGCCTCCTTTGAAAATGATGCATACGTAGTGTAGATCCTTGCTTGCTGAGTACTTCGGATGAGTACTCACGTTTGCTTTATTTTCTTTTTCCCCCATATCCATATGTCGCCGCCAGATGACGGAGCCCCTGAGGTAGCTGCCCCCGTCGACGACTACGGCTACTACTACTACCCTCCCGGCGAGTACTACTACGAGGAGCCGACCGACGACTAGGAGTAGGATTCGGAGGGTCCTAGACAGGAGGCCTACGCCTTTCGATCGTAGTATTTTATTTTGCCCCGCCTTTCTAAAGGCTTATCTCTATTTCTGTAATATATATGTACCCAGATATCTGATGCTTCCGCTGACACTTGTATGCCATCGAGCTATGTATTCGAGCCCTCGAGGCCCTGGCTTGTAATATAAAGCTTGTATGAATTTATTTATGTTTTAGAGTTGTGTTGTGATATCTTCAAGTGAGTCCTTAGGCCTAATCGTGTGCATTTGCATGTATCGTTAGTGCACGATTAAGCCGGGGTCGTCACAAACATAACTTTAAAGAAAATTTTGCCCTTATGAACACAGATACTACTAGTAGTACTAGTAGAATGCCCGTGCGTTGCTACAGGCTACAATGCATATAAATGATTAAGGTCGTCTTCAAGATTGAAGCTCATTTCCGCCTCATACATCCGAACGTGTTCGGACATCAAAGGGCACATCCAGATCTAACCCATATGTGGGCGAGAAATGTGGTCATCCGGACTTTCCGCCATATTATCTCCAACACGCAGGTCCCAACACAAAAAAGCCCACCCCACGACACACCCTTCCCTTTTCCTACTGGACCCCTTCCCTTCCGGCTCAATTTCCTGTCATAGCGGGACATTTCTCGCTGGAGCCTTGTCCTTTAAAACCGGATGACACCCACCTCACATTCTCCATGGCGCACTCTCTCCTTCACACCGTACTTCCTCAGTGACTGCCAAGGAGTCTCCCGCCAGCCACCACGCTCTCCGCACTGATCCCATTCCCCCGTGTTTGTGCCGATCAGCCACCGCCATCAAGGGGAGGGGGCGTTGCAACGGGCATCTACTCTAGTGGTTCAACATCAATTATGGTAACATTTACTTTGATGAGAGTATAGGTAGAGGAAGGCAAAGAAAATTTTGATTTAGTTGATTTGTGTTGCCATAGGAACATAAATATAGTTCAAATGACATATACATATAATGATTTGTCTATCGCTTCCAAAACCATAAGTTCCCCTTGTGTTACGCAACAGGGTTTGCGATGATCACTATGCCCAACAGCCCTGCCGTTGCCTGAAGTCTGTCGGCGAGGATGGGTGCAGCCTGGAGATTGCGAGCCAAAGCCTGAAAGAACTCGGCTCGTCACCGTAGTTGCCCTCGATTTCATTACGGGCTTCACGGTGGCGGGCTTCCAGTGCTGTTGTTGCTGAGCAGGATGGGCATTGCGGACGAAGTCATCGCTTGTACTGCATTATCCCCATCCATAAGGCTTGTTGTGCCGTGGTATGTCTCAAACGTATAAATGATTTTTCTATAAGATTCATGTTATATATTGCTATCAATTGAAAAAATTGGGCATAATTTATTGAATTTTATTGGACTCACATATCAATTCAGTGCCCAGTTCCAGTTTTTGTTTTCTATTGTTTTGTATTTTTAGGAAAATACCCAGAAAAACTCCAAGGAAAAATCAAGCAAAAATAGCTTCAAAAGAATCAATATCAGAGAAGACCCTAGATGCCTGGTGTAGGTGCCCTTGGGCTGGGGGCACCTACTGGCTATGGCCCCTCTGGCTACCTCCTATGTCACTATGTAGAATTATCAAGCATTTTTTCGCCCGTCACTAGATCGTGTTTCAGGCCATCTTTGTTTTCAGCCCTTATCTGGAACTCTGCTGGATGGAGAGTTCATCTCCATCATCACCAACCTCGATCATCGTGCTCCAAGATGAGTTGTGATTAGTCCACTGTCCATGCCCTGTACTACGGGTTTATTGCAGTAGCCTATGTGCTAGTTCCTCCATCTAGATGTGTTTATGATGTTCAATACAATCGCCATCCATGCTCTGCATGATTATGTTTTATCAGATGTATTTATGACGGTGATATAGATCAAGTGATGGACTAACTATATATGTTAGAATTTGTGTATGCTTTTTGTGTTTGATATGTAGATGCATTACTATTTCTTTTTACTGCTTGTCTCTACTTGGTCAGTTTAGATCGGTAGTCAATAGTGAAAGATGTGTGCACTAGTTGGGTTCAATCTAGCAAGCAATCTACCATAGTGACAAAAAACGGAAAATGCTAGTTATTTATTTTTGCCACTAAGGGTCAAGGGTTAGTAGAGAATCAATAATTCCCTAACCATAACATTATGTCATCGTTCTAAACAGAGGCGGAGTCAGAATTTCTCAAAGCCTATGGCTAAAATTAAGTGACTATAAACGACGCCAAATACCACTACTTTTTTTAAAAAAAATTACCTCCAAAAAGGTCAAATACCGCTACCTTAAAAAAGGCCAAATACCACACATCTTGGATTTCTATTTTTTCTATTATAAATAAAAATGAAACAAATTTGACAAATCCTAATCTCATTAATTTCGCATGAAAGAAAGGAACTATGGGGAAAATAGCTGATATACATACAAGTATAACGGGCAGAAGATTACCTGATTTACCTGTCCAACTAATTGTGGAGATGCACCAGAACCGGAGCAGAAACAGGAGGGCTGGAGGGGGCTGATCAGACGAGACACAGGTTCAGACGTCCGGTCCGTCTCAGAGAACGCATGGGCTGCCCAGCGTGGGAACGGATTTTTTTTAAGGACGGATAGGGGCATCAGACGAGAGATGAAAATGCTAGCGATTACCCTAAAACCGGTAGCGATTGAAGCTGAATTGGGCTGCGAAGCTACGTGGGCTGAGGCCTGGGGCTGGGGCTAGGTTGGGACGCCTGGGGCTGGGCCTCTATAAGACTACAAAACTGACAAAAAATTACTATATTGGATGCATAGCACTATTTGGGCCACGCCTGGGGCTATAGCCCCAGCTGCCCCAGGCCCAATTTCGCCCCTGGTTCTAAATGCAATTAGCCGTGTTTACACGTAATATGCAAATGGAATGGAGTGTTCTCGATCTATGGACTGGCTATTTAGCTAAAGATGAATAAGAAGGTCTCGATCTTTAGTATCTGGATGTATTGTCTATATATAATCTTACACAGTCACTTATCTTGCATGAATATGAGTATTCCATTTTGCACTTTCACACACGAAATTGATACCTACCGCACTTTTATGCTTTGAAGGGTTACACTCGGTGAAAGTATCAACCCCAGTAATGAGAGAACAAATCACATTAATGTCAAATATCATTATATTCGAGATTGTTACTCAAGTTAAACTGAATATATGCTAGATTAGTACTCATGATAATCCTGATGATAAGATGATAAAGCCAGTTCATGTTGCTAGGGTTGAGCTTTTCTCACACTTGGTATAACTATTTAGCCCTAGTGGTTGTTTGGCGTCGAAAGGGTTTTCTTTGTTGTTCAGGGAGAAGGTTCTCTTTCATGCTACAAGATGGAATTTGTCTCAAGTTGGAGTTTGTTATGTTATGATCCAAATTTACATGAAGTATAAAGACTAACTTTGGATGAAGCAGAGTGGAGGCCCATCATCAGGAGGTTTGGGCCATAGCGAAGGCTTGTGATACAAACTCATATGAAGCAGAAAAAGTCTGGAGTTAAAATAAGTTTTAAAAAATGAAATGCCTTGGTAACAGATGAGTTTTCCTCCGAAACCCTGATACTTCGAAAGAGATTGTCCATTTTGTACATGAAGTGCATCCAGTTTTTGCCGTAACCCTCTCAACTTTTTAGCACATGCTATGTGGGTGAAATGATGATACCATGCCAACTTTCAACCTTTTCAGAGTTCATTTATAGTGATTTTCAATTTCAGGGTCATTTAGCTCAAAAAAAAGCAAATGAAGTCCTACATAATGCATGAAATATTTTGTTTGGACATAATATTTCTTCGCATTTCAAATGCCAAAACACATATTTACCCTAACTATTACAAAGATTCCCTCTGGTTTGTCCGAAGTGGGACTTTCCAGATAAGTCCGGAAACTCACTACAGAAGAAAGTGATGACGGTGAAGCCAGTCACATCCCAGAGTGGGATCTTAGGGTATAAAACATTTTCTTCGTGTGTGTCCCTTTGCGCCATAACCATGGACAATCTTCACCATTTAACAGGATGCTTGGGTCAGTGTTCACTGTGAAGGGAGCAATTTCATGAAACTTTTCATAATCTTCTGATATGTCTGTCTTGTCCTCCACTCCCACGATGTTTCTTTTCCCTGAAAGAACTATGTGGCGCTTTGGCTCATCGTATGATGTATTCGCTTCCTTATCTTTTCTTTTTCTCGGCTTGATAGACATGTCCTTCACATAGAAAACCTGCGCCACATCATTGGCTAGGACGAATGGTTCGTCTGCGTACCCAAGATTGTTAAGATCCACTGTTGTCATTCTGTACCGTGGGTCTTTCTTTACCCCGCCTTCTGTCAGATTGACCCATTTGCACCGAAACAAAGGGACCTTCAATTCATGTCCATAGTCAAGTTCCCATATCTCCTCTATGTAACCATAATATGTGTCCTTTGGCCTACTGGTGTTTGTTGCATCAAAGCGGTCATCACTGTTTTGGTTGGTGCTCTTTTTATCTTGGGCGATCGTGTAAAATATATTCCCATTTATCTCGTACCCTTTGAAAGTCAATATAGTCGAAGATGGTAACTTGGCCAGCAAGTACAGCTCATCTGCAACAGTGTTGTCATTCATGAGACGTGTCTGCAACCAACCGCCGAAAGTCCCTGTGTGTTCACGTGTAATCCAGTCCCCAGACTGCTCCGGGTGTTTGGAGCGTAGAATATTCTTGTGTTCCTCGATATACGGAGCCACCAAGGAGGAATTTTGTAGAACTGTGTAGTGTGTTTGCACCCAAGAATGCCCATCCATACATATTACTTGGTCCTTTCCTAGCGTGCCTTTTCTACCCAGTCTGCCCTCATGCCACGATCCAGGAACACCAATCGGCTTAAGGTCAGGAATAAAGTCAATACAAAACTCAATGACCTCCTCTGTTTCATGGCCCTTGGAGATGCTTCCTTCTAGCCTAGCACGGTTATGAACATATTTCTTTAAGACTCCCATGAACCTCTCAAAGGGGAACATATTGTGTAGAAATACAGGACCCAGAATGGCAATCTCGTCGACTAGATGAACGAGGATGTGTGTCATGATATTCAAGAAGGATGGTGGGAACACCAACTCGAAACTGACAAGACATTGCATCAAATCATTCTGTAACCTTGGTAGGATTTCTGGATCGATTACCTTCTGAAAGATTGCATTGAGGAAAGCACATAGCTTCACAATGGCTAATCGAACGTTTTCCGGTAGAAGCCCCCTCAATGCAACCGGAAGCAATTGTGTCATAATCACGTGGCAGTCATGAGACTTTAGGTTCTGGTACTTTTTCTCTGTCATATTTATAAATCCCTTTATATTCGACGAGAAGCCATATGGGACCTTCATACTGAGCAGGAATTCAAAGAAGATTCCTTCTCTTCTTTGGTAAGAGCGTAGCTGGCATGACCCTGATACTGCTTTGGATGCATGTCGTCTTTTGTCTTCCCATACACGCCCAAGAATCCTAGCAGGTTCATGCAAAGATTCTTCGTCATGTGCATCACGTCGGTTGTAGAGCGGACCTCTAGTTCTTTCCAATAGTGTAGGTCCCAAAATATAGATTTCTTCTTCCACATGGGTGTGTGTCCGTTAGCGTCATTCGGAACAGATTATCCGCCAGGACCCTTTCCAAAGATTACTTTTAAATCCTTGACCATATCAAGTATATCATCACCAGTACGGTGGCGAGGATTCTTCTGGTGATCTGCCTCACCTTTGAAATGCTTGCTTTTCTTTCTTAAGAGATGTTTGATCGGAAGAAATCGATGATGTCCCAGGTACACATTCTTCTTACATTTATCCAAATATATACTTTCGGTATCATCTAAACAGTGCGTGCATGCGTGGTATCCCTTATTTGTCTGTCCTGAAAGGTTACTAAGAGTAGGCCAATCATTGATGGTTACAAACACCAATGCTCGTAGGTCAAATTCCTACTGTTTGTGCTCAGCCCACACACGTACACCTTTTTTGTCCCACAGCTGTAAAAGTTCTTCAACTAATGACCTTAGGTACACATCAATGTCGTTGTCAGGTTGCTTGGGGCCTTGGATGAGCACTGGCATCATAATGAACTTCCGCTTCATGCACAACCAAGGAGGAAGGTTATAGATACATAGAGTCACAGGTCAGATGCTATGATTGCTGCTCTGCTCCTCAAAAGGATTAATGCCATCTGCACTTAAACCAAACCATACGTTCCTTGCATCATCTGCAAAGTCCCCCCACTTTCTCTCAATTTTTCTCTACTGTGACCCGTCAGCGGATACTCTCAACTTCCCGTCTTTCTTACGGTCTTCTTTGTGCCATCGCATCAACTTGGCATGCTCTTTGTTTTGGAATAAACATTTCAACTGTGGTATTATAGGAGCATACCACATCATCTTGGCAGGAATCCTCTTCCTGGGGCTCTCGCCCTCAACATCACCAGGGTCATCGCGGCTGATCTTATAGCGCAATGCATAGCATACCGGGCATGCATTCAAATTCTCATACTCACCGCGATAGAGGATGCAGTCATTAGGGCACGCATGTATCTTCTGCAGCTCTAATCCTAGAAGGCAGGCAGCCTTCTTTGCTTCGTACGTACTGTCGGGCAATTCGTTGTCCTTTGGAAGCATCTTCTTTAACATTATCAGCAACTTTTCAAAACCCTGGTCAGATACACTATTCTCTGCCTTCCATTGCAGCAATTCCAGTGTGGTACCCAGCTTTTTCTTGTCATCTTCGCAATTTGGGTACAACAATTTCTTGTGATCGTCTAACCTGCGCTACAACTTCAACTTCTCCTTTTCACTTGCACAGTTTCTCTTCGCATCAGCAATGGCCCAACCAAGATCATCAAAGGGCTCATCTGATGCCTCTTCTTCAACTTCTTCCCCCATTGTAGTACCATCATATTCAGGGAATCCATGGCCAGGATAGCTGTCATCATCCACTTCTTCATTCTCTTCCATTAGAACCCCTCTTTCTCCGTGCTTGGTCCAACAGTTATAGCCGGACATGAAACCGGACGTAAACAGGTGGACGTGAATGGTTCTTGAGTTAGAGTAATTGTGATCATTCTTACAGACAGCACATGGGCAACACATAAAACCATCCGGCCACTTGTTTGCCTCAGCCGCAAGCAAAAAAGTACGCACGCCATCAATGAACTGGGGAGAGCGTCGGTCATCGTACATCCATTGCCGGCTCATCTGCATTACACAATACCGAAAAGACCAAATTAATACAAGTTCATACACACTTATTCTCATAAAACAACATACAAACTCTCTAGCTAAAGCATTTAATGCAACAACAAATGCGATCAAGATCGCAACTAAGATAACAATTGATCCAACATCATAGTGATACCAAGCCTCTTTATTAACGGCATATTTTCTAATCTTTATAATCTTCAAGCGCATTGCATCCATCTTGATCTTGTGATCATCGACGACATCGGCAACATACAACTCCAGTTTCATCTTCTCTTCTTCAATTATTTTCAATTTTTATTTCAAATACTCGTTTTCTTTTTCAACTAAATTTAACTTCTCGACAAGAGGGTCGGTTGCAATTTCTGGTTCACATACCTCCTAGATAAAAATATCTATGTCAACTTGATGGGCATAATTGTCATAAACACGAAATGCAACAAATAGTTATAAAAGAGAATATATGTACCACATCCGAATCATAAACCGGATGAGGGCCGACGGGGACGGATATCAAAACCATGCCACTATGTATAACAAACAACCATACAGGTAAGAAAATTATACAAGTAACTATCTAAATCATACAAACATGATTTTTATAAGAACAAGAGGCTCACCAAGGTGGTGCCGGCGACGGGACGGTGCGGGCAGTCGACGGTGGTTAGGACGGGGACGGGAAGGCAGTAAGTAAACCACACCTACATATGCAAACTAAGAATTTAATTTGAGCTCAAATTGCATATAAATCAAATATAACTCCCACATATAATTACTCCCAAACTAAAACACACAAATCACTATACTTATAGAGCATTGCACGAGCTAATCTAGCAATGAGAGATGAAAGGACAAAGTTGCTAACCTTTGTGAACACTTGGATGGATGGGGTGCCTTCAAATCTTGACAAATCTTGGCAAAAATGAAGGATGAGCTCGAGCAAGGGAAAGAACAGAGGAGAGGAAAGGGGAAAACAGAGAGAATGGGATCGGGCTGGATGAAGGGTTTATATAGGGGCATCTTTAGTCCCAGTTGGTTATACAAACCAGGACTAAAGGTATACCACTGGTCCCGGTTTGTGATACAAACCGGGACTAAAGGGGCTCGCGGGGGCCCCAGCCTGATGCCAGCCTGCCACCACACCTTTAGTCCCGGTTTGTGACACAAACTGGGACTAGAGGTACAAAATGAACCGGGACTAATGATGCCCGTGCCCTAGCCGTTGGAACCGGGAATAATGGTCACATTAGTCCCGGGCTGTAATCAAACCGGGACTAATGATGCGAATGTAAGGTCGGTTTTCTACTAGTGGTGATGTAGTTTCAGAATAGCCTTCTTTTAGTCTGGCAAAAGGGGATTTTTCGTTTGTAGATTAGCAAGGTGTCAGAAGATACATATCTCGACAAAAGATACAAAAAAAGGAATGTCATATAGGGAATGGGAACGCAATAAGAATGACTGATAGATTACTTTGCTTTTAGTTTAGGAGGTTCTGATGGGGTGGTCTTTCCAGGTGAGATGGCTGCTGATTCTATTTTCCAATTAGTCTGTTTAATACATAGTGCTACATTACAAAGGACCAGTTTATTTAATGTCAAATACTTAAATTACAACTAATTTCAGTATTTCAATGTTTCTTTACATATGTTTGAAGCAACTCTGATTTTAGCTATCCTTATGTTCATGCCATTCTGGTTTATTGTTGCTGGCAATTAATGCCCTTCTTGTTTTCTTTATCAAAATCAGGCCACTAATTGGGTTTTTAACAAAATATGTTCCATTCGACTTGCAAATATATCTGCAGTGACATACTATTATTAGCAGTCATCTAAATACTCTACAGTTCCAGTGATAGATGAACTGGTCTAACAAATATGCATTGCTTTCTGTATTGTCTAGCCCCGCTTCGATTACATTTTTCTGTTATACTAGATGTTTATTTGCCTGTTGTGATAGCATATCTGATTGTTTATATTGTTTCACATGTATTCCGTGCACAGAGTCACTTGGTTGTTTGATGCGTTCGTGCTCGTCGGCGGGGCGGTGCAAGGCGCAACTCTGACACGGTTCCTCACTGGTTGGACGGCATTCAGGCGCAACCCCGGTGCCCACTGAGTACTGCCTCGGCTACAACCTCCCTTGGTGAGCTCCATCTTCCTCCTGCTCATCTGCTTCAGCTGCTGTATTGGACATGGCCGTGGCTATATTGATGTGGTGCTTGTCTGGTTGATGCTCTACGCCCTACTCATGCATTGGTTCCTACTTGAACTCTGTACTTGTGGATGCATGCTATTCTAGGGTTTCTAGGCTGCTGTTCATGTTTGGTTTCTATCATAGGAGTTCATGCGATGATCTGGTTTACATGTGGATGCCCTGGTCGTATAGCTATGCTCCTGGATTTGCTAAATTGATCAGTAGTGTTCATGCTAGGGTGATGATGATTAACCTTGACTGAAATAAGTGTGCCTTTGAGCAATCGAGGCACCTGTGGGTATCAAGTTGGATCCTCCCTCTTGTCTCTAGAATCCTTTTTGATCCTGTGATACTTATTGTTCTGTCCTTGGATGGTCATTTTCGTTGAGTGATAACCAGGGAAGCTCCACTGTATAAACAGATTGATCTGGTGATAAAAGATGATGGGGGTAGGTTATATGATCGAGGAAAGGCGAATCTGAGCCCATTATGCAATGAACCCTGAACCCTTTTTATTTGTATTTAAAGGTGTTGCTTATCCTAAAACAAGAAACTAGGCACCCACCAAGCGCTCTCAGAGCTCAGGCTCTGCTGGCCGTCGGATCATTTCTCTGATGCGATCTGGGTCGTTGGATCTCGCTCCCGGACGATCTCGGTCGTCGGATCAAAACTGAGACCGTTGCAATGAATAGTGTGCGCCCTGGTCGTGCCACCGCGCGTAAATAGCCTGCCCCACCGAGGGCATTTTCGTCATTTCACGCTTATGCGTATAAAAGGCAGCCGCTCCCGTGGAGATGACCTAGCCGCCTCTCTCCTCGGCTACAACCTCCCTTGGTGAGCTCCATCTTCCTCCTGCTCCTCTGCTTCGGCTACTGTACAGGACATGGTCGTGGCTATGTTGGTGTGGTGCTCGTCTGTTTGATGCTCTATGCCCCACTCATGCATCGGTTCCTACTTGAGCTCTGTGGTTGTGGATCCATGTTATTCTAGGGTTTGCAGGCTGTTGTTCATGTTCAGTTGCTATCATAGGAGCTCCTGTGATGCTCTGGTTTACATGTGGGTGCCCTGGTCATATAGCTATGCTCCTGGCTTTGCTAAATTGATCAATGGCATTCGTGCTAGGGCGGTGATGATTAATCGTGGCTGAAATACATGTGCCTTTGAGCAATCGACGCACCTGTGGGTATCAAGTTGGATCCTCCCTCTTGTCTCTAGAATCCTTTTTGATCTTGTGATACCTATTGATCTGTCCTTGGATGGTCATTCTTGTGGAGTGATAACCAGCTCCATTGTATAAACATATTGATCTGGTGATAAGAGATGATGGGGGTAGGTTATATGATCGAGGAAAGGCAAATTTGAGCCCACTATGCAATGAACACTGAAACCTTTTTTTGTATTTAAAGGCATTGCTTATTTATGCTCTAGTGTTTATAGCCATCTTATGTACAGATTTCTTCTCTCTTATACCTTTATTGCATATAAGTTGTTCTTGGTCTTTTATTGTTTGTTGTTGGTCCTTGATTTAGTCTGGTTAGGATTTCTTCTCTCTCTTCTGTAAAGATTTCTTCTCTCTCATACCAATGTTTTGTCCATGTAGTAACAGATATATATTTCAAGCATGACATGAATAAACCTGAATGGTCTTTGAGATGAGATGCATGGTTGTACAATATAGGGTACTAAGTTAGAGATCGGTTGTCCCTGTGAATGCAAACTACTGTTAGCTATAAACATGTTTGCCTCCTACAGTGTTTTGCCTAATTAGTTATCGGGTTGATTTTGGTAGTTCTACTTTTTTGTTGCGAACAATATGCAAGTTAATGTTCTGGGTGTGCTTTGGCCTTGGGATTCTTTACTGTTTTTATTCTAGATGTGGTGGTCTTATTAGTCAGATCAACATTTCTTTTATCGGGCTTTATTTGGCTAACATGCATATCCGGTAGAACAGAGTTTGTTCATGCATTCTTATGCTATTTTCACCTGTGTTTATCTATCTTGTGTTCAGCTGGTTTCCCTTCGGTCAGTTTATTGCATGAAACAAGCACTATAGCTGACATGTAACTCGAGTATTCAGTGCATATAGTTGGTGCCTAACATGTAACGTGAGTATTCAGTGCATATAGTTTGTGCCTTTGTGTATGCACATTTTTCTTTCTTTCTTAGAAAGCCGCTATTTCCATTTATTTGGAGAACACCTCTGAATTTTCATTGCACATGAAACGAGTCGCTGTCACTACACAGCACATGAGTACTCAATGTGTGTATTTTGAGGTCAACATCTTCAAAAGAAATTTGACTATTTATTATATGGGGAACTATAGTTAGTAGCGTGTAACTGCACTCCGGTTTGGAGCAATGGCATCGTTGATACTGGTCTCTGATTTACTATTTGAGCCGTCACCCCTCCAGCCTGCCCGCCGGTGGCACACTGCTTTTCCAGTCGCCCCTCTTCTCCATCGCCGTTCGCCGCCCCTGAGCACCACGCGGCTCGCCGGATCATGCGCCGCCCCTGAGCAGCGCGCGGCTCGCCGGATCATGTGCCGCCCCTGAGCAGCGCGCAGCTCACTGGACCGATCCGTGCCACCCACGCCGACCTGAGATCCGCCTCTGCAGGTATGAACTGCCCTCCAAGGATGAGAACTTTGCATCATGTTGCTTTGTTTAGACAATACTTCCATATTATCTCTCCATTCCGCTTTCACATTATATTAGTAGAACTAATTGCTGTTAAAAGGCTTATGTCTATCTCATTTAAGTTGGTTCACATTCGTTCAGTATGTTTTTGGATCGGCTTAGGTAATTAGATAGACTCAATGCAAGGTGGTTTTGCTTCTTTCTACAAATTACACATATGTTTTCTGACTTTCTCTTGCCTATACCCCATTAAGCAAATAACTAATTATGGTTGAATGATAAAATTGTGGAAAAGGAAGTTTAACAGAGTAGTTTAACAGGATAACCGTCTGTTGCGGAGTGGATAAACATAGAAGATGTGTTGTGTATATGCCATATTTTCCTTCTCTGGATTTCAAGGTTGTTCCATACAGAACAACTATAAACCTGCAATGTCCATCTTCTCCCTTATATAGGAGAGCTAATTCTTATGTTTCTGGTACAGATATACCATATATACGTTCATATGTACAGTACTACAATTTTATTAACCAATTACTTCTGCAGCTTTTTCTTAAGGACTACTCATTCAGGGGAAACTTTAATTAGGACTTTGAAACTTCTTTTGTATTCTTAGACCCAGGTAGATTGTCGACAATAAGAGAAATGCTTTTATTAACCAATTACTAAAATGCTTTTATTTCCATGTATTCTTTTGTAATCACATATCACTTTCTAACTTCTCATGTAACTGAGTTAGAAAGTGATATGTGATTACAACAGTCCTACAAATGATGCCAACTACTCTGGTTACATGGATTGCTGGATCTCACATGCCATCCTTCTCTTGGAAGCTCCTTGCACTTTTCGAGTAGATGATTTTTCATAAAAAAAAACTTTTTCATCGGAATTCGTATGCAAAAGTTATGCCCATTTTACAAATTCTCGAGAGATTTTGCAAAAAAGTCAAAAATTCATGTTTGTAAATTTTGCTAACAACTAGACCACATATCACATGGGAATCTTATTTTCTTTTATTTTTTTGACATTTCTATCATTTTCTTTTATTTTTTTTTAAACTGAAAAGGCGGTCCACGGGGGGGGTGCATTTGGTGAATTTTTTGGCCACCTCAGAAAGTTAGTAGTGGCGCATTGTGGGTGTGGTGCGCCATTACTAGTTAAAACTAGTAATGGCGCACTTTCCCCTGGTGCGCCATTACTAGTTTTGAAAAATAAATAAAAAATAATTAATAATCCTTTAGCCGCCTTCTAGAACAACAGTTTTTATTTGGATAAAAAATAAGGAGGGACTGAGCTTTCTCCAATTCTCAAATTCATGTGCACATGTACATTTCCGTTTATTCTAAAAAAAGGAAAAGGTTAATAGGACGGCAAAAGCTAATTGCAAGCTTGATGTCTTTTACTCATGTATACATGGCTGTGTTTGTTTGGGCTTCAGTTTCGACAGATTCAGCTGTGAACTTGTTGTGCTGGCAAAACTGTTGTGCTGAGAAAACAGCTGCAGTGAAGGTTAGCTGTTTGGCAACGTAGCTGTGGAAACGACTGTGGGCTGGTGAAAACGCTATGTTTCAGGAGGAGGGGCGAAGGGAGAGATAGGTCATGCCTGCGGCGACATTTATGACATAATTACGACCAAACGCCAAAAGCAGAGGGGCTAGGGAAACAGCTTTGGCTGTGAAGTACCCCGAGACGTGCTTTGGACTGTTACACTGAAAATAGCCTGAAACAGTTTTGGATTGTGGTTCCACAACTGTTCTAAAATAGCTGTTTGTTTCAGTTTCAGCTTTTTCCAGTCCAAAAACTGCTCCCAAAGCTGAAACAAACAGGGCCATTATCTTGGCAATCAAGCCAGCAAATCAAAAGGAGATAAAGGAAAATGTGTGACCAAAGGAGTCAAGCAAAAGCACAGCGAGCAAATCACCACCATTGAAGTTTCAGCATCTGTTTTTCGTAGTTGGACTAAATCCGATTACTCTTGTTGTAATCAGCACTGGGGAAGATCTCAGGGCTCAGGCAACACTTTAGCCTATGAACCGAGATGTGCCGATGCCCAGTCGTCGTGTCCGCGCTGCGCAGCCTCCGCCACCCGATCGGTGTACATCTAGCAAAGGTGAGGACCCTCCTCTTTTTCGTGCATTTTCATGGGCTACGTGGTGCTAATTGTGGTGTGCTGCAGCAGTTGAGACCAGGTAGGACGAGGAGGAAGCAGAGAGGGAGTTTGCGGGACGAAGAGGAGATCTCGGTCAGCATGCAGCCTACACACCCACACCATCCCAGCTCGTGTGCCGACTCGAGGTTGGAGATCTTCTCCTCTCCCCTCCTCCTGCACGTACCTTTTCTTGGGGCTGCCATCATGGTGCTTTGTGTCCGCACATAATCTGTAGGTGTTCTCATCGGATATATGTGCCGGATTTTCAATCCATGGCATGACATGTGATGGAATTTCAGCTGGAGGTGGTTGTTACCTACTGGTGAGAGAAGCTATTGATAACACACCATGCATTGCAAACATAAAGAAAAACGTTATTGTGCATACATGTCTGTACTACTGATGCTATTTTACATGGAAATCAATGAATTGGTTTGGTTTGGTTTGCGATGCTGTAGTGATAGTAGTATGATTATACATAAGAAAATTACTATACTATTCTATTTGCAACAAGCTGGGTTTGTGCTGGTCTATTCTGAAAAATGTCCAGCTACATAGCTTCTACCACTTTTGGTTATATTCAGGGGTAATTAATCTGTACTCATACAGTTCATAATGCAATTCAGGGGTGTCAATCGTATTATATTAACAACAATCTGTCTTAGGTTATTTTGTTCAAATACGCTCAGCCCAGGATGTTTTTGTGTAATCTTACATTCAGAACTCAAGCTTATTATTGAATTTTGGGACTACATTCTGTTGTTGGTTTAGCTTCTCGGTGTGCGACTAACAATCAGGTGCCTATTGGGGCAACCCCCCCCCCCCCCCAATTGTCAGTATATTTTGCTTCTGTCAGTATATTCTGCATAAGATATTTGTGTGAATGTTCTTGTATGTATTTATGCAGCAACAATAACTCTGTGTCCGGCCTGCTGTGTTTGGCTGGTTTCTTTTTGCGGAAGCTGGGACAATCCTTTGAACTTTTGGACTATGATCCGAGAGGTGTCACTGTTTGAGAGGATACAATGGTCTTGCTCCATATGCTAGGTAGTTATTCTTTCCTTTCATTGGCTATATGTACTCCTGTAGCCTGTTGTTCATTCCTGCATAGCTCCTTCATAGTTTGTTTTATATGTGCACATATGGAGAAAATTGTAAATGAACTTAAATATATCAGTAAGAGCATTGTGTATAGTGGTTCTGCAATTAAATTATAATGTCCTCTATTATTGATTCCTTCACTTTGCTACATTATTATAGAAAGAGCAAATGGCATATTATATGAATTAATTGTCTCGGTTATATGGTTGGCAAGTGTTGACCAATTTACTCAATCAAGTAGTTTACTCAGTCCAGCAGTTTTGTTCCATTTGGTTTACTCTCTCAGGATTATTTCGGAGTATTTAGGATCGAACTATATTTTTATAGTAATTGATAATTCATTGTGCCTCACGTGACACAGTGCTATGGCTACGAAGAGGAGGACGTGTTGAACCATCGGCGGCAGCTTCACCGTCGTCCTCGGCGTGGGTAAGACGTCACTCCCAAGTCTTCTTTGTGTCGCTGCCAGGTACAATCTGAAATATAGATAGCTTGAATGGATGCATGTGTAATTAACTCCATACACTTTGTTGAGGAAGAGTTCAATCATATAAAAGAAAGCATCAGTGCATATGATCCCTTATATCTCATGTCTTGCTTTACATATACTCTTTTGATCTATCTAAATGTCTTGCTTTACATGTCTATACTCTTTCGATCTATATAAATGTGCGCTCATGAAGCTTCCCTTCTTCATGGCCGTTCCACTTTCCAGAGCCTCCTTCTCTTATCTTGTGTGTGTGTGTGTGCGCGCGCGCTCATGAAGCTTCTCTTCTCCATGGACGAACCTCAACAGGCAACAGCAAGCCATCTCAAGGGAGGGGATTCTCAAGTCACCCCACTTCCAATCCATGGACGCCATCCACAAGTACCAAGATGACGACGACCAGGAAGGAAGGAGGCCACGCCCGACCCCGACGACGGCGGTCGACCACAACCTGCCTCTCCGGTGAATGAGCCCATCTCCTACCTCTGGCTCCCTTTCTTTCTCTTGTGCTGCTCTAGGTAGGTAGTACCATATGCTCTGTTTCATGGCAATGTGTGGGTTATTTAGTCAGTGGTTGATGTGCTTTGGTACTGATATTGTTTTGCATCTATGCTGACTAGAAAATGTGTGTGTGTGTGTTATGGTTCATAATCAATTCGCTTTGTAGATGTACCATTACTCATATTTTTAGCCTCCTGCAAGTCATCATTTTGTTAATCACGTGTTTTTCATGAAAACTTAAACCTTTCACTTTCGCTTCATATGAAGCAAAGGAAAGTCATGCAGTATCTTGCAATTATATTGTGATGATTAGTAGGGAATAACTGAAGTCTTTGAAATGACTTAGATTTACAATCTGTAAGCAGTACTCATCCTTTGATTCAGCCCCATTGTGCCGTTGGAATGACTTGGATTTACAATTTGTAAGCAGTACTCATGCTTCTTACTATCCCTTCTAGCTCTAAAATACATATATGTATTTTCTTATTTTGTACCATTGAAACAAAGCATGTCTTATCATTTCAGATAAATGATGATGTAGTTATGCGCGCCATCCAAACAATACATGTGTGGTTCCCAAATCTGTTTTTGAATTCAGTAGATGTGCAGATTTAACAAAGTGCAGTAGTGCTCGCCTTTTCATAGGTAGCAGCCTCAGTTTATCTAAAACATCCATGCTGAGTATGACATTCATCTTGTGCATTCATATGGTACTACAACTCTGTAAATCACATCCATCATTTATGTCAGTTTCATTTACTTATGCTTTCTCTGAATTTTTTTGAACTGTAGCTTTCTCTGAAATTAACTGATCTCTGAATCTAAATCTAAATTATTAAGATTAGGTGACCTCCTCAAAGTTGCATTTCGTATTGACGAGTACTCCACTGATTATGCATCTAAATTATTCAGATTAAAGGCAACCTCGTCAAAGTACATTATCAACAGATTATGCATCTACTCCACTGACTGAATGGATTATGCGTCTACTCCACTGACTGAATGAATTATGCATCTACTCCACCGACAGTTGTGGAGTACTTAAGAGATTATCAACAGTAAATTATGCATCTACTGAATGATGACTGGAAAGTTAACTTAACATTATGCATCTACTGAATGCATCAAGAGGTCATCCAAAATTATGCATCTACTGAATGCCTCAAGAGTTCATTTAGCCATAGATACTACTCCATCTGCAGTTGAATGATCCTAGCTCTCCAATTTCACCATCCAACAATTTGACACTAGGTAATTTATTCTGAACATTTCCCTCAACTGATCTCCTCTTATTGTACCATGATCCATCTACTGAATGCATCAAGAGATGATCCAACACTCTGAACTTGGTAAATTATTGTACCTGAAGAGCAGAGGCGCCGGAAAAGTTTGATCAATTGATCTGCTGCTGATACTCTACTTAACTGATCTCCTCTTAATCTGCAGGTGGGAAGCAGAGGATCTGCTGCTGGGTGTGGAGGAGGAGCGGCGTCTGGTCGTGGAGAGGAGGTGCTGGGTGTGGAGGAGTAGCTCGGCGCCGCGGGGGTGGGCGGTGGGCGGCGGAATCAGGATCAACTCGCCTCCGTGGTCGCGGACGGAATCGAGGTGCAAGAGGGCGGCGGAATCAAACTACTGGATTTAGCGGACGGAATCGAGGTGCAGGTGGGCGGCGGAATCAAACTACTGAATTTAGTGTAAGGGATTAGCTTTTCTGGTCTCATGAACACACTGAACTTGATGCGGCCTTATAATCCTATAACCATGTTGGACTTGATGATGTCTCATACAATTGAATGTTTCTTCTTTCTCTTGAACCAGAAAATTCATTGTCCTGTTGAATACGATGCTCTAAACTATGCTCCCTACTAACTTTTTTTAAAAGGTGTTTCGTACTAACTTTATCATTATTTGTTTTACCACATCGATGGGACATGCACCTCGAGCCAAGGCGTGCTGTCGATCTAACTTCCTGTCGAGTGGCTGCATTTTTGGTTTCGAATTTTCTGTCGAGTGGCTATTTTTTATGATCTTACGAATGCACTGAAATTGATTTTGCCTTATAGTCTCATGCCGATATTGAGTATCATTATGTCTCCTATCACAATTGAATGTTTCTTCTTCACTATATTGATATCCTGTATGAATGCATATGTTAAACCTGGATCACTACCGAATTAGCATTATCTACTTTATTAAAATGTTGGGACCGGCACCCTCGCGCCAAGGCACGATCCCGATCTAGTAACGATTATAGAAGAAGCCCAGGGGATGTATCCAAGAGTGGTGGAAGAACCTCGCGACGCAGAACCTCCCGGAGCCCAGGCTGACAAGCTGAGGACACTGTATCTCCGTCCACTCTGGAAGTGGCTCCAGCTCCTTCCAAGCACCTACTAGTTCTGGCTGACGGGAGTCCATGTCCTTGGCCGTGTCCATGGTGGAGAGGTCAGCAGCACCAACTTGCCAGTCATCGGCGCAGATGCCAAACCAAAGCTTGAGCTCCGGCACATACTGGACCTTGCCTACGAACGGCAGTGTCCAGTCACCGACTTGGGTCCAGGTGTGTTTGGCCGTGTCCAAGCAGTTGGTGCCAGCATGATCGGCCGATTATTATTATTTTTTTGGCAATGGAGGTTTATATCCCCGGCCGATATGCAGACGCGGGAGCCGCCACGGAGCACCGCGTGCGAGGTGATCACGTGGTCGGCCACCTTGGGGTCACGGACAAAGGGCGGCAGCGGGAGGAGCTGTTGCTGCCAGGACCTGGTGGAGAAGGTCGAGGTGGGCCTGCGGTCGACAAAGGCCTCGTACTGATGGCTCAGCGGGTCGGCGTCTCCTCCCGGCTCTTCCTTACCGGGACGACCCTACATGATGTAGATGCTCTGGTCGTGGTCGTCGGCTCCGGGGACGAAGATGGAGACGGGCATGCGCTTGGGCGTGTCAAGGTAGGGGATGTCGTCCATCTGCTTCGCGTCGGCTTCGAAGAGCGAGGTGCGGCCGCACTGGTCGACGCAGAGCACCTTGCGGCCGGCGAGCAGGAGGCATTGGATGCACCAGTAGAGGCTCGAACCCGAGCCTCGGAAGTTGAAGTCTGCGGCGGGAAGTTTGATCGTCCGCATTTTCTTGGTCTTGCGGTCGTCGGCAGTTGCGGGCGCGGCGTCTCCGTCCAGGGGAAGCACGGGCACCGTCGTGTTGAACAGCTTGTGGCGCGTCAGGTCGATCCGGCGCAGCGATCTGGCTCCGGGGATGTGGTCGTCCACGATCAGGTTCACGAACCGGCGCATCGTCGACTTGGAAGCCATCAAATCGATCGTCGTTACACACGTGAGCGAGGGGGAAAGGAATCGTTTCTCGAGAGTCGAGGCGATCGATCTCCTCGGTTCGAGTAATTGTGCCTGGATTGGACGTACCTAGCTATACATGGTGAGGAACCAAGGAAATGGCATGGCTTTCGATCACCGAGGGTTGGTTAAGAATGAAGAAGCTGTAGCAGATCTGCAGGCGGCGGCTGGCCTGAGCAGAATGGCGGCGGAGGTGGCCGTGGGGTGGGCGTCGGCGCGTCGCCAGATCGAGTAAAACCCTGTGGTTGTCGGGCGTCCCAATATCTCGCCTCAGTGAGTCCATCTTCCGACTCGCTTAAGGGGCGGGCTAGATGGGCCGGCCCACGCGCGCGGCAAGCCACAGCCTCTTTTGCTGTATTAAAAAATAATGAAATTTTTTGTTCATGTATACCAAAAAAAAATCTCAAAAAAAATATAAAAATGTTAACCAAGAATTTGAAAAAAGAATTGAACAAGTACTCTCGAAAAACACATTAGGCCCTATATATATGGATGGAGGGAGTATTCGAAAAATGTTAATCAAATATTTGGAAATTATTAAATGTGTATAGAAAAAATCTTGACCATGTATTAAAAAAATGATGAGAAAATTTGATTATGTATATAAAAATGTTAATCAAGCATTTGAAAAGGAATGTTGAACAAGTGTTTGAAAAATGTTAATCAACCATTTGGAAAATGTTAAATGTGTATAATTCTTTTTTGACCATGTATTAAAAAAATGTTAATATTTTTATTTGAAAAATGATAGTCTAAAATTTTGAAAATAAAAGGAAATGTACAGAAAAATGTTGACCATCTATTAAAAATATTAATCTTGTATTTAAAAAATATTAATCAACCATTTGAAAAATGTTTAAAAAATGTGTGCAGAAAAAATTTTGACGATGTATTACGGAAATGTTTACTTTGCATTGGAAAATGTTAGACGTGTATTGAAAAATGTTGTTGACATATACAAAAAATGTAGAATAATTACCAAAAGAACAAAGAAAACCGAAAAAATAAACAAAATAATCAAAACAAAAAATAAAAGAAAAAAAGAAACGAAATGCAAAAAAGGATGAAAAGAATAAAACGGAGAAGAAAAAAGAAAAGAAACAAAAAAAATGGAAAAAAAGAGAAAAATAACCTGAAGAGAACCGGCTCGAATCGCCTGAAGTGGGACACGCCCCTACTACTTACAGTTGTTCCTTTGTTGACTACAATATTTTGAGATATTTATTAGTATCTATAATATCTAAATAGTTCATCCCCACTAACCTATTTCTCTTGACATGCAGCATATCCACATCATCATTCAACATGCAGCCATCTACCTTACTCCACCTCATCAGTCTAGCCACATCATCAATTCCAACCACGTCCCGTACATTAACTCTCGCTATCGTCGGGTCGATTTCTTCTGGCTGGGCTGTACGAAGCCACTTATCATCAAAAGGAAGTTCGAATGGGCTGTACGATGTTGGCAGCCCGTGAGAGGAAATTAAAGATAGATTTTTTTGCCTAATTTTTTAAACCTATTTCTCCGAAGCGTCGTCGTTTCCTTGCTATTCCCCTTTCTCTTCATCTCCTCCGATTCCACTCATACAGCAAATTAAAAGCCATTGATAGTTTCAATCCGTCCCTTCCTCTTATTCTTCCCCTTCACACCCTCGACCCGCTGTACTTATATACTGCTATGACGGCGGCGGCTTCTTCGATCTACGTCAAATCTTTAACCAGCATGCCAGCGCCTGCATCATCTTCATCTATTCGCCGCGTGCATACAGACTACCTGGAATAGTCGATCGATCGTCATGCTTGCCTGAAGGCGCTCGTCGGCGGCGGCCACTGTTTCTACGCAGTATGCACAATGGCGGGTCAACTTCACCGACCCCTTCCTCCTCGACATCTACGCCCATGCCGCCCACGTCGTCTTCGGTATGCATGGATATCCTGTTCCCCTTCCAAATCTGCAACCAATGCGAGACCGCCTCCGAGATCAAGATGGCAACGGGGAAGAAACCCATCGGGTTTTGCCTTCCCAAACCCATCCCCACGAGAAAATCGTAAACCCGTCCCCGTCCCCATCATCGTGCGCGGGGCTAGTTTTCCGCCCGTCCCCTAAACCCATCGGGTTTCGGGGAACCCACGGGGAACCCACGAGAAAATCAAAACATTTAAATAAACATAGTGGCGACAAAGAATAACATTTCAGCAGCAAAACAAGCACATTTCAGCAGCATAACTTGAGCAAATTTCAACAAAAAACAATAGTAGATAGTTCAACAGCTATATATAGTGTATTTCAGCAGCATGATACCACATTTCAGCAACAAAGATGATCAGATTTCAGCAACAAAGATGATCAGATTTCAGCCATACATGGTTCAACAAGATGTGCTTGGTAGAAAAAATGTATTTTGCCAGGTTTGCCGGGTTTCGGGTTCAGAGACTACTGAAACGGGTGCAAACCCACGAAACGTGTCGGGTTGTATAATGTGCCCAACAACAACCCCGCGGGGATGAAAAGACGCCCATCCCCGTCCCCTAATAGAGTAAAAACCCACGGGGACGCGGGTTTCGGGGCCCCATTGCCATCTTGACTCCGCGCTCACCAGCCCACGCCAAATTGGTCGCCGCCCGTCCACGAGCACACGCCTCCACCGGAGGGGGGGAATCAGTGCCCAGCGGACTAATGTTGTTTCTGATGTGCTCTTCCCTGTCGTTGAATGCAGCCTGGGTTCTCGACAGGCCAGATGTCGTCCGAACGCCATGGGCGGAGGGTGTTGTCCGCCGCCACTGACCACGCCCTAGGAGGCACACCGTTGGGGATCAGAAGGGACGCCTTCAGTCCAGGCTCTTCCTCCCTCACCGTTTTTTTTTTTACGGGTACCTCCCTCACCTTCTTTATTTGATTCCTATGTCTCTTTTTTCAGTGCGTGAATGTGTGTTTGTTTATGTGTAGAGATTCAAGTAGTGATATACATATTTGGGACGAGGCATGGGATCAGATTGTCAAGTATGTGAACCAGAGATAAGAGAATACACATGTGAGTGGCAAGGACATCGATCGATAAAAAATTCAGAATGCTTTCATTATGAGACTCTGAAGACCGTGTAACATACTGTACCATTTGTCTCATCAGGTTCTAACAAAACAGCGATGCAGTATGGAGGACTTGATTGTTTACCTCGGAAGAAAGGACTACCTACAAGGCAACAGGGGTATCTCACATCTATCTCTTTAGCATTCAGGTATGTGGGGTGGAATTATATATGTGCAATCTTTTAATTTTGCATCTGATGCACAAGCACGTCAATCACATTCTTAATTCAGGCGCTTATAACTAAACAATAAAAAAGATCCTGCAAAATAGTGTCTTCTTTTTATGCACATTCTGTTATTTTTACAGAGCACCAAGCTCCCATGTCTGACTTTTATTTTTTATACTGAGTTACCATATGCACATTTCGTTAGTCTCCGTACTTATTTAGAGAGCATGGAAATATGATTCTCCTGGCTTCTATCTATTACAGTAAAAAAAATGTGAAACCGTATATGTGATGGATGGCAAGTTTATTTTCAGATTTGGTCAGAACGCACCTACTGCAAGTGCCGGATGATTTTCCGCTGATGGCGAGGATCTAGGAATTATTTTGCTTATTTAGCAGAATACAAGGCGCGGACAACTTAGTCAGAAAAATAGATAGAAAAGGGTCATGGCAATGAGTTTATTTCCCAGTGGAGCCAAACAACCTATCAGCAAGTCCATTTCTCTAACTCTATTAGCAAGTCCATTTAGTTATTTTGTTTGCAGGAAGCATATTTAATTGTTAGTAGTTAATATTATTAAAATTTCTGGAAATTATAAGAAAATATACATTTGTTATTTGTTAGGTTGTACATGTGTATGCAACAATTGATTATTATAAAATGTTCCGCAGCAACGCGCGGGGTATCATCTAGTTATTTATATGAGCATGTCTAAAAAAAACCTTGCTAGTCAGTATATGGTGAATTTCCCTAGAACTAAAACCCAGAGAGCCGGCCTCCTTGGTTCGTGTTTTTATCGAGTAATACAAGTTACTTTTACCCGCGGAATGGATAAGTGAAAACCAGAAGGTTAAAACTTGGCAGTGGGGAACTGAAGCAGTTCACTCCGCCAACGCAAACTTGGCAGAAGGATCTACATGATTAATTGGTGCAGTGGGGATGCTGAAGCAGTTCAAACTATACTGATTCGATGCAAGAATAACTAAGATAGTTCACCATCTAAGTATCTGTGTGTGCCTCAACTTTGGCTTATGACGATATGACATCTTAAATCCTGCTGCTAAGTATTCTTTGATGGTATCGGCGTGTCGCGTGTTTTAATGTCAAACTTGACTATTGATTATTGCAGAAAGGAAAGAGACGACCTTTTTACTGGCCATTAATAGACAGGTTGGCTATGTACGTATTCATCACTGCATGTTGATTAACCAAAGATACGGTACAATATTGGGTGCGGCGTTGCAGAGGCCGGGCTCCATTGAGCCCGTTTTGCCAAAAAATATATATATATACTTAAAAGTTTCAAAAAATATCAAAAAAAATTATACAAATACATATGCATGTTCGTCAAGTAGGTAAAAAGTTTCATCATGTAATTCAATTATTTGCATGCTACACAAAAAAGAGAAATATCTGGCCTAAAAACAACAAAGATAAAGCCTATTTTAATCTGTGTATTTATCTTTTTTGTATCACTACATGAGAACATATATGTTCATGAAATTTTATATGTGTATAATACTAATACATATGTATGTATATACTTTTTTTCAGATTTTTTTCAATATGTGGAAATAGTATTTTTGCTGAAAAAAATAAAGAGCTATGTGGAGCTCGGTCTCTGCATTGCTTTTTCATACAATATTATGCTATTAAAGACAATATTTTCTGTAAAGTTTTGTTCATAAATGTGTTTGGTTTAAAGAGCCAGCCGAGGAGTATTTATTTGGATATCTTTTCAGTGCTCGCTTCTGTGCATAAATTTCTATTGAAATATATTGCCCGTCTCCCTCCATCAGTTGTGACTTTTGGATGAGTTGGCTGGAGCATGAATTTCTACTCCTAATGTCTCATTCGGTAGAATAGCCTCCACGGTTTTTTCTCGTCTGGTTAATTTTTGTCCGTTTTATTTTCGTCTCACCTCCCACCACCCCTCCCACGTTAATTTTTTCTTCTTCACATTTAAAACCAAATCGCGTCTGATGCTCCTTCCATTTATTCGTGCTTACTTTTGGCAGGTGTCGATTCAATTCAATCATGTAAATATTTGGTAATTAAGAATTCAGAAATAATACCATATACATCAGATCACTTTCCTCTACGATTTATTTCTCCCACCGATCCCCTTCCATATTTAGCTCCACTAGGAAAAAAACACAACCGTCGAAGCCACGCCCTCACGTGATCACGTATCCCATGCACGCAGCCCAAAAAAAACACCCCGCAAAAAAACCACTCCTATCGATCCCCTCGAGGACACAGCGCCGCCGTCGTGCGATCTCCAGGACACTCCTGTTTCTCGCCGTCGCCACGGAACCTCACGGATGCCTCCACCGCCGCCGTCACCTTCGCGGATCCGTCGCCGCGGAACCCCACGGATGCCTCACTGGGATTGCAGTGCTAAGCGCGTTTCAAACCACTATTGCTTGAGCCTTGCTTCCGGTCTCCTATTGGTACGTGGTACCCCACATAACATTATGTTTCTCTGATAACATTATGTTTCCACACGTACTATACGAAAGTTGTTTCTGTTATTTCATCCATCTCTATGTTCTCTGAATAATATCTATTTTCTTAGCATAAACAGGAGAGAAGCCCTCTACTCTGAACAAAAAATGTATTGAGTTGAACCCTATATCTTCCAAATACAAATAATGGTCACCAAATCATGTATGGTGTTTGGATTTTACTTACTGAGAAGATCGTCATTGTTGTGCATATACTTCATCATTTATTTCATTGATATGAGCTGAAAATGATTGACATGAATTAAAAGTTCTACATATGTATTCCAATGATGTTTTTATCATTTCAGGAAGTAGTTTTCTTTGATTGTGAAGATAGAAAACCCGCTAAATCCGTTGATTTCAAGATGGCTAATAAACGGAAAATTGTAACACAGTAAGTTATATGTTTTTGTCTACTAACATTTCATCACTATATGTCGTAAAATAGTGACCGATCATAAAATGTAGTAGTAATTTGTATTGTCGGATAGATAGGTTCTACGAGAGTCAGTAGGTATTACGAGTGGCGGTGGATGAAGGGGGGAGAGTCACTAGCAATGAAGGTGCAGATGAGAAGGCGGGATGTGATACTCGTTTCCACGCGTTGCACCAGGAAACCAATACAAAGAGAGAGAGAGAGAGGATGGATGTGATAGGGCATCGTGTGTTGTTGACGTGGAGCCCAATTCAATCCAAGGTCGTAAGTGTATTCTTCCATCTATATTCTCCTGCCGTTGGTTATGTGGGAGCTGGGAAGAATACACGTACCTTGGATTCAATTGGGCTCCCCGTCAAGAACACACGTTGTCCTATCACATCCATCCTCTCTTTTTTTCTTAGCTGGGAAGAGATTGAATTTTCTTTTTGATTTCTTTTGGTCGTAGATCGAGTGACAAGAAGGATGCTGGCTGCTGGTGCACGTTCGTCAGGATTTATCTGAATAAAGTCTTTCCATTCTATTCTGATGTATTTTCTCTCCCAATCATGAACTGGGCTCTCCAATTATCAAAGAAATTCTGATAAATAATCCAGGCAATAATTGCAGAGTACCATGATGTACAGAAATCTTTCAAGTGCATACGACTCAGTTGTAGCATTATCCTTATGGTAAAAAAAACTACCTAACAAAACACGGTATAGCAACTAATCCTTATTTTGTTCAAAGCGCAATAGGTAGGCAACAATGTCACAACTCAGATAAATCTTGCTACATTCACAAACTATGTAGCTTCTGGTTTCAATGTTCCGAAGATTTTGTCCAGTCAACCATGGCAAGTTGCACATTCATAACTTTTTATTTTGCTTTTCTAAATTTATTATATTTTAAGTTGTTCCCATGAATATGACCTCTACTATATTGGTTTGTTTGTTCGGTGTTTGAAGCTTATTGCTGCCTCATTCAGAAAACATCAAGGTGCATGATGTTCAACCGTAAAGAGACGTGAGAAGGACACCTTTTATGCAAGTCCAAAGGACATCGGAAACCCAAGGACCCATGGGGTCTAGAATGGACTCTTATGATGCCTGAACCCAGAAATTCCAATAAGCAGAGATGACATTTTATTTTATTTGTCGGTGACACAACCAAAGGTAACATATGTTATTGTTACATGCAGATGGAAAGATATAGCAGGTACCTAAGACTGAACAACAATCTAAACTTCTTCTTTTTTCTAAGCAATTGTTTGATTAAAGTACCTATGTATTTTTCTTATTTCTTTTCCTTCAGTTTGGAAAGTCAATTTTGATTTTTTTTTATAGACACCTAATTATGACTCTTAATTTTCAGGAAATGGTTCTATATATGACAAAACGGATGGCGAACTTAATGGGCAAGTTAGCCGAAAAGTTTCTACCAGATTACCGAGGTACAACTCAACCACAAATCTGTAGGAATTGCTATTTTCTTGCGAGCAGAGAGTGGATACATATATTAGAAGAGGCGGTTGATGGTAACTTTGAAATATATACCAACAATTGCTCTATTTGTTTCTTCTGTGGTTAGGACCATGTTTTAACTGTAAAATCACACAATATTGTTCCCTCCTTGCATTTTCCTCGCTTTTTTTTACTTCTGTCATTAAATGATTGCAACATATGGCTATGTGGATGAAATTTCCTAGGTAAGAATTTCATCCACATGTGTTTTTCGTATTCCTACGTGTTTACAATCTCATGTTCTACAAACTACTCCCTCATATAAGACGTTTTGTGACACTATCATAGTGTCAAAAAGCGTCTTATATTTTGATACGGAGGGAATATTTATTTTCTTCTTCTTTTCTACCTTGTATACTCTTATTAGCATAAATTTATCAATGTTTCATAGTGATGCCATGGATATCACAATAGATGATTCTAAGCAGGGGCAAGGATAAGGTGCTTATAAAGAAAGAACAAGGAGAAGGTAGCCTCGAAAAAGGAGAAGCTAGGGAACACCGAGCTTGTCACCGAATTTATAGATGAAGATATAAGACGATTGGATGTAATATGTGAGTACGTTGGATGTAATACAATATTTATATTACAAGATGGAGAGAGTATAATATTGAATATGTTTTATTAAATTACACATAATTTTTAAATGTAAATGGTGTGAGTGCTTGGATTGACCGAGAAAATCAATCAGCTCACATACGCTTGCTCGGCTAGCTGCATGCACCTCACGCGATTAATCTTCTCATCGTATGGTTGCGCATCGAGCCGGAGAAGAGGTTGATGAGGATGCCGCTGTGATGATGGATGCATATGTGTGCGGCGGCGTGTGCAGGCGGAGGCACGGCTAGACTGTCTGCCTATTCGCGCACCTAGGAAGAAGGCACGATGGATGGACCCGATCCTGCACTGCTACTCCGGCACGAGGTGGCCAGACTTCCGGAAGGGTGGGTGCAACCGCGGCGATTTATACGAATTCACGCACGGGGTGTTCGTGTTGCTGGAGGCAGCCATGTAAGGACAGAAATGGCCGTCGTGTCTAATTCTTTGCGGAAAAACATGCACGCCGTGTATATATTATGGACCCTATACATACATCACAGTCGCCAGAGGTTAAAACTCTGAGGCATTTAGTGAAATTACAAAGATTTGCGAGCGAATTCAAAGACGCACTCAAAATAAAGCAACTTGGCTGGAATTCTGATATATCTACATGGCAACGTTATTTCCGTCAGATATTCCAACGAGCAGAGACGGGTAATAAATCTATATATTTCATTATCATAACAATCAAAATACAAGCATTTGTTTTTGTTATCACTATTTTTAATATAACATTAATTTAGGAAATTCCAGGGATGTGTCTCACAATTTTGTTTTTCTTTATACTCTCGTGGAACGCTAAAGAATTGTTTCGCCTGGTTTGAACGGTGAGTATTCTCCGATACACATTTTAAGACCTTCGACATGAAGTACTCCTACTAACAACATATATAGCTTATGCGGGATGAGTATTAAATGAAAAAGAAGTTTTTATTATACTTGCTCAAATATCGTACGAATAAAGCTAAAGACAACATTCATAATATTATGCGAGAATTTCTTAAGCGCATCGAGTAGAGCTTAATTTGTAATGGATATTTAGTTGGATCATCACTCTATACATATGCATCGTCAATTTGCCTTTCTTTCATCAATTTACATTGTAAGTGAATTGGGCTTCAATTATTACCTGATTGTGCCCGTGCTATCTTGTCTCTACATGTAAAAATTAACATGCATTATGTTAATATAACACTAGCAAAATATTTCAAAAGTCTGTGGCAACGCACGGGCATTCTACTAGTTCAATATGGTATCGGAGCCACCAGGTCTCGAGATCAAATCCTGGCCAACGCACTATTTAATATAAAAATAGTTGTGATCTAATCTCGATCCCACGTGTAAGGTCTTCCTGTACGTCCACAGTCTAGACGTGAGGGGGGTGTTAAAATACATTGCCTAGCCCTTTTCATCAGTTCGGACTTTTGGATGAGTTGGCTGAAGCATGAATTCAATATGAGTCTTGAGTTCAAGACCCTGTCAACGTAGTATTAAATAAAACGATTCTGCGGCCTACATCGATCCCACGTCTAAGGACTAAAATAGCCTAGAAGTAAGGGGAGTGTTGAAATATACTGACCGTCTCTCCCCATCAGTTCGGTCTTTTAGTTGCATTGGCTAGAGCATGCACTTCTACATGGTATCAGAGCCAAGAGGTCTTGAGTTCAAGACCAGGGGAGTGTTGAAACATATTGCCCATATCTCTCCATCAGTTCAGACTTTTGGATGAGTTGGCTGGAGCATGAATTCAATATGGTATCAGAGCCAAGAGGTATTGAGTTCAAGGCCCGCCAACGTAGTTTTATAAAAATGATTCTGCGGCCTACATCGGTCCCACGTCTAAGGACTAAAATAGCATAGACGTGAGGGGGAGTGTTGAAATTGTAATACCCGTGTTTATTAGTATAAATAAGGTCTTGTATTTGGTAAATTAAAAGAAATTAGCACAACGCTGGAGTAGAAATTATCAGCTTAATTAGATAAAAACAATCATTGGCAATCATTGGTTAGTACTAAGTAAGAGTAGTCAACTTAGTTCCTTAGTGTGGAAGGATATGCATTAGAAGAACATGCTTGTAGAGCCTTCGGGTAGGAGGGCCACATGTGGGTGTGGTACAAGATATTTTGCAGCTCAAGCTTGCACTTATCTGTAGCATTTAATGCTCTGCTGAGTCAGCTAGGCACGTGTGATGTAAGAGTACAAGCAGCTGTAAAATCTAGGGACACCGAGGCTGTAGATATTTCTGAGTTACAGCTCCATTCCCTACCCTACCATGCCTATAAATAGAGGAGCAAGAGCACGCTGTAGTACTCATCCCAACATACAAATCAGTTCACTAGCTAGCTTTGCATGGAGTAGAATCACACTGATCGGCAAGAGTGCTCGGAGGAAGCAGCGAGTCGGCGAGTCAGGCAAGCATGCGTTCCATCTAGCCTTTCTAGCTGTCATATTCCTTGTTTGTCTCACTGTTCATGACATGCTCTATAGCTAGTAGTACTTCTGAAGCTCTATAGCTAGTAGTACTTCTGAAGCTCTATAATGTGCATTGTTCGTGTGATTTGATTCCTGTACATCTCTTGAAGCTAGCATGCATACCACAGTACTACCTTTTTGGTTTATGATCACGGTAGAGAAATCCTTGGTACATGCATGTGAGCACATGGATTAATGGCTCATGCATGGATGGTTGGTTCTGTGAAAAGCCTAGAGATATTTATCTTGCATGTATTTCCTCCTGTTAATCCTTGTCTAGTAAATTTTATAAAAATCTGGTGTCACGACGGCAAACGTATTGTACCGGTCACAGTTCTGGTATGGGACTGTCTGAGTTCTCCGCTAAGAACGACACTTGTTCGGAAGCGTGTCGATGATGGATCCGTAGGAGCGATCGACACTAGTAAGTCGAGTGGTCGGTTCTTGGGGGAATATAGAGCTCTGCTCTACTAGCGCCTGTGTGGTTCTAGTCGAGACTGTCGATGTCGGAGTACCCCTCTTAAGAGTGTAAAAGTGTGAAATTTCACCCCTGTGACTCCCGGGTCGGGAAGCTTGCGGTCATATGTGATGCCAGTTATTTCTTTTCTTTTCTTTAAATTAATCTCCATTATCTTCCTCTGCCATCAAACTCTTTCTTTACAACTAACCCTTGTGTTTTTGTCACTTTTGCCGTGAGAAGTTCCTTTGTACCCGTATGCTTGCTGAGTATGAGATCATACTCATTCTTGCTATTGTTGTTGATTTTGCAGAAGTAGCAAATGATGGATGTGCTGATAAGAATGATGAACAGTAGGAGTAGCTCTACGGGTTGGGAATAAATAAAGAAGTTGCATGTATCATAACCTTTGTAATAGCTAGTAATGAATAAAGTTGGCTCTTGTACATACTGGAAAATAATTTGTTTACTAGCCTGACATGCTTATAAATTTGAGATTTATAAGCATGTGGCGATTGTCACGGCTAAGACTCACTTGGGGCGTGACAATTTTATTGGCATCAGAGCCAGGTTAGAAAAAAAAATAAGAGGAAAAAAAAAGAATAAACACTAATGTGGGTTTAACTAAGGGGATAGTCTAGGTACGTAAAAGTAGGAATTAATGATTAATTGAATGCTTATTTTCTATGCTTAATTAGCATGTTTGTTATGTAGTCTGTATTTATTTTTGAACCAACGGTGTGCTGAAAGCAGGGATGGATGAGTATACAATCTTCCATCTCAACTTTGTGAGCATACTAGAGGAGGTAGCTGAACATTTCCATTTGGAGCCGCCAGTAGTGTCAACAGTGAAGCGTCTTGAGGGCGATGGGTACCAAGGTGCAGTACATTTGCAGCTCACCCCAGATGATGATAGTTCTTATAAGACCATCTATGGGTATGGCAAAGATGCTAAAGATGCTAGCAACTTTGCTGCACGGGAAGCACTCAAGTTTCTTCATTTTTCTGTTAACTTTGCTTTGGTGGACCTGCATATGTATGAGTATTGGGAGGTACTACTAACTCTAGTGCAGAAGGAGCAGCAACACCACATAGAGATGACACAACTAAACCAGTATCATGAGGCTTGCCGGCAGCATGAGTTGGAGTATCTTGAGCAAGAACATGATGACTGTGTTTATGAGATCAAGCATGACCTCAACCTCCAGATAGAGGACAGGGATCGTTGGCTCGAAATAGAAGAACACAAGAGTAAGAAACTGAAGCTGGAGCGTGATTAATTGGAGGAGTTGACCAACAAGCAGGAGAGCAAAATCATGGAGCTAATGACAGAGAACAGAAGCCTCCGTGAGAAGCTGGCGGAAAAGCTACAGGCGCATGAATAGGATGCGAATAGTGGCACTTGGAGATACTATGAAGCAACTGTTCCTAGCTTTTAAATAAATGGTTGTAGTAGTACTGTTTGTATATAACCTGCTAGGAACTGTTCTGGTAGTAGCCTTTTGACTAGCTAGCACTAGCTTTTGTTGACAACTCTAGTAGTATGGGTGTCTATAGTAGAGTGGCTGAAGGGAAACGTGGATGGCAGCAACACATCTAATAGACATGATGTGTAATTTTGATTGTACTACTGCTTTCCTCTTTAATAATCAGCTAGACCTGGTATATATGTATATGGTGCATGCTCTAATGTTGACAGCTTTATTTATTTTTTCCTCTAGTATCATAGATGGCTAGTCACAATGGAGATTTTTCAGCATCACAGTCCGGTGATGGCCGGAATGCACTAGCAGCTGCAGCAGAGCAACCACTTCCAAATGAGTTGCTTATAAATATTTTGCAACGTCAAGAACAAACCCAAATGAAGCAGACTGAAATTCTGGAATATATAGTGCATCAGTCAACTAAAGGAAAGGAGTCGTTCGATGGAGACAAACAGGGCGCATTACGTGAGTTTCGCCGACTTAAGCCTCTTGTTTTCCAAGGTAGTGCAAACCCAATAGAGGCCGAGGACTGGCTAACAGAAATAGAGAAAAGTTTTGATGCCATGCATTGCCCTGATGAAGAGAAGGTTACATTAGCCACGTTTATGCTACAAGGTGGGGCATTTGATTGGTGGACAGTGCATAAAAAGAAGTATCCTGAGGGCTATCTTTTCACATGGGGATCATTTAAGGAAGAGTTCTACAGAAAATATTTTCCAGAGAGCGTACAAAGGAAAATGGAGCTATCATTTTTACAGTTAAAACAGGACCAGAAATCTGTCGCGGAATATGAAATAGAATTTTCTAGACTTGCTCGTTATGCCTCTGTTTATGTCCAAAATGATGAAGCCAAAGCTCGGCATTTCGCACAAGGACTTCGCCAACCAATTAAGTCTCGAGTGGAGGTGTTCGAGCTCAAATCTTTTCGAGATGTTGCTAACAAGGCATTAACTGTAGAATAAGCATATGTGGAAGAACAAGACGAAGTGGAGCAGCAGCGTAAGAGGATCAAGGTTGACCATGGAAATCAAGGGAATGTACAGAAAAAGATGCAGCAGAATTGGCGTCCGAACAACCGCCCAGTAGCCCAGCCAAGACGTAATAACTGTGTTATTTGTCATGGGAATCACACAGCATTCCAGTGTGAGTATCGTCATGGGAAATGTTTTAGATGCGGTAGAGAAGGACACATGATCAGTCAGTGCCACAGTTCACCGGACCAGAATATGTCAAAGTCCATTACACCAAAGCCATTGCCAGCACCAAAAGCTCCATTATACTTACCTGCACCCCCTACTAACTCAAGTGGACCCTCTCAAGGCATGAATAGTTATTCTGGAAGCAGGAAGCAGACAAATCCTCATGCAAAGGTGAATCACTTGACTCAGCATAATGCAGATGAGGACAACAACGTGATTACAGGTACACTTCAAGTATGCTCACACAATGCATTCACTTTATTTGATACCGGTGCTACACATTCATTTATATCCTCAAAATTTATCGATAGTCATGGATTAGAAAGTACCCCTTTAAGGAAAAGGATACATGTGGAATCCCCGATGACAGAAGTAATAGCCAAGAACATTTGTGTTGCACATCCCATAGTAATAAAAGGGCAAGAATTTTTGGTTGATTTAATAGTACTAGATATGCATGATTTTGATATTATACTGGGCATGGATTGGCTGGCTAAGAATCAAGCGAACATAGACTATCAGAGAAAACGAGTGATAATTCAGGTACCTGGTCAGCGTAAAATCATTTATCAAGCGAAGCATAAAACTTTTGACTGCTCGTTTAGCATGAATTTAGAAGTGAAAGAAAAGGATATCAAAGAAATACCAGTCGTAAGAAATTTTCCTGATGTTTTTCCGTGTGAATTACCTGGATTACCACCGGATCGAGAAATTGAATTCTGTATAGACTTAACTCCGGGTACTGCTCCTATCTCAAATAGTCTGTACAGAATGTCACCTGCTGAACTAAAGGAGTTGAAGAGGCAGATTAAGGAGCTAGAAGAAAAACAATTCATTCGACCTAGCATGTCACCATGGGGCGCTCCGGTGTTGTTTGTGAAAAATAAGGACGGGAGTTGGCGACTTTGTGTGGATTATCGGGAGCTAAACAAGGTAACTATTAAGAACCGATATCCATTACCAAGAATTGATGATTTGTTCGATCAATTACAAGGGTCTCGAGTATTTTCAAAGATCGATTCGCAGTCAGGATATCATCAGTTAAAAATAAAGGATGGAGATATTCCAAAAACAGCGTTCCGCACAAGATATGGGCATTATGAGTATGTTGTTATGCCATTTGGATTAACAAATGCTCCCGCGGCCTTCATGGATTTGATGAACCGAGTGTTCAGACCATTTTTGGATCAGTTCGTAGTTGTATTTATTGATGATATTTTGATTTATTCAAAGACAGAAGAAGAGCATGCTCAACACCTAGAAATAGTTCTTCAGACATTAAGGAAGCATAAGTTATATGCAAAATTGAAGAAATGTGATTTCTGGTTAAATAAAGTGTCATTTCTAGGACACATTATTTCAGGGGAAGGAATATCACCAGATCCAACAAAAATTCAGGCAATAGTAGATTGGAAGAGACCAACCACCGTTACAGAAATAAGAAGTTTCTTGGGATTAGCAGGTTATTACCGAAGATTTATCGAAGGCTTTGCACAGCTAGCAGCACCATTGACACAACTCACTCAAAAAGGGACAAAATTTATTTGGGATGAAAAATGTGAAGAAAACTTCCAAGAATTAAAGCGGCGATTGGTGACGGCCCCTGTTCTAGCAGTGCCAATCAGTGGAATTGGATTTACTATATTCTGTGATGCTTCAAAAATAGGCTTGGGTTGTGTGCTTATGCAAAACAATAAGGTAATTGCTTATGCTTCTCGACAGCTAAAGACACATGAGAAAAATTATCCGACTCATGATTTAGAATTGGGCGCTGTCATCTTTGCATTAAAAATATGGAGGCATCATTTGTATGGAGAACGCTGTGAAATTTTTACAGATCATAAGAGCCTGAAATACATATTCACCCAGAAGGAATTAAACATGCGACAACGAAGGTGGCTAGAGTTACTTAAGGATTATGATATCAACATAAATTACCATCCAGGTAAAGCTAACATTGTGGCTGATGCACTTAGTAGAAAGGCTGATTGCAACATGGCATGTCTAGTCACTACACAAACAGAAATTTTGAGGGACATGGAGAAATTGGGTATAGAAGTATATGTACGTGATTCAACTAGCACTGTTATGGCATTACAAGTCAAGCCTGATCTGCAAGACAAAATTCGGATGAAACAAATGGATGACCCCTTTCTTTTGAACCTCCGAAAGGGGATAGAACAAGGAAAGCCATCAGAGTTTCATATACGAAGTGATGGGTCTGTATGGCTGAGAAACCGCATATGTGTCCCGGACCAGTCAGATTTAAAGTTGGAAATTATGCAAGAGGCACACTCCACACCATACACCGTGCACCCAGGGAGCACAAAGATGTATCATGACATTAAAGGAAATTTTTGGTGGCCCAATATGAAGAGAGAAATTGCAAAATTTGTTTTAGAATGTCCAATATGTCAGCAAGTAAAGGTAGACCACCAAAAACCAGCCGGTCTTCTACAACCTTTAAAAATTCCGACTTGGAAATGGGAAGAAATTAGTATGGATTTTGTCACGGGTCTACCTCGAACTTCTGCAGGATACGATGCTATATGGGTCATAGTAGACAGATTGACCAAAGTGGCACAATTTATCCCAGTAAAGAAAACATTTTCTCTTGAAAAATTAGCTAAATTATACATCAAGGAGATAGTTGCTAATTATGGAGTTCTTATTGACATTACATCTGATCGAGATCCGAGATTTGTCTCAAGATTTTGGAAAAGTTTACATAAGGCATTGGGAACAAAGTTAAATTTTAGTACGGCGTATCATCCTCAATCCGATGGACAGTCAGAACGAGTTATACAAATATTGGAGGATATGTTGCGAGCAAGTGTGTTAGACTTCAAGGAAAAATGAGATGAATCACTTCCTCTGGTAAAATTCGCATACAATAATAGTTATCAGTCAAGTATTAAAATGGCTCCTTATGAAGCATTATATGGTAAGAGGTGTCGCTCTCCAATCTGCTGGGAAGAAATAGGAGAAAGGAAATATCTAGGCCCAGATTTAGTTCAACAGGCCGAGGAAAAATTACGAATTATTCGTGAGCACCTAAAGGCAGCACAAAGTCGACAAAAGACTCAAGCGGATAAAAAGCGCAGAGAAGTTGGGTTTAAGGCAGGAGACTTTGTCTATCTGAAAGTTTCTCCAAAGAAAGGGACGAGACGTTTTGGCCTACGTGGAAAATTAAGTCCAAGATATGTCGGGCCATATCAAATCATTAATAAAGTTGGAGCTGTCGCTTATCATTTGGAATTACCCCCAAATTTATCCGGGATACACAACGTGTTCCATGTATCCACTTTAAAGAAGTGTGAACTCCCACCAAAAACAGTAGAATTACCACTCACGGAGCTGCAGCCGGATCTATCCTATGAAGAGCACCCAATAAAGATTTTGGATGTGAAAGATAGGGTAATGAGAAAAAGGACCATTCGGTTTGTAAAAGTCCAATGGAGCAACCATACAGAGGAGGAGGCGACTTGGGAAAAAGAAGATGATCTGCGCGCATGTTTTCCGCATCTCCAGTTTACGGGTAATTAAATTTCGAGGACGAAATTTCTATAAGTAGGGGAGGATGTAATACCCGTGTTTATTAGTATAAATAAGGTCTTGTATTTGGTAAATTAAAAGAAATTAGCACAACGCTGGAGTAGAAATTATCAGCTTAATTAGATAAAAACAATCATTGGCAATCATTGGTTAGTACTAAGTAAGAGTAGTCAACTTAGTTCCTTAGTGTGGAAGGATATGCATTAGAAGAACATGCTTGTAGAGCCTTCGGGTAGGAGGGCCACGTGTGGGTGTGGTACAAGATATTTTGCAGCTCAAGCTTGCACTTATCTGTAGCATTTAATGCTCTGCTGAGTCAGCTAGGCACGTGTGATGTAAGAGTACAAGCAGCTGTAAAATCTAGGGACACCGAGGCTGTAGATATTTCTGAGTTACAGCTCCATTCCCTACCCTACCATGCCTATAAATAGAGGAGCAAGAGCACGCTGTAGTACTCATCCCAACATACAAATAAGTTCACTAGCTAGCTTTGCATGGAGTAGAATCACACTGATCGGCAAGAGTGCTCGGAGGAAGCAGCGAGTCGGCGAGTCAGGCAAGCATGCGTTCCATCTAGCCTTTCTAGCTGTCCTATTCTTTGTTTGTCTCACTGTTCATGCCATGCTAGCTAGTAGTACTTCTGAAGCTCTATAGCTAGTAGTACTTCTGAAGCTCTATAATGTGCACTGTTCGTGTGATTTGATTCCTGTACATCTCTTGAAGCTAGCATGCATACCACGGTACTACCTTTTTGGTTTATGATCACGGTGGAGAAATCCTTGGTACATGCATGTGAGCACATGGATTAATGGCTCATGCATGGATGGTTGGTTCTGTGAAAAGCCTAGAGATATTTATCTTGCATGTATTTCCTCCTGTTAATCCTTGTCTAGTAAATTTTATAAAAATCTGGTGTCACGACGGCAAACGTATTGTACCAGTCACAGTTCAGGTATGGGACTGTCTGAGTTCTCCGCTAAGAACGACACTTGTTCGGAAGCGTGTCGATGATGGATCCGTAGGAGCGATCGACACTAGTAAGTCGAGTGGTCGGTTCTTGGGGGAATATAGAGCTCTGCTCTACTAGCGCCTGTGTGGTTCTAGTCGAGACTGTCGATGTCGGAGTACCCCTCTTAAGAGTGTAAAAGTGTGAAATTTCACCCCTGTGACTCCCAGGTCGGGAAGCTTGCGGTCATATGTGATGCCAGTTATTTCTTTTCTTTTCTTTAAATTAACCTCCATTATCTTCCTCTGCCATCAAACTCTTTCTTTACAACTAACCCTTGTGTTTTTGTCACTTTTGCCGTGAGAAGTTCCTTTGTACCCGTATGCTTGCTGAGTATGAGATCACACTCATTCTTGCTATTGTTGTTGATTTTGCAGAAGTAGCAAATGATGGATGTGCTGATAAGAATGATGAACAGTAGGAGTAGCTCTACGGGTTGGGAATAAATAAAGAAGTTGCATGTATCATAACCTTTGTAATAGCTAGTAATGAATAAAGTTGGCTCTTGTACATACTGGAAAATAATTTGTTTACTAGCCTGACATGCTTATAAATTTGAGATTTATAAGCATGTGGCGATTGTCACGGCTAAGACTCACTTGGGGCGTGACCGAAATATATTGTCCGTCTCTCTCCATCAGTTCGGGTTTTTGGATGAGTTGACTGGAGCATGAATTCAATATGGTATCCGAGCCAAGAGGTCTTGAGTTCAAGGCTCTGCCAATGCAATTTTATAAAAACGATTCTGCGACCTACATCGATCCCACGTCTAAAGACTAAAATAATCTAGACGTGAGGGGGAGTGTTGAAATATATTCCCGCCTCTCTCCATCAGTTCGGACTTGTCTGGTGCATGAATTCAATAATTTCTGACTTAAGGAGTGCAGTGATCCTCCTCACAAAAAGCTTTCTATTCTCCCAGCAAAAAAATTGACTAGTCCAGTCTCTTGCCGGACTCTTCTTCCTCACCCTAGTCATCCTGCCTGGCCTCACAACCAGCACCTCGTTTGTCATCAACACAACATGCTCCAAGATTCCTGAAATGTCCTAGGACTATTGTGTTGGCGTGCTCTCAGCCAACCCAACGGGTGCCTCCGCCATAGACAAGCGTTGCCTGGCCGTTGCTGCTGCCAACATAACCGCGCACAACGTGACATCCACATTGTATACGTTGAGCCACCTAGCGATGGAGCTCAATTCTTGCATCGATTACTACAAGTATATGGTTGATTTGATAGTGAGCGCCACTGATGACTTGCACGCAGGACGAGATGCTCAAGTGATATACCAAAAGTTATATGATGCCTCATTGTCTCATTGACGCCCCTAAGTTGCGATATGGCATTGTTGCATGGATCCGGGAAGAATCCTGTGTGGGGAGAGAACATAGAAAACGAAGAGTTGGCCCAAATAGCCAGAGGCATCGCATTTCTCGAAATAGGCTTTCACCCTGCTTCCAAGTCTCGGTCGAGAAACGACGGCTGGGGGCACGGCACAAGCATGCCCAAGAAAGCATAAAAGAAATCAGAAAAAAAAAAAAGCCCAAGAGTGGCATCGCATTTCTCATGTTGAATAGAGGTTCTTAAAGGATATGATCGGTACTTAACTTTGTACTACATCGATCATATGAATAAAGAGATGCCTTCACCCCTTACATGTCGTATCCCTTTCTCTTTTGCTTGTTTAAAAATGAGTCATCTGCAATATGTTGGCCTACCTTTTTGTAGCACCTCATCGACACGTTAAATTTCTATTCCATAATCAGATCTTAACTGCGGTACCATATATCATACGGGACAATCCCGTTCCTGTTGTGTACTATTGTGGTCATGGCATGGCAACTTGGTCGCTAAAGAAATGGTATGGTACATTCATTAGCAGCGAGCGGTTTATTCTTGTCCTCCTCCAAAACATGATGATCACACGTTTCTTGCCCTGAATATACAAATTCACGGGCGATGCTAATCCACGCGTGGCCGCGCTAGCGCTCGCTTTCGGACAGCCAGATTTGAAAAGTGCACTTAAAGCATTAATTAGAGGGTTTTGTAATTGAGAGTTCCCCACCACTCCACAACCACTGAAAATCAAGGGGCGAGAGATTTTTTTTAGGGTAACTAGGGAATTTATTCAAAGTTCAAAACATCTCGGATACAAGCAATCTCTGGCAAAACCCCTAGCCACACATGAACACTTTTTCCAAAATTATTATAAATTCCCAAATATTGATGTTGTACACAAAATTGCAAACCACATATTTTTTAAAAATTTATCAACGTTTTTAAACACAAACTTTTATTTTATTTATGAACAAAAAAAACAAAATCGGAACATTTTTTGAAATTCGAAAACATTTTTATAATTTGTAAAAACTATTTGAAAAAAATAACATTTTTTTGGTATTCCAAAAATATTTCAAATTTTAAAAAAGGTTTTAAAATGAATAATAAAGTTCAAAAAATGAAATTAACGAAAAAATACACTAGAAAATAGTGCGTGCAGGCCTTGCCCAACCGGGCGACAGCATTGCTTCTGTCAGGTGCCTGTTGGGCCGGCCAAAGCATTCGCTGATTTGAAATAAGTTCATCTATTTTGACAAAAGAATGTTTATGAATTTGGAAAAAATTACGGGCTTTCATAAAACTTTTGTAAAAGTTGAAAAGACTTCCTGGATATGGAAAAAAGTTCATGAATTTGAAAAAAAAATTGCGAATTTAAGAAAATGTTCATGAATTTAAATGGAAAAAAGTTCGGGTTGGGCGGAAGGTTCCGTCTCAGGGTACCTTTATTTGACATCATTCAAATGGACCAAATTTTTTTTAGGACCTTGTATCACCATTCCAAGGCATCGTGCCAAGTTTTTGTGATTTCGACAATTCCGCATTTTCAAATAATGTGTGTGCTTTCAAAATTTATTTGGAATTTAGAAAATAATCTTGTGTTTACTTTTTTTTCACAAATACAAAAAATGTTCACGGAAATTCAAAATAATTAGGTTTCATTTTGTAAATTTTTTTGACTTTTTCTTGAAATTTCAAATTTCATAGTTTTTTCAAAAAATGTTCCTGTTCAAAATTTTATTCGCTCCTTTTAAAATATTTTCGTGTTATGACACTCTAAGCAATTTTGAAAAACACGAACAATTTGTAGACATATCTGTACAATTTTTTTAAAATGCAAATGTTTGTACTTTATGAACAAATTTTAAAAAGTGAGCATTTTTTAAATTTTGAACAAAATTTATAAGCATGAGCATTTTTTGAAAATAAAAGAAACAAAAAAGGAAAAATTAAAAAAAAAACAAAAAAGGAATAGTGATAAAAGGACCGATTCAATAATGGGTCAGCCCAGCGGCGAACTGAAGTAGAAGAAAACAAAAAAAAGTAGTAAATTGGCAAAAGCATTAGGGTGTCCTAGTGGTTAGTGTGGTTCTCCTTAGACCCTGCCCTCTCTTTTTTTTTTTAAAGAAAGTGAAAAACAGCTGAGGGCGCCGCGTATATGTACGCAGGCCACGTATCGGCGTGGGTGAAAAGACCATTCTACCCTTTATTATGAAGGGGTATAGAGAGATCTCAGCTGCCAATGTGTTTAGCGGGAGTGTACCGAAGCAAAAGTGTGTTAGAATAAGCACAAAAGATGAACCTGATATCTTTTCATTGTTATAATATCAAATGAATTACAACTAGTAACGGCTAGCGCTGGCAGCATTTTTATTAGCCTACTCAGTGCCGAGTACTTCTAGTGAGGCCAACTAATTAAATTTATAATTCCTCATTGCATTCAAATGTAAAGATCACTACCCAAAAATAATCAGACAACTCCTGAGCAGAGCTACTTGTAGACCAGAGGAAGATAAAACTAATCCTAACTCAAAGATACAAATAGTTCTCAGTGTATTCTCTTTCAAGGCCTACCTACTCCAAAGGAAGAATGTCAAAAGGAAAGTTTCAGAGCTTGCAAGGCAAATTGGCTAAAAGACTAATGCAAGGGGAAAATCACATGGCGCAAGGTGGGAGAGAAGTAATGATAAAAGCAGGAGCACAAGCACTGCCAACCTATGTAATGGGTGTCTATAAGCTGCCCCTTGGCCTTTGTGATGATTTAACTAAAATTATTAGGAACTTTTGGTGGGGCTCAGAGAAAGGAAAGAGGAAAACTCATTGGGTTGCCTGGGACATTATGTTGGGACCAAAGACTAGAGGAGGAATGGCTTTTAAGGATATGAGAGTGTTCAATCAGGCGCTCTTAGCAAGACAAGCTTGGTTTGTTGAATTGTAGTCTGCCAGTGGCTTTGCCAGGCATGCAGCCTATGTGACTACAATCTAGCTGTTGTTGGTCACAAGGAGAAATTAGTTTTCTGTATGTGTTCATGTTGGCAACAACAAACTATGCTTAGCATAGTAGGCATCTTCGGACGATTTTGGTGTTCTATCCCGATGTTTTCAATTCAGTTATTCTACCAAATTGTGCTGGTTTGGCTAACTAATCTGCTAGATTGTGCTACACGATTGCAGTTTTGCGAGTTGTCCAACTTAGTTGTTATTTGCTTAATGTAACTGATTTTATCAGCAACTGCACAAGTCTAGTAAATACTACTATAATTCTGGCTAATCAATTTTAGTTGGTCAAACCAACTTGATTTCTCCTAGGGTTTGCTTAATTTCGTGTTGCAGTACTAGACATTTGAGCAATCCACATGAGGTTCATTTACTCATATTTAATACTAAGCCTAGCATTAACTTAACTAATTTATCATGATACAGTAACAAAATATAATGTACTTACACTGCTCGACGGCGTAGTCGAGAGCCGCTGTGGTGTAGCGCGTGACGAACGAGCTCATCAGTGAGCCGAAGAAGGCCAACACCCTTGTTGCCTTGTACCAGCCACGGGTACCTGGAGAAAGGTGGTCGCACTGTCGCAGGTTCCGCTCCATGAGGTCTACGACCGACGTGGAGCACAACGTCAAAGCGGCGAGTAGAAACAGCATCACCTGCAATGCACATTTTCAATGGATTTATATGATTAATACATTACTAATTGCGCTAAAGTGGTTTAAGACTTACCCCGGTCTACCACGACAAGTGTGGACGCCCTGCCAGAGACGCTTGGGAGGTGTGGGGGGGCAACTGCCCCCCCCCCCCCCCCCCCCCCCGGGTGGGGTATGGATCAATATCGACCTAGGTCACCACTATTATATATGTCTTTTGTGAGCCTGACACATTAAAACTTGCGTCTCCTTGTGTTGATTTGATCTTCTTCTTTCTTTATTGTCTGTCGTAAATCTAATAGTTGATGCCTGGCCACAAACGCAACACCATAGTTGTGAATCAAACGAGAATATGGACTAGGGGAATCCCTCACCACGCCTGGGTTGAGCTCGGTCGCCAGAAGTGAGGAAGAAGAAGGATAGAGAGAGAGCGGTGATTTGGCTCCTGAGCTAATCTGCTCCCGCCATGAATAGTAAAATAAAAGAAATACTCACTCCATTTTTATTTTCTCCATGTATTAGCTTTTGTCAAAGTCAAGCTTTGTAAACTTTGACAAAAATATTTTCTCCGTGTATTAGATTCATTATTGAATGTACTTTCACATCATATAAGTTTGTTATGGTAAATGTTTATATTATTTTCTATAAGCTTGATCAAACTTTAAGAAGTTTGACTTCAGTCAAATCTAATATGCGGAGTAAATAAAAACGGAGGAAGTACTAGAAAAAATCGAAAAGAACCGACTTTTTTTGGATGTAAGATGTTTAGTGCGTGAGGTCCATGCCAATTTTCAGCATGTTTGGACATCCGAGAAGCTCTCAGCAAAAAAAGACAAATTTAGTGTATGTGAAACAATTTACCATTCATACACTGTTTGAACCGATATTTTTTTTGCTTACTCAGATGTCCGAATGCGCTGAAAATTGGCACGGACCTCGCGCACCACCTGAAACTGGAATAAAAGATGCGTCCAAGTTCAGTTTCATTTAACAGTTTTATTTTTGGAGTCAATAGCTTTATTGATTAGTTAACAGAATTACATTTCTTCATTACACAAGCCATAAGGAACGATGCAATATAATTTATCCAAAGACATCTTCTCTCAGAGGAACTAGAATGTTCAGGCGCCCTCCAGCGACAAGGACTTGAACTAGCAGCAGGCATAATCGGGCATGTAATCAAATATAACAGATGATGTTCTACTGCTAGCAAAGTGCTTGTAAAATATGCAACGACACCAGAGTGACCTTAACGGTGTACTAGTTAATCTTTTTTTTAGGAAGGTGTACTAATTAACCTGACTTAACCCACTGCAACTTGTTGTTTCATGGACAAGTAGGCAAAAATAAAAACCTTGTTGCTCCATTCTGTCCGTTGCAGAGTCAATTGGACTATAAAAAACCATCATAATTATGGACACTAAATCAAAAAACCATCATTTATTACCCGCAAAAAAAACCCATCATTTATTACAACAAAAAAAACACAATCATTGTGCAGGCAGTTTGCGAAAATCGATTAGAGCAATTTGAGTGAAAACCTCACGGATGAGTCATGCTGTCAGGTGCCACCATGCCGTTGACCCCGTTTGACCAGCCCCTTATCTCCCCAACCTCTCTCCCCAATGCCTTCCTTCATCCCGATAGCCACCGCCGCCGCCAATGCCTCCGTGGCGCCACCGCCGGTGGAAGAGCCGCCGCCCTGCAGCTCCTCTCCTTCGTCTCCTTCTCCTGTACTCCTCCCAGCCCGAGCCCCCGCCGCAGATCTCCATGGCGCATGGCCGCCGCTCGTGCCGCGTGACTCGTGGGCTCGTCTCCGCCGGCGGGAGACGAGCTCCGCACTGGGCCCCTTCGTCTCCATGCTGCCTCAAGCGGCGCGGCCACCGGAACTCACTGGCTTCCGGCGACCAGCGTCGTGCGACGCCGCCACTGGCCCGACGCCCACAGATCTCCTTCGCTGCATATGGGCGCTGCCACGGGCTCGGCCACGCCATAGCCCTATAGCCCAACTGCCCGCCAGCGAGCTCACCCCGGGCTTCTTCGGTCTGCCTTGTCCAGCTCAGCCACCCACCGGTTAGCCTCACCCACGACCACCTCCGTGCTGTTCGTTGACGGCCGGCAGCCATCGACACCGACCACACCCACGAGCTCGCCGTGACCCTGCTCAGTAGGGCTGTGAGTCCCTTCACACCGGCGATGTCTGCATCGTTGGCAAGGACCGAAGCACACGAGGTGCTCGGTGAAAAGTACGAGAGAAGATTGTTTCTGTGCACGCTAGTGGTGGACCCTACAACCAATTTAACGGACAGTCAAACGGTGTCAAATTTTGTTGCCTCATCACCACTTGCACGTGGGACCCATCTGTCATATTCCAAGTCAAACGCCGTTTATCGTGTGATCGGTGTTTTTCACAAACTGTCAGTACAATGGTGATGGGTTTTTGCAAAAAAAAAAAGTGGCGTGTTTTTTTTTTATTTAGGGTCCACAATTATGGTGGTCTTTGCAATTTACTTGTCCGTTACGTGCAATGGTTGAAGGTACGAAAGATATGGCTAAAAGAATCTGCTTAAAATGCATATATGGCTCCTGCTTGTTGGTCCATGGTATTCTTCAGATACAACAGTATGCATAGCCAACTGCATTGTACTTGATCCATTTGTTTCCAAGTAATGTCAGAGAAAACCTCTCCCGGTCTATATAGGATATGACAAGAAATGTTTTTATTTCTCCATTTCCAGTGTAAGAGAAACTTTCCATTGTTCAACCAGGAAGGTAATGATCGTTCAATACATGGTATGCACCTTCTATGGATCTCAGCAGCCGAGGCGCCAACAACATACTGTCATCTAAACCTGGGCATCCTCCGGTTCGGGCCTGGTTCGGGGCGGGCTTTGGAAAGCCTGACCTGAAAATCCCAAGCCCGAGCCCGGCCCCTGCTCTTATGTTACTATCATGCGAGAGATCGACCATCTTCGGCGTTCTTTTCGGCACATCAAGTTCATCCACGAGCGATGACAACACAATGGAGAGGCGCTCTCCCTCGCCAAGGCTGCTTCCTCTCTCTCAACCGGGCGCCATGTGTGGCTTTCTGTTCTACCCGATGTTATTTGTATCCCCATGAACATTAACATTTAATAAAGGGTGCAGTTCTAAAAAAAAAAATTGAACCTAATGCAGGCTACCAAACGCATCATGAAAAACTTTTGTGCCTACGATCTATTTTCCAGTTGTACAGAAACAAGTGCAAAACGTTTTGGGACGTTTTCCTAGCTAGTTCACCTCGATAGCATGCATGAAACATGCATGTTTCATGTTTATTTACCCATTCAGCATGTGTGGTAGAAGCATTCCATCTATCTGACATGTTGCAACTTTCTTTTCGTAGAGAGGAAGTCAGTCCCTCTGGCTGCATGCACCGTCCATCCAGCACCGAAGTCTCCGACGATGGAGCTCGGTCCAACGGTACGTACGGAATGAGTTGGGAAAAGGAAGGACCAACGACCCGACACCAAGTCCTTCCTATAATATAGTATTTTTTGAGGGAATTCCTCTAATAATTAAGTAAAGACTTTTTGTTCTTTTTTTTGCGGGGTGACTTTTTTGTTCTAATTTTTTTTTAAATAATTTTCTTTTCTGTTTTGTTTTGAGAAAAGAACGAGCAACACCAATGATAATAAGTCTACAGACAGAAGAAGAGCAGGTGACCTTGCTAGCTAGGCCAGCTCCGTCGTGCATGTGGCCGTTCAAAGGCTGAGTGTGCCCGTGTGACGAGTGCCGACTGACCAAGGAAATCTGCCGAGATTCTCCATTCGTTTGGGGTGGGTGGCCATGCATCATGCATGCAAGTGGCCCTCCTGTCCCCCTACGCTGCTCACGTCACGTCGCTCTCGATCGACCAGGACTAGTCTAGCCATGCCGTGTCTGTTTCTATGCGCGTATCTCATCGGTCACAAGGAAACTAGCTAGCAACGTCCTGGTCTTCTACCCGGCCGGTTGCACGAAAGCAGCAGCGACGTCGCAAAAGATGGCATGTTCCGTGCATCGGTGCATGCAAGCTAGCAGCCCAGATTTCTCGACACCTAGCTAGTGACCAAGGCTGACTTTACAACAACAAGCAGCGAAACCCGACTCGAATTAGCCACCTTACCATACATTATGCGAACAAAGCGCGACTCAGATGGTAGATTTCTTGTGATGGGAACAACCCATCAAAGTTTTAAGTCTTATTTATTTCATATTTATTTGGCACTGATACTTGTACTTTTCTATATTTATTTTATACTTTTCGGTAATATTTTGATTTAATGGGAGAAGACGTTTGCGTCAACTATGGGACGTCTTTGATAACTTCATTAATCTCAAGATGCTGTGCCGGTTCAATATCTTATATCTCAGAGATGCTCATAATGGTAGGGTGTGTGTACGTGCGTTTATAAGAATAAACATATGTGCATGTATGTTAGCATCTAGATTGTGCTGTGTTTCAAATGTTCCATACGTTGTTCCCAAGTATAAACAATCTACAGAACAGAGCAAAGTTCATGCAATGTTTATATTGATCAAAATTACACGTTTCGATGTAGCTTTTCAGCATTTGTTTTCTCTGTGCGTGCACTCTAACACAGGCATCGCCCTTGTGCCATACACTCCTGCCACCCGCCGCTCGCTTTTGCGACGAGACATGTGTGCTGAGTGCGTTACACTGCACAGTTTACACAAAAGTGGTTTGGATAGAAGACGAGTGGCCACATATTGTGGATTCAGATATTGATGATGCTTGTTTGAATATACCACGGAACTATCTGTCGCAGTGGGAGAAGACTCGCACACGATTAAACTTGTCTTTGTGGCGTAAAAAGAAGAAAAATAATTAGCCAGTCCTTCCTTCCTATATACATAGAGTGACAAGCTAGGGTAATTAAACAGAAAAAGAGAGCGCATATGCAGAAAAATAGACTACTTTCTAAAAGTTACCGAATCCATTAACTTTGGGTGGGGGCGAGTGCTATACACATCAATCTGTTGGATTATCCTTCGAGTGTAAGTGTTTCTTAATTTTTCACGTTCCTCCGTTCAATCATTATCACACTCAAGAAAAAGCACTCTGTTCTTATTTACTCCGCATATTAGGTTTGTCTAATTAAAATCAAACTTTATATACTTTTAGCAAGTTTGTAAGACAATATATTAACATATATACACCAGCAAATAAATACCACATTACATATATTTTCCCATCATATAAATTTGATATTGTAAATGTTCATATTGTCTTTTTCATAGCTCGCATCCCGTAATTTGTTTAACTTGAAATTTCACATGACAATAGAACATCATCCTCTCAACCGCCCACATTGTTTTCAGCTTTTTTTTTTGAAACCTTCAAACATGGTTTCCATGAAGTTTTCTTTTGAATGTTGGTTTCCATATGATTTTCTCCCTGTTCTGAATAGTTAGAGACTGTATGTGTCGTCTGCAGGTGGCATATCTTGTTCTTACGATTAAACATACCGAATTGTTGTTCCGCCAGGACAATATTATTGTTAGAGGTGCATGCAACATACTACGTGGAGATACTACAAAAATGGCTGATTGGTTGATGTCAAAAATTAGCTTTGCCGGCCAAATATCTCACAAGCTTGAAAATCGAACTACTAATTGGCTGGCTACAATTTTGCAGGATTCGGACTTGCAAATATTTGTCTGTGCGTGCGTGCGTGCGTGTGTGCGTGTGTGTGTGTGTGTGTGTGTGTGTGTGTGTATGTGTGTGAACGAAGCATACTGTATATCTCATGGACCTAGCAAAATTTTACGCCATTTAACTAGATTATCACACAATCAATCCAAATTTGGTTAGATTTATGGTTGTCGTAACATAGATGTAAAATTTCTTCAAGTATGAGAACCCATGGTACCGGTACCAACAATATGACCGTTGTTTTTTACCAACAGCGAATATGACACTTAATTATTTAGTTTACAATAGAAAGAGTTGCACCGATGCAATGGCACAGGTATCTATATATTTGCTGCTGGTAAAAAGAAACTTCGGTCATATTGTTGAGTAATTAGTCGAGCTAGAGAAGCCATGCAAACCATGTTGCAGGCCAACGAAACACGATAGCATCACTAATAAACCATCGTCGAGTGTTGATACAACTCCTAGCCATTAGAACCATACCATTTAGTTTCTCTCTCCACTTCCCGAGGCAAGACATACAATCTTCTAATCAAAGGACTAGTCAAGCAACTATTGTCGTAAGCCGTGGACACACATCATTCCTGAAATCCAAAACCATGGAAAAACAAGTGTACAATATCTCGTAAACCAACTTGCCAATATCTCGTAAACCAAAAGGCTGCCACGCGTCAGCAGCTCGCAGGCGCTGGGGTTTTTGTTTTTTTGTTTTTTTGAGGGGGGGGGGGGGGGGGGGGGCGTTAGGGGTTTTGGAGGGTTAATTTAGGGGTTTCATATTGTGTTAGCTAGCTAATAGAGAGAAGTGACCTCTCTTTCTCCGTGCTTGGTCGACGCTAGCTACTATACATATAGAGAGAACTCGACACGCTAGCTAGTAAACAAATGAAGGAACCATTAATTACACAAGATTGTCATGAACATATACAGAGAGAAGTGACCTCTCTTTCTCCGAGAGATTGGTCGAACAACAAGTTTTCGTATATCTATCCGACGCTACTACATATATACAATATAACATCTCTTACAATCCCTATCATCTAAAATCCATTTCAATTTCCAGATGGTATTCTCCCTTCTCATTTATGACATGGTCAAGAAAGAATCCCGCCAATTCCTCTTGAATTGCTCGTATGCGATCATGTGGTAGGAGTTCATCCCGCATCTGCCACATCTAATTTAAAGAAGGGGGTCAATACATATATATGAATGAAACTCAACACAAATGATGGTAATAAAATAAAATTGTGAATATTATTGTTTGCGTACTTCATATTGTCGGTCAGAGTAGCCCCGCTCAGAGGTCGATTGGCGGATGAACTCGCAAACGTAGTATCCACATAAATTATTCCCGCCTTCCTGCCACAAGCACTTTACGAGAATAGAGTTCAATCAAACTGATAATGAAACATGATAAATGGTATTGATGAAACTAGAATCAATGGGAGATGCGCGGAACTAGCTAGTACTACTTACTTTCAGGTGTGTAAATCGCAACTCCCTCGGCAGTCCCGAAACCATTCCGATGAACTCTTTCCAAACCCTGCCAGACAAAGAAAATAATTATTTGATATCCGGAAATAAACAAAGTTGCCGATATGATATGGTGCGATAATGATCAATTGAACTTACTTCTGGAGCATTGCAGCCATGTCCGCATAAAGCTGGGGATCTTTTCGTCTCGAGTCTAAGACAGTTACTACTCCCCGGTCAAGCTTAATCTCTAGCAGAATAAGGTGGAATCTGTGCACGCATGCATAACTCATCAATTACATTACTATAACCTCGAGTAAGCGAAACCGAATATGCACAAGACAGTAACACTCACTTGAAGTCGTAAGGAAAGAGTATTTTCCCTTTGTTTTGATTTCGTAGTAACGATTTTAGCAAGTTGTCCTCAGTATCTTTGTCTCTGTTTTGAACCGACCATTCATTTATGATATTTGGGTTAATGAACCCAATGTCATAGATTTGTGCTTTTTTGCATTCGACGATCTTCAGTCTGCATAATATAGTGAGGATAATTATATATACATGCAATGAAAGAGCTGAGCTATAGAGACTTAATTACAGAGGTAATACTTACAGACAGTAGCAAGTCATGAGTTGTTTGTCGAGGGCGTCTTGATTGAATAACTGGAATAACTCCACAAATTCAACAGGCATCACCTCAGTTCCAACGAGGTCGTGCTCCTCTTTAATTCCCAGCATCAAAGTATCCTTCCCAGACTTCCTGCAGGTATCCATGTATCATTCATGCAATCTTCGCATCATCGTTGATAGAGGAGGATGATTAGGTTTGACGAGAGGCTTCCCGTACTCGTATCTGAAGATATCTACTACCTCTAACATTTCAAACTGTACATCATCGTCCAGGTAATCAGCAGGATTGGTACCAGGCACTAGCCCCAGATGATTAGCGATGATATCGCTAGACACCTTGAGCGGGGGGCACGATTGCTTTGCCTGTTCGCCGAGCTGGGGAATTCTTTTCCCACTTCTTCGTTTTGCTTCTCTTGCAGCACTGCAAGTACTTCCCGACCGCTGCGCTTCCTTATATGTCCTTTAAATAATGCGCTCATAGTTGGATTGTGGCGGAGACGGTGGTGGTCGCTTAAGGGCACGCAGAGTGCGCTTCACTTTCACCTGATCTATTGTTTCCTTCGGAGGTGGAGGTTTCTGTGCAAAATGGGCCTCCACTTCGGCAGCACTGATTTCCGCGTTTTCCTCGTCGGTCCTCTCATATGGTAACTTTTCCAGAGGCTTGAGGCTTGGACCGTATTTGAATTTTTTTCCCGCCTCTTGTACTGCTAGCTGCCGGAGCGGCGCCATCTCTCTTCCGCCGTTACTGACGCGGCGGAGTCCGCTGACACGCCGAAGGAGGCGGAGGAGGAGGCGGAGTGCTCCGACGCGCCGGAGGAGGCGGAGGAGGAGGCAGAGTGCCCTCACGCGCCGGAGGAGGCGGAGGAGGAGGCGGAGTTCCCTGATCACTCGCCAGAGGAGGAGGAGGAGGCGGAGTGCCTTGACTCGCCGGAGGAGGAGGAGGAGGCGTCCAGTTTGGAAGCTTGATGTACTCCTTCCTCCATAGACAGGTGCTCCTTAAAGCATTTTCCAGATGATTCTCCCCTTCACCTGTAGGGTAGTTAAGCTCCAGCTCCTCAAATCCCTCCATTATTTCATACACCGTCACAACAGCATAGCCATGTGAAATCGGACGGCAATGGAAAGTTCCCTCAGCTTGAGGAGGTGCAACAGAGCTGACCGCCGCCTTCAAAGTCAGGTTTTGCCATTTCTTCATTAGCTCGCAATGTTGAGCCTCCGTGATAGTATCCACGGGGTAGCGAGGAGCCGTGAAATCAGGCTGAACGAGCTCCGTGGAAGCCACGCTGCTTCTCCACTGAGATGGTGGGGTAGCTTCTGGGGCAGCGTCGAAGCAAGGATCTTCGTGCCGCTGAGATGGTTGGCCGGTAGCTGCAAGTTCCTCTAGCTTTGCTATTCTTGCATTGAGCTTCTGCATTTCGCTCACTTCTGCTTTCCTCTTTCTCTCTCGGCTTCTGTAACCACCGCTGCCGGGAAACCCAACCACCCACGGAACGGAGCCTTGATTCTCTCTGTCGGGAATGAACGTCCCTTCCTGCGCTGCCTTGATTGCTTTCTGAAGCTTCTGGATGGGTATTGCAAGTTGCCCGTCCGTCCAAACACACTCCCCTGTTTCTGGGTCCAAAGTTGCCCCAACCCCGAAGAACCAAGTCCTTGAACGATCTGGCCAGTTCAATGTTGCTGGTTGGACCCCTTTAGCAAGCAGGTCTTGCTCAGCTTTGCCCCACAACGGCCGGGCTTTGTAGTAGCCACCTGACCCCGTGTGATGGTGATACTTCTTCTTTGCAGCATTTTTCTTGTTTGTCTCTGACTTTTCTTACCCCTATCCAATTTCTTGTAGGCCACAAATGCGGGCCAGTGATCTCTTATCTTCTCATATCGGCCGGTGAATTCTGGAGTCTTCCCTTTGTCGACAAACTTTGTGTTCAACTCTTTCTTCCAGTTCCTGAATAGATCTGCCATCTTCTTAAGAGCAAACGCCTTGACCTTTGGCTCTATAACTGGCTTATTCGGATCCTCCTCTGGTGGTAGGCTGAAATTTGCCATCAGCGAGGTCCAAAGATCACCTTTCAGTCTATCCTGGACATAAGAAACTTCAGGGTCGTCCTTACTCTTATTCCATTGCTGGACGCTGATCGGGACGCTGTCCCTAACAATAGCTCCACACTGATGTACAAATGCGTGCTTGGTTGCTTGGGAGCAATCGGTTGGCCATCGTCCATGATTTCTGTGATCGTGAACCTTTCATCCTGGCTGAAAGTGCAACTAATCCCCGGGTGGTTTTGGTAATTCATAACAACATATAGCTCATTGAACTAATATCCTTTCAAGTTAAATATTTCAGAAAGTTCAATGATTGGCATGGCACATGGACTAGAGATGTGGACCCCTCAAAATGCTAAGGACAAATATTGGCATAAGCTCAAGACTACATTTGTATTTTAGTGATCCAAGATCACATTGAGTCCATAGGAAAAGCCAATACTATTAAAAGGGGATGAGGTGTTGCTTAATGGTCTACTTGCTCAAAGTGCTTAGTGATATGCTCCAAAACCCTCAATCACTTTCTCAAATCCAAATATGTCCTAAACCTAAAGTCAAACTCGGCCCCACCGATTTGATCTATCCGGCGCCACCGAGTTCCTTTGACATAGCCACTGCCAGAAACCCTAATCAGTTCGGTCTCACCGATAGGGATTTCGGTCTCACCGAGATGGGATTGCAAACTCTCTGTTTCCCTTCGTAACGTTTCGGTCTCACCGAAATGAGCGATCGGTCCCACCGAGTTCGCAATGCAAACTCTCTGTTTCCCTTTCGTAACGTTTCGGTCTTACCGAAAGGAGTGATCGGTCCCACCGAGTTTGCCTGACCAACTCTCTGTTTGCTCATTGCTGAAATCGGTCTCACCGAGTTCATGCAATCGGTCACACCGAGATGAGGTTTTGCCCTAACCCTAGCACATCAGTCCCACCGAGTTGATCATATCGGTCCCACCGAGATTCCTAACGTTCACATTTTGAATTGAATCTGTCTCACCGAGTTCTTCTATTCGGTCTGACCGAGTTGAGTCAAATGTGTGTAACGGTTGGATTTTGTGTGGAGGCTATATATACCCCTCCACCCCCTTCTCTATTCAAGAGAGAGCCATCAGAACGAGCCTACACTTCCACTACTCATTTTCCGAGAGAGAACCACCTACTCATGTGTTGAGACCAAGACATTCCAATCCAACCACAAGAATCTTGATCTCTAGCCTTCCCCAAGTTGCTTTCCACTCAAATCATCTTTCCACCATATCCAAATCTGTGAGAGAGAGTTGAGTGTTGGGGAGACTATCATTTGAAGCACAAGAGCAGGAGTTCATCATCAACACACCATCTATTACCTTTTGGAGAGTGGTGTCTCCTAGATTGGTTAGGTCTCACTTGGGAGCCTCCGACAAGATTGTGGAGTTGAACCAAGGAGTTTGTAAGGGCAAGGAGATCGCCTACTTCGTGAAGATCTACCCGAGTGAGGCAAGTCCTTCGTGGGCGATGGCCATGGTGGGATAGACAAGGTTGCTTCTTCATGGACCCTTCGTGGGTGGAGCCCTCCGTGGACTCGCGCAACCGTTACCCTTCGTGGGTTGAAGTCTCCATCAACGTGGATGTACGATAGCACCACCTATCGGAACCACGCCAAAAATCTTCGTGTCTACATTGCGTTTGCCTTCTCCAAACCCTTTCCTTTACCTTCATATGCAATGTTTTACTTTCCGCTGCTACACTCTTAGAATTGCATGTGTAGGTTGATTGCTTGACTTGTGCTAAGTTGCTAAAATCTGCCAAGACTTAAAATTGGGAAAAGGCTAGATTTTTATTTGGTCAAGTAGTCTAATCACCCCCCCCCCCTCTAGACCTACTTTCGAACCTACACTAGCGCAACCTTTTCTTCGGGCCTCGTCTCCTTACGGAAGTTTGGCTCGATCCGGAGGGCTATAAAAGAAGAAAGAAGCGTTAATATATGTACATACCATAACAATTAATGCATCAAGTCAGCACAGGCGGGATTAATATATATACCTCGCCAGACTTTGCAACAGCTCCCTCCTCTGTTTGGTCACCGGAGCCGTCATCATGGTCTTCTTCCTCCGCCATTCGGTCACCGGAGCCGTCATGATCTCCTTCCTCCTCCATTGTTGGATTACCGGAGCCGTCATCCTCTCTTTCCTAACCATCGGTGTCGTTGAGAAACGACAAGGGATCACCTTCGTCGCGGATTATATCCCCCAACAACTCTTCTTGTTCTAAGTCTCTGTCCATAGTTTCTGCAAATATTACAACATGGCAATATACAAACATGAGAGATGGATATATTAGTGGCAAACATAGACCTAGCTAATATCACAACAAGGAATCATATGCATATATGAGCAATGGATTAGTTGTGGACCGCCTCTCTCATGCATGTCCAACGTCCCCCCTCATGTCGAAGTTATCGGGCCGGGGTTATACTTTCAGGGTTTGGGTGGCCTCAATATATCTAGACTTGTTCCGGTTTGGGGTGGCCTCGACAACGCTTTTTCAGTCCCGGTTTGGGTGGACTTGAGAGTTGGTCGGGCAAGAGGGGGTTGATCGACGTCCCCCCTCATGTCAAAGTTACCGGAGTTTTCTTCTAGGGGTTTGGGTGGCCTCGAGAGTTTGTCGGGTAGGGGCGGGAGGGGGTAGGAGATCGACAACGCTTTTTTTCTAGGGTTTGGGTGTGGCCTCGAGAGTTGGTCGCCCGATATGTCCACCACGATATAAAATGATACATAGATGACAACAATTCTTTATTAGAAAGCAAACCCGATATCCGACATATCTACATATCGTCCGATATATCTAGACTTGTTTTTCCGATATATCTAGACTTGTTCCAGTTTGGGGTGGCCTCGACAACGCTTTTTCAGTCCCAGTTTGGGTGGACTCGAGAGTTGGTCGGGCTAGAGGGGGTTGATCGATGTCCCTCCTCATGTCAAAGTTACCGGAGTTTTCTATATGAACAAAAAAATTCCACATGACATGTCCGACGAGCGGACCGCCTCTCTCTCATGCATGTCCGACGTCCCCCCTCATGTCGAAGTTATCGGGGAGGGGGTAGATCGACAACGACGCTTACCCCTCATTTTGAATATATGAACATTTTAACTTATTAACTTAGTAACTTGGTAAATTTTAACTAATTTCTATAAACAAAAAAATATTCTATGAACAAAAAAATGCTATCCATCCATACATACATAGCCATATACATACATGGAAAAAGATGCTATGAACAAAAAAATACATATAGCCACATATATGAAAAAAAAATACATATATGAACAAAAAAATGCTATGAACAAAAAAACATCATATATACATCCATCCATACATACATATAGCCACATACATACATTATATATGAACAAAAAAATTCATCATATAAAAAAAATCAACATATAAAAAAAATGCTATGCAGCGAGCCGGGGCGGCGGCTCACAGCGGGGGCGGCCGGCGACGGCGACGGCGACGGCGGGGGCGGCGAGGGCGCCGGCGACGGCGACGGCGGGGGCGGGCCGGGGCAGGGGCGCGGCCGGGCGTGCTCGGGGGCGGGGCAGGGCCGCGGGCTCGGGGACGACGACGGCGACGGCGACGACGGGGCAGGGGCGCGGCGACGGCGATGGCGGGGGCGGCGGACGGCGTTGGGGCAGCCTGGCGGCGTCGATGAGCTCGGCGTCGTCGGGCTAACTGGCGGATGAAACTGTGAAAATCTCTAAGTATGGGCTTATATACCCACACCTTTAGTCCCGGTTCGTGCCACAAACCAGGACCAATGCCTACCTTTGGTCCCTATTCGTTCTATCAACCGGGACCAAAGGTCTCTTTTCGTCAGCCCAAAGGGCGGGAAGCAGAGACCTTTGGTCCCGGTTGGTCGCACGAACCGGGACCAAAGGTAGGCATTGGTCCCGGTTGGTGGCACGAACCGGGACCAAAGGTGGGCATTGGTCCCGGTTCGAGCCACCAACCGGGACCAATAGCTTGTGCCTAGCACAGCCGCGGTGCGGTGGATGTTTAGTCCCACGTCGCTAGCTGAGAGGCGTCAGGACTGGTTTATAAGCGCGCCTGCACCTTCCCTGTCGAGCTCCTCTCTAATGCAGGCTTACGGGCCTAAACACTCTGTATCTGCCTATGGGCCTACTGGGCTTTCTGCGGGCCTGAATCCTGGCCCATCTAGCTGGTTGGGTTTCTAGTCGTATTCAGGCCGTGGTGGCCCAGTAGGCGGCATTTTTTTTAATTTTTTTCCAATTTTTTTGTTTTGTTTTTTACTTTATTTATTTTCTTTTGTTTCTACTTACAGCTAAATACTTACAGTTTTTCAGTGATTCTTTTTGCTTTTAGGTCACAAAAATTATAAACTTTCTGTTAGTGCCATTAGTTTTCAAATTTGAATTCTTTGAAATTTGTGTGAATCACTAGTTTGTGAATAACTTTACTATAAAAATAGATTTTTGAGTGATTCTTTTTCCTGCTATTTAATATTACTGTGTTTTATCATTATATTCAATTTGGTAAATTTCAGGTTATTTTAAATGTCTGTTTTAATCAAAAATAGATTTTGTTATTTTAATTTGCTATTAAACTTTCTAACAAAAAAAATCTTTATGAAAATTCTTTTTGATATTAATGTTTTGAACAAAAAATACTTTGATAATTTTAGTTGCATAAATTTTATATAATTTTAGTTTCAAAAATACTAGAGGTTTATAAAATCTTTTTAGTTGATTCCTTTTCCTATTAGAGTTTTATAAAAGCTTTTTAGTTGATTCTTTTTGCTATTGAAGAATATTATAGTTTTGTTTTAGTTGATCATAACAGAATATTTTAATTGCTATTAGAGTTTCATAAAAAATTTCTAGTTCATTCTTTTTGCTATTAGAGTTTCATAAAAGTTGGCATGGTATCATCATTTCACCCACATAGCATGTTCTAAAAATTTGAAAGGGTTACGGCAAAAACTGGATGCACTTCGTGTACAAAATGGACAATCTCTTTCGAAGTATCAGGGTTTCGGATGAAAATTTATCTGTTACAAAGGGATTTCATTTTTTTGAACTTATTTGAACTCCAGACTTTTTGTGTGTTCAAAATGCACCATTCAAAGCCACATCATCAATTTTCAACCCTTTCTGACTTCATTTGGTATTTTTCATGCATTTACTGATTTTTTTGAGCTAAATGAACCTGAAATTCAAAAGCACTACAAATGAACTCTGAAAAGGTTGAAAGTTGGCATGGTATCATCATTTCACCCACTTAGCATGTTCTAAAAAGTTGAGAGGGTTACGGCAAAAGCTGGATGCACTTCGTGTACAAAATGGACAATCTCTTTCGAAGTATCAGGGTTTCGGACGAAAACTCATCTGTTACAAAGGGATTTCATTTTTTTGAACTTATTTGAACTCCAGACTTTTTGTGTGTTCAAAATGCACCATTCAAAGACACATTATCAATTTTCAACCCTTTCTGACTTTAGGTTCTGAAACTTTTTCTCTGACATATTTATTATTCCTTTTATATTCGACGAGAAGCCAGACGGGACCTTCATACTGAGCAGGAATTCAAAGAAGATTTCCTTCTCTTCTTTGGTAAGAGAGTAGCTGGCAGGACCTTCATACTGCTTTGGAGGCATGCCGTCTTTTTCGTGCACACGTTGCTGGTCCTCCCGTGCCTCCGGTGTATCTTTTGTCTTCCCATACACGCCCAAGAAGCCTAGCAGGTTCATGCAAAGATTCTTCGTCACGTGCATCACGTCGATTGCAAAGCGGACCTCTAGGTCTTTCCAATAGGGTAGGTCCCAAAATATAGATTTTTTCTTCCACATGGGTGCGCGTCCCTCAGCGTCTTTCGGAACAGATAGTCCGCCGGGACCCTTTCCAATTGTAAATCATTGACCATAGCAAGTATGTGATCACCAGTACGGACGGCGGGATTCTTTCGGTGATCTGCCTCGCCTTTGAAATGCTTGCCTTTCTTTCAACATTGATGGTTGGTCGGAAGAAATCGACGATGCCCCAGGTACACATTCTTCCGCATTTGTCCAAATATATACTTTCAGTGTCATCTAAACAGTGCATGCATGCGTGGTATCCCTTGTTTGTCTATCCTGAAAGGTTACTGAGAGCAGGTCAATCATTGATGGTTACAAACAGCAACACATGTAGGTCAAATTCCTGCTGGTCGTGCTCATCCCACACACGTACACCTTTTCCATTCCACACCTGTAAAAGTTCTTCAACTAATGGCCTTAGGTACACATCAATGTCGTTGCCAGGTTGCTTAGGGCCTTGGATGAGAACTGGCATCACAATGAACTTCCGCTTCATGCACAGCCAAGGAGGAAGGTTATAGATACATAGAGTCACGGGCCAGGTGCTATGATTGCTGCTCTGCTCCCAAAAGGATTAATGCCATCCGCGCTTAAACCAAACCATACGTTCCTTGCGTCACCTGCAAAGTCCTCCCACTTTCTCTTAATTTTTCTCCACTGCGACCCGTCAGCGGGTGCTCTCAACTTCCCGTCTTTCTTACGGTCCTCTTTGTGCCATCGCATCAACTTGGCATGCTCTTTGTTTCTGAATAGACATTTCAACCGTGGTATTATAGGAGCATACCACATCACCTTGGCAGGAACCCTCTTCCTGGGGCGCTCGCCGTCAACATCACCAGGGTCATCTCGTCTGATCTTATACCGTAATGCACCGCATACCGGGCATGCGTTGAAATCCTCGTACGCACCGCGGTAGAGGATGCAGTCATTAGGGCATGCATGTATCTTCTGCACCTCCAATCCTAGAGGGCATAGAACCTTCTTTGCTCCGTACGTACTGTCGGGCAATTCGTTATCCTTTGGAAGCTTCTTCTTCAATATTTTCAGTAGCTTCTCAAATCCGTTGTCAGATACACCATTGTCTGCCTTCCACTGCAGCAATTCCAGTGTGGTACCGGGCTTTGTGTTGCCATCTTCGCAATTGGGGTACAACCCTTTTTTGTGATCCTCTAAGATGCAATCGAACTTCAACTTCTCCTTTTCACTTTCGCATTGTCTCTTTGCATCAACAATGACCCGGCGAAGATCATCATCGGGCACATCGTCTGGTTCCTCTTGATCTTCAGCTTCCCTCATTGCAGCATCACCGTATTCAGGGGGCACATAGTTGTCATCATCCTATTCTTCTTCGTTGTCTTCCATCATAACCCCTCTTTCTCCGTGCTTGGTCCAAACATTATAGTGTGGCATGAAACCCTTCTCAAGCAGGTGTATGTGAAGGGTTTTCGAGTTAGAGTAAGACTTCGTATTCTCACATCTAGGGCATGGACAACACATAAAACCATTCTGCTTGTTTGCCTCAGTCACTTCGAGAAAATTATGCACACCCTTAATGTACTCGGAGGTGTGTCTGTTATCGTACATCCATTGCCGGTTCATCTGCGTGCATTATATATAATTAAGTGTGTCAAAAACCATTACAGAACATCATGAATAGAGAAGTGACCAAATTAATAGAAATTCATCATCACATTAAAACCAAAGTACAGTAGTGATCAAATGTTATTACTGAAAAAATAAATAAATAAAGTTCATACATAGTTCTCATTGAACAACATATAGCTCTCTAGAGCATCTAATTAAAACATCCATTGAAACTATGTAAACCATTTCAATGCAACAACAAATGCGATCATAATCGCAACTAAGGTAACAATTGATCCAACGGCATAATGATACCAAGCCTCAGTATGAATGGCATATTTTTTAATCTTTCTATTCTTCAAGCGCATTTTATCCATCTTGATCTTGTGATCATCGACGATACCCGCAACATGCAACTCCAATTCCATCTTCTCGTCCTCAATTCTTTTCAATTTTTTTCTTTTTCAACTAAATTTAACCTCTCGACAAGAGGGTCGGTTGGAATTTCCGGTTCACATACCTCCTAGATAAAAACATCTATGTCACGTTGGTCGGCATAATTGTCATAAACACTAAATGAAACAAATAGTTATAAAAGATAATATATACCACATCTGAATCATAGACAGGACGAGGGCCGACGGGGGCGGATACCAAAACCATCGCACTATATAATAACAAACAATAATAAAAGTAAGAAAATTATACAAGTATCTACCTAAATCATGCAAGTAAGAATTTTTTTTCTTTTAGAAAGAAGATAAGAACAAGAGGCTCACCACGGTGGTGCCGGCGACGAGATCGGCGCGGGCGATCGACGGCGGTGAGGACGGGGACGGGACAGGATGGACCGCCAAACCTAGATAAATCTTGAGGAAAATGGAGCTTGGACAAGGAGCTTCGAGAGGAGAAAGCTTAAGTGTGGCTCGAGCATTTCATCGAACACCTCATGTGCATAGGAGGTGAGCTAGAGCAACACAAAGCTCTCCCACGGCCGGCCAAAAAAACAGAGCAGTGGCTCTGCTGGGGGGGCAAGGGCGGGGGTATATATAGGCCTCTCTTTAGTCCCGGTTGGTGGCTAAAACCGGGACTAAAGGTTGTGGGCTAGGAGTGAGGCCCATTGGTCCCGGTTCGTGTCTGGAACCGGGACCAAAGGGGTCAGACGAACCGGGACCAATGGCCCCCGAGGCTCGGCCGGTGCCCTGGCCTCACGAACCGGGACTGATGCCCCCTTTGGTCCTGGTTCATGAGTGAACCGGGATTAATGCCCTTATCCTGGCCTCAACCAAAGCCCTGTTTTCTACTAGTGAGACCAATTAACTTCACCTCCCACTTTTTGAGACAAGACATAAAATCTGCTAATCAAACATCCAATGAAACAATCAATGTATCATATTATATAGCCATTGACATAAGGTCATAAGCCGTGGACGGACACACATCACAGCAGCTTGAATCCGAAACCCACAAAAAAAACACTATCTCAATCACTTTCATGTGGGATGGACTGTACCCTGAATGTGTTACATGGTTTTACACAAACAAGTTCTGGTAAAAACAAGTGACCATTAATTTTGTGGATGGATACCATACATTGATACGTCAACACCAAATAGAAGAGAAGCACCAATTCATTTCTCTGATACAGTTGTTGATTACTTGAATGCATGACGGAACTATCACAGTGTGAGTATACCCACAAGCGATTTAATTTACTTATTCATGGTGCGGAAAAAGAGCAAAGACAACCAAAAAGAGTTACATGATAGGGAAGTATAGAATCAGTGAGCATTACAGAAAGGAACTTTCTAAAAGTTTCCAAATCCATTAGCTTTGGGTGGGGGTGAGTGCTATGTCAATTTGTTGGGTAGTGCTCCTTCTCTAGCTTATAGCTGGCTAATTATTAGTGATTTTCTTTGCCAATTTGGCACATTTGGTGGTTTCTTTAATAAAGATTGATGGGAGGAGCAATGTTTCAAAAAGACAAAAAAAACTTCATGCAGTGTAGTGCTTGTGGTTGTACGCTTGATAGCCTAATTTCATTTGAATTATGTATAACTACGTAACTGATCCCCACTAATATATTTATCTATATATGCAACTATGGCAGCTCAACATCCAACCATGCATGGAAAAAGACCCACCTCAACATGTAACCATGCATGCAAAAAGCTTAAATGTTTTAATTATATTATGCAAGTTACATTCAATAAATATTTTATAATTATATGATTTTCAATTTTAGTTCTTATATTATTAAGGCAAGTATGCATGTTCATGAAATCAATCTCATTGAAATATATTGCAAATGATTTCCGCAACACAGGGTATCATCTAGTTTCAATAGATTAACAACCTATTATTCTGGATCACTGGGACTTCTGTCTTCCTTCAAAAATCGCTTGGTTTGTTTGGTACATGGATAAAATCACTATGGGGCTGGCCGTCTGGTTAGCCAAAATTAGTCTCAAATGTTTAAGCCAGCCTGCAAAATCGACTTTCGGTTGATCAAATGCCAGATTTTCCTTTGGCAACCTCTAAAAGTAGATGTGCATTGCACTTATTACATTGTTCGCACACAATCATCCTCAATTCTATTGGAGTAGGCAATAACCCTTTTATCGCACAACTAGTACATTTCTACTAGATTTTATAGCCTTTGGAAGACAAATGCAGATCCTTCGAGGAACGATCGATAATTCATGTTATCTTGCGACTCTCCCAATAACAAGCACACAACTTATTTTTTTACCAATATTTGCACCGTGCAACGCGATACAGTAAATATGTTTTATCATCCAAAAAGGTGATCGCCAATAATTAGTCGAGCTAGAGAAGCCATGCAAACCACGTCACTACCCAAGAAAACACAAAGACATCACTAGCCATCCATTGTCCTCTTGTTAAAAGAAACCCCAATAGTTATTGAGTGCTAACGCGACCCCATACCAGTAGAATTAGACCAATTCACTTGTCTTTCTACTTTTCCATATTCATGACACAAAATCTCTTATAAGCAAACAACCAGTGAGACAATCATTGTATCATATATCCATTGACGAAAGGTTGTAAGCCCTGGAAAAAATTAACAAAAAACTGTCTCAGTCACTTCCATGTAGGCAAGGGTATCTACTGGCTCACGGCCTCATGTTTCCGTGTCCACGCCGTAGTGATGAAAGGCGGTCAAGCTTTACTTGAATCCCTTCCACCGGTCACGGTCATCCCCGCCATCTGTTCCCTGCCAAACCACCTCCACTCCCTGTTGTTCGTTTCCACTCGCATTATATAAACCCTCCCTCCATCCCCACCACGCTTCCTCCCCCGTCTTCTTCTCTCACTAGGAAGAGGAAGGACTAGGCCAATTAACTTTGCTTCCAAAATTTTCGAGACAAGGCATAAAGTCTGCTAATCAAACATCCAATGGACCAATCAACGTATCATGTAGCCTCTGACATATGTCGTAATTAAGTCGTGAACGCTACATTGCCACAACTTAGAATCCAAAACCCACAAAAATTCACTATCTCTGTCACTTCCATGAGGGATGGATTGTACCCTGAGTGTGTTGCATGGTTTACACAAAGTGGTTCTGATAGAAAACAAGTGATCATTTTGTCCATGGATGCCATACGTCAACACCAAACAGAAGAGAACCACCACTTCATTTCTCTACATGTTGGTTGTTTGAACATACCACGGAACTACCCACAAGCGGGTTAATTTGTTTATGGTGTGGAAAAGGAACATAGACAACCAACATGCCTCCAACAAAAAGATTTACATGATAGGGCAGTATAGAAGAGTTTTGCTACACCTCGTACACTTTACGTAATCATTACAGGCTAATCAGGATTGAAAGGTTGGGATTAAATTTAAGGGGTAGGCCCACATGATGAAATTCAGGGGGGGCAATTAAATGTGGACAAATAATCCCTTCGTAGGTTACGTAAGACCAGTTTTGCGTAGGTTTGGCATTATTGAGTGTAGAATCAGCGGGCATATGCAGAAGAAACTTTCTAGAAGTTACCAAATCCATCTTGAGTGGAGTCGAGTGCTACGTCAATTTGTTGGATAGTGATGCTTGTCTAGCTTCTAGCTTGCCTAATTGCTGGGGTTTTTTCTAGTTTGTTGCATTAGGTGTTTTGTTTAATGAAAATTGATTGGGAGGAACATTGTTTCAAAAAAAACTTCATGTAGTGTACTGTCAGTGGTTGCACACTTGCTATTTTCCTCCGATCACAAGTGTTGCTTTGTCTTACTCTTACCTTCATCTAGTCCACACCACCATAAAAAACTACCAAGTCAGAATGAAAGCAACCTAATACTATTTCTCAGTGAGTTGACTTCATTCAAATTTCTATTAGAGTTGGAATCCATTATTCTGGACAACTGAAAACTGTCCTTTCCCATCGAGGGAGTATTTCTGCCACATATATAAATCAATAGGGTTTTTGGTCGGCTGGTTTGATGTGTCTAAATTTGGCTTGCTAGTGTATAAGCAAGTCCAAAATTTTAACTAGCACTTGATCAAATACTAGATTGCTTTGTCAAGCCCTAAAAAATGTTGACGCATTTATAATTATTAGTCGTCCACAAAGAATTATCCCCCCACCGAGCCTTAGCCCAGTGGTTTTGCATGCAGTCACTAGTAGAAAACAGGGCTTTGGTCCAGGCCAGATAAGAGCATTAATCCTGGTTCTGTTATGAACCGGGACCAATGGGTTCATCAGTCCCGGTTCGTGCCAGGGTGGCGTCGGCCGGGCCAGGGTCCCAGTTCGTCTGACCCCTTTGGTCCCGGTTCCAGCCACCAACCGGGACTAAAGGGGCGCATAGGCAGAACTTTAGTCCCGGTTTGTGTCTAAAACCGGGACTAAAGGACAACCTTTGGTCCCGGTTCCAGCCACCAACCGGGACTAAAGGGGCTGCGCCAGGGGGCGCAGCCCCTTTAGTCCCGTTTGGTGGCTGGAACCGGGACCAAAGGTTGTCCTTTAGTCCCGGTTTTAGACACAAACCGGGACTAAAGTTCTGCCTATATATATCCACCCCCCCCCCCCCCCGAATCTATAGGGGAACACAGCAGAAAACAAAAAAATTCCGACCTACGCACCAACCCAGGACCACTATGGAGACTGCATACAAGGTTTGATCATTTTTGTTACCGACTCGTAGCGCAGCGGAAGTAGAGTCGATGACAATCGGCGGTGCAGATCCCCGCAGCTAGGATTTTACAACCTCCCAACAGCGAGGATGTACTCCCTCATCTTCCCTTCGGGCAGCCCTCCGGGAGGCGGTCGGACAGTCCCTCAGACAGTGTCACGGACAGCCCTTCGGGAGGACCCTCGAAACTCGGACGGTTACTCGGACAGCCCTTCGGGAGGACACTCGAAAAGCCCCTCGGGCAAAAGGATGAAACTACGACCTCTCTACGGGGTTGCACACATACGATGCCATCTATCCGGCAGGGCTTCGCCGTCCAGAACTAGTTCCCACCGGAACCCAGACAGCCTTTCGGCACTACGAAACTATTTCGTGGGAGGGAGAGAGAATGCCAGATCATGCATGGCTTGTGTGCGAGAGTTGGAGTGGAGTTGGAGAGCACCTCTCCTCCTCCTTATATAGTGGTGGAAGGGGTGACGGGGGGCTGAAATTCAGCCCACAAAACATGCACCCACCAAACAAGGAAAACATGTTCCCACCAAACATGGAGAAAACATATTCCCTTATCCATGGTGTTCCCCCATGGGGCCCCACCTTCCTCCGAACACTTTCCACCATTTGTGGGGGCTGCCCCCGACCATGGGCCCCCCCCCCAACATCTTTGTCCAGCCACAAGGGGCCGCCCCCCTCAAGGGGGGCGCCGCCAAAACAGCCCAAAACAGCCCCCACGATCCGTGGGATCTTGTCCCCTCACGCTGGGACAAGATGTTTTCCGTGACTATTACTTCTAAAAAATTCCGGAAGGTCCCAAAACATTTCCGGCACCCTCTAAAATTATCTGGACTCGCTCTGGAACATTTCCTGTATGGTGGTTTAATTTAAAACCATCTTTGTTTACCCGGTAAACAACTCCGGCAGCTCCGAAACTTTTTTTCGGTTTTATCTAGGAAAAATTCCAAAAATTACCAGACCAATATGGCAACCTCCAAAACATTCCCGATGCTTGCCAAAACCTTTTTGGATCAATGGTTTTATCCGAAACAACTTTTCAATTTTACCGAAACTTTTTCGGTGTTCTCTCCCGAACTTTTCCGTTGTCTCCGAAACTTTTCCAGTGACTTTCTCTCGGACTCCTTGTCTAGTATTCAGCAGATAGATGACCCTTAAGCGTGTGACCCTATAGGTTCTGTGAAGTATAGACATGACCCGGAACCCCTTCCGATCAATGATCAACATCGGAGCCGCGGACACCCATATTGACCCCTATACCCACACGAATAAATATTTGAGTGAACCTCCAGTTGCCGTGTGCTATTCCTGTTGCTTCGCGATATGTTACAAATACCCAAGGTGAGACATGTTGGCATCCCCGTGGATTAACAACTTGTCCACTATGCCTGTTACCTCGTTACCGGTATTGTTCTCTTTTCTCGCTACCGTGTTCCGGCATCCCCGTGATCAAATCACAAAGTGTCTGGCCAAACGATGATGGATACTGTAACACCGAGAGGGCCCAGAGATATCTCTCCATCGTCGAAGAAGCAAATCCCAATCTTGAGTTGTCAAGTTACTTGGCATACTTTTCCATGAACCCGTAAGCCGCCGTAATAGCCACCCATTTACGGATGACGTTTAACAAACCCAAAGTTCATGAAGCAAGCATGAAGAAACTCGATACTCTCATGGTCTAAGGAATTATGCAAACGTAAACCATCTCTGTGTTATTAACCATTAACTTGTGACGAATGTATTCTAATAGCATAACATCAATTCGGGTCGATTCAACACAAATGTTCTTCTAACATTGTGCCCTCAAAGTTGCCGGCATAGTCATGCCCATGATCAAGAAAACAGAACCATCATGCAACACTTGAGCTAGTCTTAGAGGCCAGACTAGGAATACATTTTACCGTTTATTATCCCACACGTGCATATGAGTCTTCCTCCGAGCCTCGTGGTTATTGCAGACTCGAGAACCATAGCAGTTATATCATAGAACATAAACCTAATTATGAACAGGGAGATAATCAATAACATTTATTATTGCCTCTAGGGCATATCTCCTACAGACTCCCACTTGCACTAGAGTCAATAATCTAGTTAATGCTAATGCACTTCACACCTGTGGCACACCGGTGTAAATATGCTTTGCTTGTGGTATAGCCTGATGTCCAACGGATCTGATGACTTCAGCTCCGTGTGTATCTTTGCATATCCTCGCGTTTTCACAAAATTCATATTTTGTGTGGACTTGGCTTTGTATGTATGTGAATCACAGGTCGAACCTGGATTCCTCAGACTGAGTTATGGAGCAACTACCTGCAGTAGTGTCCCATTGACCAAAGCCATCTTGGAACCATACTAAGTTCATGAAAGAACTATATAATTCAGCATCTTGTTTGTCGCTTCGAAAGCGGCAACATACTTCGCCTCTGTTATAGAATTCGCCACAGTAACTTGTTTGGAACATTTTCCAACTAACTGTGCCACCATATTGTGTGTTACACAAAACCCTTAATTTATATTGAAAATCGCTTGGAGCATGGATGAAGACTGTATCGATGTAACCTTTTACAACGAACTCTTCATGATCTCTGCTTGCGAGAAAACATGTCATCAGTGCTACTATAGTACTCAATGACCCTTTTTCACTGTTGTCCCATGATCAGTATTTTTGATCACCTTGGTATCTACACTCGCAACAACTTTGGAGTATTGGACATATCTGGTTGTTTCTACATACCATGGAATACATGATTAATCCAAACACAAGAGTGTGTGGAATCTCCATCATGCATTTTACTCATCAGTGTTTTGGGACACCGAGTCTTGCAAAAACTCTTTCCATGTGACTTCAGCAAGAATCACTCCTTGGCGTTTTAATTGCTAAAAAGTTTTAGCATCTTGTCAATATGTATTCATTGCTTAGCCTTATTAGGCTAATCTATCTCCATAGATCATTATGCCTAATATTGAGGCCATTTAGCCTAAGCACTTCATCGAAAAACTATTTTCAAATGAAGTCATAATTCGTGTTAAGAAATTTATTTCCAATTAACAATGTGTCAAGCACACAACGTTTTTAGAAATATTATTATGCTCCCACTTACTTTCTTGAATCACAAGCATCTTCGTTACCCATTGATGAAGTTTCCAACACCATTTTGCTCTCTTCATCAAAACACGAAGATTCCAACTCCATTTTGCTCTCTTCTGTCCATTGCTGGAATTCTGAATTTTGCACACTCACTAGCATCCTCTGGATAGACAAAATACCTTGGACTGTGACACATGCAAGTCCTTGGTTTCATTTCTATCAGATGGAAATCCTTTCATCATCCATGTTTCATATCTCATGATTGAAATATGTATTAATTGCTAGTTCAACCCGAACCGACTTTAAGCATCGCTATGGTGAAACAACCTCATCGTAGTCAACTCCTTGAACTTGTTATTGCAACAAGTCAAGCTTTATGGATAAAACATTTTTATCCGTATCAATTTTTAGTTCCAATACAATCCGTTGGACTCTAAGTCTTCTGGAGGGTTTATCAAGATTTAAATCTTGAATCATTTTATGGAAACTATCTCGGATTATATTGGCATTTAGCCAATCCTGGAGTCAGGGCCCATCAATGCTTCCTTGTGTATCGTAGGTATACTATTGTCTAACAATAATATCTCATTTGCGCACCTGAGAGGTTTGCACGAGCCTTGCCTACGTGGTTCAGCTGCAAGTTCGACAGAAGTCCATACATTTTATTGTAGAGACTTCTGTATCAGTCGCAGTAGAAAACTCCGGAATCACTTCAAAGGTTCCTTTCTTTTGATCTGATGACGAAGATACCGTTTATCTCGTCGAGTTGCATTATTCTTCCACTCACCTTTTTGAAAGAACCATTTTCTTCAAAAAGCATACCGTTCTTTGTGGCAAAATCCTTTGCCTCGGTATAGTGGTGGGGGAATACCCAATAACTTGGGATAACCTACAAAGTAGCACTTGTCTGATTTGGAATAGGTCTGTAACCTTTTACACAAGCCCCATATTCCAAATGTTTAAGAAAAGATATAACATGGTTGGGCGTACCATACCATGGCGTCATTCAATAGACACGATGGAGCTCTTTTCAGTGTAAAAGCCGCAGTCTCTAAACCATCACTTTAAAAGGGCTAATGGCAAATTTATTTTTGTCATCTTTGATCTTACCATGTCATAAATGGTTCGATTACATCTTCACGGACTTTCCACATGTAGTGGTGTTCCGGGAGGTGCAAGTTATGAAACCCCTTTCACAACTCATCAGACATTCGTTAAACTTGTAACTCAAATATTCCTTTGCGCAATCAAATTGTAGAAACACAATTTTCTTGTTACAATAACTTCTACTTCATTTTGAAAACCTTTCGAATGATTTCAAAAGATCCAGACTTACGTCTTACCAAGTAAATATCCATATATCTAATTGAGTCATTTCTGAAGATAGATAAATCCACTACAAACAAAATTTATCGGACTACACACATCAAATGTATGATCACCAATAAGTTTGTTGTTTGTTCCTTATGGCCTGTGAACGGTATATCAGTCACTTCACTTTTCAGAGGAAATTTGCAAGTATCAGATGATTCAAAATGAAATGACTTCAAAATCCATCATAATGGAATTTTCCATGCGGGTTTCTCCAATGTGACCAAATGTAGTGCCACACTATTGTGGTATTCTTTTAGTCTTGCGACATTTAGCGTCAGTGTTATGGATGTATCATATTACCATCAATATTCATAACATACATCCCATCATGGATGGAAGTATGGCCCTTCATGTTATTCATAATACTGAACAACAATTGTTGTTTTTATGAACAACTCTTTTGCAACAACATTGTGCAATGGGCTAGAGTGTATGAAACTGTAAAATGAATTATGAAAGTAAACATAGAGGTAATATATTATTATCAACATTCATAACATACATCTCATTCATAATGAAAGTATGGCCCTTATGTTATTCATAACACCGAACATCAAAAGTTCTCTTACGAACAACCTTCTTGCAAGATACCTTATGCAATGGGCTAGAGTGTGTAAAACTCTAAATGAATTATGAAAATAAATACAGACGGTAATACACCGATGGAAGGTATAGTAACATTTACTATGTTCCCTGTGTATACCTAAACCTCATTCCTGGCTAGTCTTTCAGGCCATAGTAGTTCTTACATCGAGTTGCAACAAAATGCAATCGAGCGGGTATCTTTGTGATTAACTCACAATACCCAAGAATCAGTGATCAACAATTCAATCATAATTCCCAAGAACTATATCTTCGACCAGCCTTCTATACATCAAAAACTTGTATGACATTCATACATGAGCTGGATATTCCAGTCTTCTTTCTTATCTGCCTTTATACTTCTAACAGTTTAACTTTTAGTATTTCTCCTACTCTCAGAAGAAGCACCGAACTTAAGAGTGGCGTTAGCCCCGGACTTCCTAGGTGTGTAAGTCACACCAACACCCTTTGGACACTTCCTTTCTCTTTAAGTTGTTGTTTTATTCACCTTTCATCATATGACATGCGTTCTTCTGGATTCCTCTCTTATCAGTCTAATGCATAGTAAACTCCTTTACTAATAGTTTTCAAACAAACATTGCTTTGGATATCTCATATCTTTTAGTCTTTGTCTGTCTCTGAAAATTATTTTCAGATTCCATGAATATCACATAACTATCCAAACTTTTGAAGTTTGGGTCTCATGGAAGCAAACATATTGCACTTGACTGAAATGGAATTCTAGCTTTTGGATCGAAGGACGAGAGTCACATGATCCATAGCATAAGCGAGGGAATACCGAAAGTATGCGATAGGACAAAGTCCTTCTTGGCACTCTTGAGGACAATCCTCACATTACGTTACCAACCATAAAGATTTAACTAGATATTTAACAGCTATTCAATTTTAACAGGGAAGGTGGAAACGCGAGCCATTATTCTACAACTATTATGCAAAACACACTTAGACAGTGTTCAAAATTAATTGCACTGAGAATTAAACAAGTTAATTCAACAGTGCGCTTCCACTCAAATCAATATCTCTCATAATTGATTGTGAGTGATTCAAGATCCACATTTCAATTCAACGCCATTGATGTGGACATCACTGATGACGAGAATTTCAATTGGTGGGCAAACATGCCGATCACATCTCTATGTGACTCCTGTTCATCTTTCGATGGGCGTGTTCCGAGCTCAGGACGATCAAGCCAGAACGTCAAGACAACCAAGTGATCTTGCTGCGAGGTCTGAACTCACCCGCCTCACACTTCCCTAATCGTTCGTACGCATCTGGAGATGGCGCAGCCCAAAAAGTTAGGTGCCGTGACGGTGCTACACTTGGGAGAACACTAACTACTTGATATTTTTGTGAGAGATCACCCTAATAAAAGTGACTACCGCGCAATCAAGAAGGGTGCATCATAAGGGATAAACATCTAAAGCAATTCATAATAGCATGATATTGTATAGCCCTTTCTGACGGAGAAGTCTTTCATGTCTTCGTCTTCGGCATTCGCGTCGGTGTTCACCTTCGCGAAGATTACCACCACCTTGTCGATGCACCAGATAATATTGCTATCTCTATAGCTAATAAAATAAGTGCATTACTTAAGGTTGACACGCAGGTCATTAAAGTGCAATCATATGGCTCCAGCCATCATGCTGAATCATGACACGCAGGTCATGTTAATTTACATTGTATAGTCATCTCATACATAATCAAATTAATATGAGCACTGTTATACCACATCACATGCACATCCTGCAAAACCAAGTTAGACGCCTCTAATCGGTTCATGCATAAACTTGTTTTACGTGGCTTCTAAGGTTTCGAGACAAACCGAAGCTACCAACGTTCATCATCAAGCATGATTATCCAAGTCGCTAGATTAACAATGTGGGGTGTATGAAACACGAGATAATAAAATCTCGAGCCCCATACTGAACTTCGTCATACGCATGACCCCCGTGCAGATCATATCTGCATTGCCCTTTCGTATGTGAAACATCCATCTTTCTTTAACTATGGTGGAACCCAAAGAACTGTTAGCACTTCGTTGATCTGTCAATCAGCATACTCAGTAGCAGCATGAAAGGATCGCGGATTGCTAGAACTTTGTGAGATTCCACCATGCCGTCAAGATCAGGATTATGCAAATTCAAGGGAAGCAACAGGAACATCTGGTAACAGATTTCATCTGCTACCCGCACAAATAATTTTCAGTAATAGAACTCATCTACTACCTAATTATATTGTGCAACACCCATACATCTCATGTATTCTAGATCGCAACCTGCATCTACGCATAGCACGGCTCATGAAGCCACTGTAGGGGAATGCAGCAAAAAACAAAAAAATTCTGACCTACGCACCAGCCCAGGACCACTATGGAGACTGCATACAAGGTTTGATCATTTTCGTTACCGACTCACAGCGCAGCGGAAGTAGAGTCGATGACGACCGGCGGTGCAGATCCCCGCAGCTAGGATTTTACAACCTCCCAACCGCGAGAATGTACTCCCTCATCTTCCCTTCGGACAGCCCTCAAGGAGGCGGTCGGACAGTCCCTTGGACAGTGTCACGGACAGCCCTTCGGGAGGACCCTCGAAACTCGGACGGTTACTCGGACAGCCCTTCGGGAGGACACTCGAACAGCCCCTCGGGCAAAAGGACGTAACTACGACCTCTCTACGGGGTTGCACACATATGATGCCATCTATCCGGCAGGGCTTCGCTGTCCAGAACTAGTTCCCACCGGAACCCAGACAGCCTTTCGGCACTACGAAACTATTTCATGGGAGGGAGAGAGAATGCCAGATCATGCATGGCTTGTGTGAGAGAGTTGGAGTGGAGTTGGAGAGCACCTCTCCTCCTCCTTATATAGTGGTGGAAGGGGTGAAGGGGGGCTGAAATTCAGCCCACAAAACATGCACCCACCAAACAAGGAAAACATGTTCCCACCAAACATGGAGAAAACATGTTCCCTTATCCATGGTGTTCCCCCATGGGGCCCCACCTTCCTCCGAACACTTTCCACTATTTGTGGGGGCTGCCCCCCACCATGGGGGGCCCCCCAACATCTTTGTCCAGCCACAAGGGGCTGCCCCCCTCAAGGGGGGCGCCCCCTAAACAGCCCAAAATAGCCCCCACGATCCGTGTGATCTTGTCCCCTCACGCTGGGACAAGATGTTTTCCGTGACTATTACTTCTGAAAAATTCCGGAAGGTCCCAGAACATTTCCGGCACCCTCTAAAATTATCTGGGCTCGCTCCAGAACATTTCCTGTATGGTGGTTTAATTTAAAACCATCTTTGTTTACCCGGTAAACAACTCCGGCAGCTCCGAAACTTTTTTTCGGCTTTATCTCCGGAAAAATTCCAGAAATTACCAGACCAATATGGCAACCTCCAAAACATTCCCGGTGCTTGCCGAAACCTTTTTGGATCAATGGTTTTATCCGAAACAACTTTTTGGTTTTACCGAAACTTTTTCGGTGTTCTCTCCGAAACTTTTCCAGTGACTTTCTCTCGGACTCCTTGTCTAGTATTCAGCAGATAGATGACCCTTAAGCGTGTGACCCTATAGGTTCGGTGAAGTATAGACATGACCCGGAACCCCTTCCGATCAATGATCAACATCGGAGCCGTGGACACCCATATTGACCCCTATACCCACACGAATAAATATTCGAGTGAACCTCCAGTTGCCGTGTGCTATTCCTGTTGCTTCGCAATATGTTACAAATACCCGAGGTGAGACATGTTGGCATCCCCGTGGATTAACAACTTGTCCACTATGCCAGTTACCTCGTTACCGGTATTGTTCTCTTTTCTCGCTACCGTGTTCCGGCATCCCCGTGATCAAATCACAAAGTGTCTGGCCAGACGATGATGGATACCGTAACATCGAGAGGGCCTAGAGATATCTCTCCATCGTCGGAGGAGCAAATCCCAATCTTGAGTTATCAAGTTACTTGACATACTTTTCCATGAACCCGTAAGCCACCGTAATAGCCACCCATTTACGGATGACGTTTAACAAACCCCAAAGTTCATGAAGCAAGCATGAAGAAACTCGATACTCTCATGGTCTAAGGAATTATGCAAACCTAAACCATCTCTGTGTTATTAACCATTAACTTATGACGAATGTATTCTCATAGCATAACATCAATTCGGGTCGATTCAACACAAATGTTCTTCTAACATTGTGCCCTCAAAGTTGCCGGCATAGTCATGCCCATGATCAGGAAAACAGAACCATCATGCAACACTTGAGCTAGTCTTAGAGGCCAGACTAGGAATACATTTTACCGTTTATTATTCCACACATGCATATGAGTCTTCCTCCGAGCCTCGTGGTTATTGCAGACTCGAGAACCATAGCAGTTATAGCATAGAACATAAACCTAATTATGAACAGGGAGATAATCAATAACATTTATTATTGCCTCTAGGGCATATCTCCTACACAATCTCCTCTGTTTTTTGGCCGTGGAAGGGTGGGAGGTGTGCTGCTCTCTGTTTTCACCTCCTATGCACATGAGGTGTTCGATGAAATGCCGGAGCCACACTTAAGCTTTCTCCTCTCCAAGCTCGACCTCCAAGCTCCATTTTCCCCAAGATTTGTCTAGGTTTGGCGGTGCACCAACTACACAACTGTTCTAAAAGGTTAGCTACTTCATCCTTTCATCTCTCACTGCTAGTTTAGATCATTTCAAATGCTCTAGAAGTAGAGTGGTTTGTGGGTTTTAGTGTAGGAGTGTATGTGGGAGTTCTTTTGATTTAGATGCACAATTTGAGCTCAAATTAACTTCTTAGAGTCTGCACATGTGTAGGGTGCCATCCCGTCCCCGTCCTCACACTCGTCGATCGCCCGTGCTGATCTCGTCGCCGGCACCACCATGGTGAGCCTCTTGTTCTTATCTTCTTTTTAAAAGAAAAAATTCTTACTTGTATGATTTAGATAGATATACTTGTATAAATTTCTTACTTTTATTATTGTTTTTATTATATAGTGCCATGGTTTTGGTATCCGCCCCTGTCGGCCCTCGTCCGGTCTATGATTCGGATGTGGTATATTATCTTTTATAACTATTTGTTTAATTTAGTGTTTATGACAATTCCAACCGACCCTCTTGTCGAGAGGTTAAATTTAGTTGAAAAAGAAAACGAGTATTTGAAAGAAAAATTGAAAAGAATTGAGGAGGAGAAGATGAAATTGGAGTTGCATGTTGCCGATGTCGTCGATGATCACAAGATCAAGATGGATGCAATGTGCTTCAAGATTAGAAAGATAAAAAAAAATATGCCATTGATAATGAGGCTTGGTATCATTATGTTGTTGGATCAATTGTTACCTTAGTTGCGATTATGATCGCATTTGTTGTTGCAATTAAATGTTTTACATAGTTGTATGTTAGTTTCAATGTATGTTTTAATTAGATGCTCTAGAGAGCTGTATGTTGTTCTATGAGAACTATGTATGAACTTTATGTATTTATTTTTTCAGTAATAACATTTGATCATTACTGTACTTTGGTTTTAATGTGATGATGAACTTGTATTAATTTGGTCACTTCTCTATTCATGATGTTCTGTAATGGTTTTTGATACACTTAATTATATAATGCACGCAGATGAACCGGCAATAGATGTACGGTGACCGACGCACCTCCGAGTATATTGAGGGCCTGCATAAATTTCTCGAAGTGGCTGAGGCAAACAAGCAGAATGGTTTTATGTATTGTCCATGTACTGTCTGTGGGAATACGAAGGATCACTCTAACTTGAAAACCCTTCACACCCACCTGCTTGAGAAGGGTTTCATGCCACACTATAATGTTTGTACCAAGCACGGAGAAAGAGGGGTTATGATGGAAGACAACAAAGAAGAAGAGGATGATGACAACTATCCCTCTGAATACGGTGATACTGCAACGGGGGAAGCTGAAGATCAAGAGAAACCAGACGATGTGCCAGATGATGATCTTCGCCGGGTCATTGTTGATGCAAACAGAGAATGCCAAAGTGAAAGGAGAAGTTAAAGTTTGATCGCATGTTAGAGGATCACAAAAAAGGGTTGTACCCAAATTGCGAAGATGACAACACAAAGCTCGGTACCACACTGGAATTGCTGCAATGGAAGGCAGACAATGGTGTATCTAACAACGGATTTGGGAAGCTACTGAAAATAATGAAGAAGAAAGCTTCCAAAGGATAACGAATTTCCCGACAGTACGTACGAAGCAAAGAAGGTTCTATGCCCTCTAGGATTGGAGGTGCAGAAGATACATGCATGCCCTAATGACTATATCCTCTACCGTGGTGAGTATGAGGATTTGAACGTGCATTGCGGTATAAGATCAGACGAGATGACCCAGGTGATGTTGAGGGCGAGCGCCCCAGGAAGAGGGTTCCTGCAAAGGTGATGTGGTATGCTCCTATAATTCCATGGTTGAAACGTCTATTCAAAAACAAAGAGCATGCCAAGTTGATGCGATGGCACAAAGAAGACCGTAAGAAAGACGGGAAGTTGAGAGCACCCGCTGACGGGTCACAGTGGAGAAAAATCAAGAGAAGGTGGCGGGACTTTGTAGGTGACGCAAGGAATGTATGGTTTGGTTTAAGCGCAGATGGCATTAATCCTTTTGGGGAGCAGAGCAGCAATCATAGCACCTGGCCCGTGACTCTATGTATCTATAACCTTCCCCCTTGGTTGTGCATGAAGCGGAAGTTCATTATGATGCCAGTGCTCATCCAAGGCCCTAAGCAACGCGGCAACGACATTGATGTGTACCTAAGGCCATTAGTTGAAGAACTTTTATAGGTGTGGAATGGAAAAGGTGTACATGTGTGGGATGAGCATAAACAGGAGGAATTTGACCTACATGCGTTGCTATTTGTAACCATCAATGATTGGCCTGCTCTTAGTAACCTTTCAGAACAGACAAACAAGGGATACCACGCATGCACGCACTGTTTAGATGATACCGAAAGTATATATTTGGACAAATGCAGGAAGAATGTGTACCTGGGACATCGTCGATTTCTTCCGACCAACCATCTCTTAAGAAAGAAAGGAAAGCATTTCAAAGGTGAGGCAGATCACCGGAAGAAGCCCGTCCTCCGTACTGGTGATGTCATACTTGATATGGTCAAGGATTTACAAGTAATCTATGGAAAGGTTCCTGGCGGATAATCTGTTCCGAATGATGCTGAGGGACGCGCACCAGTGTGGAAGAAGAAATCTATATTTTGGGACCTACCCTATTGGAAAGACCTAGAGGTCCGCTCTGTAATCGACGTGATGCACGTGACGAAGAATCTTTGCGTGAACCTGCTAGGCTTCTTGGGCGTGTATGGGGAGACAAAAGATACACCAGAGGCACAGGAGGACCAACAACGTGTGCACGAAAAAGACGGCATGCATCCAAAGCAGTATGAAGGTCCTGCCAGCTACGCTCTTACCAAAGAAGAGAAGGAAATCTTCTTTGAATGCCTGCTCAGTATGAAGGTCCCGTCTGGCTTCTCGTCGAATATAAAGGGAATAATAAATATGGAAGAGAAAAAGTTCCAGAACCTAAAGTCTCATGACTGCCATGTGATTATGAAGCAACTGCTTCCGGTTGCATTGAGGGGGCTTCTACCGGACAACGTTCGATTAGCCATTGTGAAGCTATGTGCATTCCTCAATGCAATCTCTCAGAAGGTAATCGATCCAGAAATCCTACCAAGGTTAAAGAATGATTTGGTGCAATGTCTTGTCAGTTTCGAGCTGGTGTTCCCACCATCCTTCTTCAATATAATGACGCACGTTCTAGTTCATATAGTCGACGAGATTGCCATTCTGGGTCCTGTATTTCTACACAATATGTTCCCCTTTGAGAGGTTCATGGGAGTCTTAAAGAAATATGTTCGTAACCGTGCTAGGCCAGAAGGAAGCATCTCCATGGGCCATCAAACAGAGGAGGTCATTGGGTTTTGTGTTGACTTTATTCTTGACCTTAAGCCGATTGGTCTCCCTCAATCACGGTATGAGGGGAGACTGACTGGAAAAGGCACGCTAGGAGCGGATTCAATAATATGTAGGGAAGGGCATTCTTGGGCTCAAGCACACTACACAGTTCTACAGAATTCTACCTTGGTGACCCCGTATGTCAATGAACACAAGAATATTCTGCGCTCCAAACACCCGGAGCAGTTTGATGTCTACTACGCAACTTTATTCTTGTAGACACGTGTTGGGCCTCCAAGCGCAGAGTTTTGTAGGACAGTAGCAATTTTCCCTCAAGTGGATGACCTAAGGTTTATCAATCCGTGGGAGGCGTAGGATGAAGATAGTCTCTCTCAAACAACCCTGCAACCAAATAATAAAAAGTCTCTTGTGTCCCCAACACACCAAATACAATGGTAATTTGTATAGGTGCACTAGTTCGGCGAAGAGATGGTGATACAAGTGTAATATGGATAGTAGATATTGGTTTTTGTAGTAGGAACAATAAAAAACAGCAAGGTAGCAATTGATAAAACGGAGCACAAACGGTATTGCAATGCTTCAAAATGAGGCCTAGGATCCGTACTTTCACTAGTGCAACCTCTCAACAATGCTAATATAATTGGATCATATAACCATCCCTCAAAGTGCGATGAAGAATCACTCCAAACTTCCTATCTAGCGAAGAACATAAGAAGAAATTGTTTGTAGGGTACGAAACCACCTCGAAGCTATTCTTTCCGATCGATCTATCCAAGAGTTCGTACTAAAATAACACCAAATAATTTTAGATTCATAATACTCAATCCAACACAAAGAACCTCAAAGAGTGCCCCAAGATTTCTACCGGAGAAACAAAGACAAGAACATGCATCAACCCCTATGCATAGATTACCCCAATGTCACCTCGGGAATCCGCGAGTTGAGTGACAAAACATATATCAAGTGAATCAATACGATACCCCATTGTCACCATGGATATTCATAGCAAGACATACATAAAGTGTTCTCAAATCCATAAAAGTACTCAATCCGATAAAACGAAATCTAAAAGGGAAAACTCAATTCATCACAACAAGATAGAGAGGGGGAAACACCATATGATCCGACTATATTAACAAAGCCCGCGATACATCAAGATCATGACATCTCAAGAACACGAGAGAGAGAGATTAAACACATAGCTACTGGTACAAACTCTCAGCCCCGAGGGTGGACTACTCCCTCCTCATCATGGTGGCCGCCGGGATGATGAAGATGGCCACCGGTGATGATTTCCCCCTCCGGCAGGGTGCTGGAATGGGGTCTAGATTGGTTTCTCATGGCTACAGAGGCTTGCGGTGATGGAACTTCTGATCTAGGGTCTCCGTGAGGGTTTTTGGAATATTTGGCAATTTATAGGGCGAAGAGGCGGTGCGGGAGGCCACCGAGGTGGGCACAACCCACTGGGGCACGCCTGGGGGCACCCACCCAGGTGCTGCTCTGGCCCATTGGATGTCTTCTGGTCCATAAAAAATCTATAAAAAGTTTCGCTGCGTTTGGACTCTGTTTGGTATTGATTTTCTGCGATGTAAAAAACAAGCAAAAAACAGCAACTGGCACTGGGCACTATGTCAGTAAGTTAGTCCCAAAAAATGGAATAAAGTTGCTATAAAATGATTGTAAAACATCCAAGAATGATAATATATCAGCATGAATACTTCATAAATTATAGATACGTTTGAGACGTATCAGCATCCCCAAGCTTAATTCCTACTCGTCCTCGAGTAGGTAAATGATAAAAGAAATAATTTATGAAGTGTGAATGCTAGCAAAGTGCATAAGTTTGATCAATAGTAATTTCAATCACTTTTCCTAGCATCATAACAGCAACTCTTTCTCATAAAACTCATCATGTTAAAGTGGCAACCAATTCACATGTTAAGGTTCAAACAATGAATTCTCTTGAAACTCAACAACCTATATTCTTAGTCACCAAACAATTGCAATTCAACTTATTCAACAGAGTCTAAGTAAGAGCTCCACATACTCAACCATCATATAGCCTTCTATGATTGCTAACACTCACCGCATACACATGAGCAAAATGTTTCAACCGGACACATAGAAAGATAGGGGCTTACAATTTCGCCTCCCAACGTATTCACCTCAAGGGTGATGTCAACAATAATAACTCATGCTACCCATATACAACTGGATATATGTGCCTAGATCTTTCCTCACCACATGATGCTTGCCAAAAGAGAAAAATAAAAAGGAATAGAGAGAAAAACTTTGACTCTTGCATGAAAGTAAATACATAAAAGTAAAAGGTAGGCCCTTCGCAGAGGGAAGCAGAGGTTGCCATGCGCTTTTTGTTTGTATGCTCAATCCCTTAGAGCAAAAGAACGTCACGTTATATTGCCCCTTATGATAGCAACCTTTATTATGCAGTCTATCGCTTTTATTCTTTGCCATCACAAGTTCGTACAACGCTCAATTTTCTCTTACACTAAATGATCTAACACTTTTAGAAGCAATTTTTATTGCCTTATTGCATCGATGACAACTTACTTGAAGGATCTTACTCAATTCTTAGGTAGGTATGGTGGACTCTTGAAAATAAGATTTGGGTTTAAGGGTTTTTGGATGCACAAGTAGTATCTCTACTTGGTGCGGAATTTTTGGCTAGCAAAGATGGGGGGCAAGCACCACATGTTGAAGGATCTATGACAATATAACTTCTATGTGAATATGAACAAACATAAATCATTATGTTGTCTTCCTTGTCCAACGTCAACAATTTTGGCATATAATATTTTGATGGGGGCTCACAATCACAAAAGATTTCCAAGATAGTGTATTTGCATGTGAAAGTTCTCTTCCTTATAGTAATCATTCATGAATTGCTTGTATGACCAATATTGTGATTGTTAAGCTTCAAAAGATTTCACTTTCTAAACCCAATGTGAAGCTACCACTGGGCATGATATGAACATATAATTTCAACTTCATGATATTCAATTCATTCAACAATTTACTCATAGGATATAAGTGAAGCACGAGAGTAAATGACAAACTACTCCAAAAAGATATAAGTGAAGATAGAGCGAGTAGTTAAGTAAAGGGGTAGCTCATTGAGGACTCTTTCTTATTTAAAAACTTTAAGATCTAAGTGTTTTATTAAAAAAGCAAGTAAAACAAAACAAAATTACATTCCAAGAATAGCACAACTCAAGTGAAGAAGCAAAAACTTAGGCTCAACCGATACTAACTGATAATTGTTGATGAAGAAATGTGGGATGCCTAACTGGGCATCCCCAAGCTTAAATGCTTGAGAATTCTTGGAATATTAACTTGGGATGCCTTGGGCATCCCCAAGTTTGAGCTCTTGTGTCTTCTTCATTCTTCTCATAACACGGTTTCCCTAATTCTTAAAAACTTCATCCACACAAAACTCAACAAGAACTCGTGAGATAAGTTAGTATAAATCAATTCATAACCTTATCATTCTCTGCTGTAGCAAATCACTAAAATTATTATTTAACATTGCATACTAAATGCCTCTGCATATTTAATACTCCTATCCTCAAATAGAATTATTAAACAAGCAAACATAGGCAAACAATGCAAACATAACAGCAGTCTGTCTAAACAGGACAGTCTGTAAAGAGTGCAATATTCATCATACTTACCTAACTCCAAAAATTCGAAAAACTTACCACACTGTAGAAAATTGATTATAGATTACTATGCAAAAAAATTCAACCTTTTGTCGTATTCTGAATTTTCTAGAGAATTTTTGCAACAGCGATAAACTTTCTGTTTTGAAACAGCAACTCATATACTTGCAAAATAAGCATGAAAAAGGCTATACTTGACATTTTTATTGAAGTAAAAGATGAAAAACATTATTATAGATAACAGCAAGCAAATACTAATAAAATAAAATGATGCTCCAAGAAAAACACATATCATGTGACGAATGAAAACATAGCTCCAAGTGAGGTTACCGATAATGCTGGAGACGAAAGAGGGGATGCCTTCCGGGGCATCCCCAAGTTTAGTTGCTTGGATCTTCCTTGAATATTACCTTGGGGGTACCTTGGGCATCCCCAATCTTAGGGTCTTGTCACTCCTTATTCTCCTCGTATTGATATCTCACCCAAAACTTGAAAACTTCAATCACACAAAACTTAACGGAACTTCGTGAGATGGGTTAGTATGATAAAGACAAATCATTCACTTTGGTACTGTCAAAGACAAGATTCATAATTGTTCTCACACAATGCCTACTGTACTCTACAATTTCCATAATTTATAATAAGAAATATAAGCCATGAAAACCATAAAACAAGCAAACTATGTATTGCAAACAGAATCTGTCAAAAACAGAACAGCACATAAAGATCTGAATTAAGGTCATACTTATGTAACTCCAGAAATTCTGAAAAATTAGTAAAACGTATAAAATTTGTGTACCCATAAACTGTAAATAATTCAGAATTTTTACACGTTCCAGTAAAAGACAGGAATTTCTGTACTGGACACAAAAGTTTCTGTTTTTGCACAGAATCAAGTCAACCATCATCCACACTATCCCAAAGGCTTTACTTGGCACTTTATTTAAACAAAAGCTATAAAACAAGATCACTACAGTAGCCTAACCATGTGAACACACAAAAACAGTAGGTAAAAGTGTTGAGTTGTCTCCCAACAAGCGCTTTTCTTTAATGCCTTTTAGCTAAGCATGATGATTTCAATGATGCTCACATAAAAGATAAGAACCGAAACACAAAGAGAGCATAATGAAGCATACGACTAGCACATTTAAGTCTAACCCACTTCCTATGCTTAGGGATTTTGTGAGCAAATAATTTATGTGAGCAAGAATCAAATAAAATAGGAAGGCAAAACAAGTATAACTTCAAAACTTTCAACACATAGAGAGGAAACTTGATATTATTGCAATATGTAAAAGCATATGTTCCTCTCTCATAATAATTTTCAGTAGCATCATGAATGAATTCAACAATATAGCTATCACATAAAGCATTCTTTTCATGAACGACAAGCATAGAAATTTTATTACTCTCCACATAAGCAAACTTATTCTCATGAATAGTAGTGGGAGCAAACTCAACAAAATAACTATCATGAGATTGAAAATTAAAATCATGATGACAAGTATCATGGTTATCATTATTCTTTATGGCATACATGTCATCACCATAATCATCATAGATAGGAGGCATGCTATCATCATAATAAATTTTCTCATCAAAACTTGGGGGACTAAAAATATCATCTTCATCAAACATAGCATCCCCAAGCTTGTGGCTTTGCATATCATTAACATCATGGATATTCAAAGAATTCATACTAGCAACATTGCAATCATGCTCATCAATTATGCCAAACATTTTATTGAATTCTTCTTCTATCAATTGAGCACAATTTTCCTTTCCATCATTTTCACGAAAGACATTATAAAGATGAATAATATGAGACAACCTCAATTCCATTTTTTTGTACTTTTCTTTTTATAAACCAAACTAGTGATAAAACAAGAAACTAAAAGATTCGATTGCAAGATCTAAAGATATACCTTCAAGCACTCACCTCCCCAGCAACGGCGCCAGAAAAGAGCTTGATGTCTACTACGCAACTTTATTCTTGTAGACACGTGTTGGGCCTCCAAGCGCAGAGTTTTGTAGGACAGTAGCAATTTTCCCTCAAGTGGATGACCTAAGGTTTATCAATCCGTGGGAGGCGTAGGATGAAGATAGTCTCTCTCAAACAACCCCGCAACCAAATAATAAAAAGTCTCTTGTGTCCCCAACACACCAAATACAATGGTAATTTGTATAGGTGCACTAGTTCGGTGAAGAGATGGTGATACAAGTGTAATATGGATAGTAGATATTGGTTTTTGTAGTAGGAACAATAAAAAACAGTAATGTAGCAATTGATAAAATGGAGCACAAACGGTATTGCAATGCTTGAAAATGAGGCCTAGGGTCCGTACTTTCACTAGTGCAACCTCTCAACAATGCTAATATAATTGGATCATATAACCATCCCTCAAAGTGCGATGAAGAATCACTCCAAAGTTACTATCTAGCGGAGAACATAAGAAGAAATTGTTTGTAGGGTACGAAACCAACTCGAAGCTATTCTTTCCGATCGATCTATCCAAGAGTTCGTACTAAAATAACACCAAATAATTTCAGATTCATAATACTCAATCCAACACAAAGAACCTCAAAGAGTGCCCCAAGATTTCTACCGGAGAAACAAAGACAAGAACGTGCATCAACCCCTATGCATAGATTACCCCAATGTCACCTCGGGAATCCGCGAGTTGAGTGCCAAAACATATATCAAGTGAATCAATACGATACCCCATTGTCACCACGGATATTCATATCAAGACATACATAAAGTGTTCTCAAATCCATAAAAGTATTCAATCCGATAAAACGAAATCTCAAAGGGAAAACTCAATTCATCAGAACAAGATAGAGAGGGGAAAACACCATATGATCCGACTATATTAACAAAGCCCGCGATACATCAAGATCGTGACATCTCAAGAACACGAGAGAGAGAGAGATTAAACACATAGCTACTGGTACAAACCCTCAGCCCCGAGGGTGGACTACTCTCTCCTCATCATGGTGGCCGCCGGGATGATGAAGATGGCCACCGGTGATGATTTCCCCCTCCGACAGGGTGCCGGAACAGGTTCTAGATTTGTTTCTCGTGGCCACAGAGGCTTGCGGCGACGGAACTTCTGATCTAGGGTCTCCACGAGGGTTTTTGGAATATTTGGCAATTTATAGGGCGAAGAGGCGGTGCGGGAGGCCACCGAGGTGGGCACAACCCACCGGGGCGCGCCTGGGGGCACCCCCCAGGTGCTGCTCTGGCCCATTGGATGTCTTCTAGTCCATAAAAAATCCACAAAAAGTTTCGCTGCGTTTGGACTCCGTTTGGTATTGATTTTCTGCGATGTAAAAAACAAGCAAAAAACAGCAACTGGCACTGGGCACTATGTCAGTAAGTTAGTCCCAAAAAATGGTATAAAGTTGCTATAAAATGATTGTAAAACATCCAAGAATGATAATATATCAGCATGAATACTTCATAAATTATAGATACGTTGGAGACGTATCAGCATCCCCAAGCTTAATTCCTACTCGTCCTCGAGTAGGTAAATGATAAAAGAAATAATTTATGAAGTGTGAATGCTAGCAAAGTGCATAAGTTTGATCAATAGTAATTTCACTCACTTTTCCTAGCATCATAACAGCAACTCATTCTCATAAAACTCATCATGTTAAAGTGGCAACCAATTCATATGTTAAGGTTCAAACAATAAATTCTCTTGAAACTCAACAACCTATATTCTTAGTCACCAAACAATTGCAATTCAACTTATTCAACAGAGCCTAAGTAAGAGCTCCACATACTCAACCATCATATAGCCTTCTATGATTGCTAACACTCACCGCATACACATGAGCAAAACATTTCAACCGGACACATAGAAAGATAGGGGCTTATAATTTCGCTTCCCAACGTATTCACCTCAAGGGTGATGTCAACAATAATAACTCATGCTACCCATATCCAACTGGATATATGTGCCTAGATCTTTCCTCACCACATGATGCTTGCCAAAAGAGAAAAATAAAAAGGAATAGAGAGAAAAACTTTGACTCTTGCATGAAAGTAAATACATAAAAGTAAAAGGTAGGCCCTTCGCAGAGGGAAGCAGAGGTTGCCATGCGCTTTTTGTTTGTATGCTCAATCCCTTAGAGCTAAAGAACGTCACGTTATATTGCCCCTTATGATAGCAACCTTTATTATGCAGTCTGTCGCTTTTATTCTTTGCCATCACAAGTTCGTACAACGCTCAATTTTCTCTTACACTAAATGATCTAACACTTTTAGAAGCAATTATTATTGCCTTATTGCATTGATGACAACTTACTTGAAGGATCTTACTCAATTCTTAGGTAGGTATGGTGGACTCTTGAAAATAAGATTTGGGTTTAAGGGTTTTTGGATGCACAAGTAGTATCTCTACTTGGTGCGGAATTTTTGGCTAGCAAAGATGAGGGGCAAGCACCACATGTTGAAGGATCTATGACAATATAACTTCTATGTGAATATGAACAAACATAAATCATTATGTTGTCTTCCTTGTCCAACGTTAAAAATTTTGGCATATAATATTTTGATGGGGGCTCACAATCACAAAAGATTTCCAAGATAGTGTATTTGCATGTGAAAGTTCTCTTCCTTATAGTAATCATTCATGAATTGCTTGTATGACCAATATTGTGATTGTTAAGCTTCAAAAGATTTCACTTTCTAAACCCAATGTGAAGCTACCACAGGGCATGATATGAACATATAATTTCAACTTCATGATATTCAATTCATTCAAAAATTTACTCATAGGATATAAGTGAAGCACGAGAGTAAATGACAAACTACTCCAAAAAGATATAAGTGAAGATAGAGCGAGTAGTTAAGTAAAGGGGTAGCTAATTGAGGACTCTTTCTTATTTAAAAACTTTCAGATCTAAGTATTTTATTAAAAAAGCAAGTAAAACAAAACAAAATTGCATTCCAAGAATAGCACAACTCAAGTGAAGAAGCAAAAACTTAGGCTCAACCGATACTAACTGATAATTGTTGATGAAGAAATGTGGGATGCCTACCTAGGCATCCCCAAGCTTAAATGCTTGAGACTTCTTGGAATATTAACTTGGGATGCCTTGGGCATCCCCAAGTTTGAGCTCTTGTGTCTTCTTCATTCTTCTCATAACACGGTTTCCCTAATTCTTAAAAACTTCATCCACACAAAACTCAACAAGAACTCGTGAGATAAGTTAGTATAAATCAATGCATAACCTTATCATTCTCTACTGTAGCAAATCACTAAAATTATTATTTAACATTGCATACTAAATTCCTCTCCATATTTAATACTCCTATCCTCAAATAGAATAATTAAACAAGCAAACATAGGCAAACAATGCAAACATAACAGCAGTCTGTCTAAACAGGACAGTCTGTAAAGAGTGCAATATTCATCATACTTACCTAACTCCAAAAATTCGAAAAACTTACCACACTGTAGAAAATTGATTATAGATTACTATGCAAAAAAATTCAACCTTTTGTCGTATTCTGAATTTTCTAGAGAATTTTTGCAACAGCGATAAACTTTCTGTTTTGAAACAGCAACTCATATACTTGCAAAATAAGCATGAAAAAGGCTATACTTGACATTTTTATTGAAGTAAAAGATGAAAAACATTATTATAGATAACAGCAAGCAAATACTAATAAAATAAAATGATGCTCCAAGAAAAACACATATCATGTGACGAATGAAAACATAGCTCCAAGTGAGGTTACCGATAATGCTGGAGACGAAAGAGGGGATGCCTTCCGGGGCATCCCCAAGTTTAGTTGCTTGGATCTTCCTTGAATATTACCTTGGGGGTACCTTGGGCATCCCCAATCTTAGGGTCTTGTCACTCCTTATTCTCCTCGTATTGATATCTCACCCAAAACTTGAAAACTTCAATCACACAAAACTTAACGGAACTTCGTGAGATGGGTTAGTATGATAAAGACAAATCATTCACTTTGGTACTGTCAAAGACAAGATTCATAATTGTTCTCACACAATGCCTACTGTACTCTACAATTTCCATAATTTATAATAAGAAATATAAGCCATGAAAACCATAAAACAAGCAAACTATGTATTGCAAACAGAATCTGTCAAAAACAGAACAGCACATAAAGATCTGAATTAAGGTCATACTTATGTAACTCCAGAAATTCTGAAAAATTAGTAAAACGTATAAAATTTGTGTACCCATAAACTGTAAATAATTCAGAATTTTTACACGTTCCAGTAAAAGACAGGAATTTCTGTACTGGACACAAAAGTTTCTGTTTTTGCACAGAATCAAGTCAACCATCATCCACACTATCCCAAAGGCTTTACTTGGCACTTTATTTAAACAAAAGCTATAAAACAAGATCACTACAGTAGCCTAACCATGTGAAAACACAAAAACAGTAGGTAAAAGTGTTGAGTTGTCTCCCAACAAGCGCTTTTCTTTAATGCCTTTTAGCTAAGCATGATGATTTCAATGATGCTCACATAAAAGATAAGAACCGAAACACAAAGAGAGCATAATGAAGCATACGACTAGCACATTTAAGTCTAACCCACTTCCTATGCTTAGGGATTTTGTGAGAAAATAATTTATGTGAGCAAGAATCAAATAAAATAGGAAGGCAAAACAAGTATAACTTCAAAACTTTCAACACATAGAGAGGAAACTTGATATTATTGCAATATGTAAAAGCATATGTTCCTCTCTCATAATAATTTTCAGTAGCATCATGAATGAATTCAACAATATAGCTATCACATAAAGCATTCTTTTCATGAACGACAAGCATAGAAATTTTATTACTCTCCACATAAGCAAACTTATTCTCATGAATAGTAGTGGGAGCAAACTCAACAAAATAACTATCATGAGATTGAAAATTAAAATCATGATGACAAGTATCATGGTTATCATTATTCTTTATGGCATACATGTCATCACCATAATCATCATAGATAGGAGGCATGCTATCATCATAATAAATTTTCTCATCAAAACTTGGGGGACTAAAAATATCATCTTCATCAAACATAGCATCCCCAAGCTTGTGGCTTTGCATATCATTAACATCATGGATATTCAAAGAATTCATACTAGCAACATTGCAATCATGCTCATCAATTATGCCAAACATTTTATTGAATTCTTCTTCTATCAATTGAGCACAATTTTCCTTTCCATCATTTTCACGAAAGACATTATAAAGATGAATAATATGAGACAACCTCAATTCCATTTTTTTGTACTTTTCTTTTTATAAACCAAACTATTGATAAAACAAGAAACTAAAAGATTCGATTGCAAAATCTAAAGATATACCTTCAAGCACTCACCTCCCTGGCAACGGCGCCAGAAAAGAGCTTGATGTCTACTACGCAACTTTATTCTTGTAGACACGTGTTGGGCCTCCAAGCGCAGAGTTTTGTAGGACAGTAGCAATTTTCCCTCAAGTGGATGACCTAAGGTTTATCAATCTGTGGGAGGCTTAGGATGAAGATAGTCTCTCTCAAACAACCCTGCAACCAAATAATAAAAAGTCTCTTGTGTCCCCAACACACCAAATACAATGGTAATTTGTATAGGTGCACTAGTTCGGCGAAGAGATGGTGATACAAGTGTAATATGGATAGTAGATATTGGTTTTTGTAGTAGGAACAATAAAAAACAGTAATGTAGCAATTGATAAAACGGAGCACAAACGGTATTGCAATGCTTGAAAATGAGGCCTAGGGTCCGTACTTTCACTAGTGCAACCTCTCAACAATGCTAATATAATTGGATCATATAACCATCCCTCAAAGTGCGATGAAGAATCACTCCAAAGTTCCTATCTAGCGGAGAACATAAGAAGAAATTGTTTGTAGGGTACGAAACCACCTCGAAGCTATTCTTTCCGATCGATCTATCCAAGAGTTCATACTAAAATAACACCAAATAGTTTCAGATTCATAATACTCAATCCAACACAAAGAACCTCAAAGAGTGCCCCAAGATTTCTACCGGAGAAACAAAGACAAGAACGTACATCAACCCCTATGCATAGATTACCCCAATGTCACCTCGGGAATCTGCGAGTTGAGTGCCAAAACATATATCAAGTGAATCAATACGATACCCCATTGTCACCACGGATATTTATAGCAAGACATACATAAAGTGTTCTCAAATCCATAAAAGTATTCAATCCGATAAAACAAAATCTCAAAGGGAAAACTCAATTCATCACAACAAGATAGAGAGGGGAAAACACCATATGATCCGACTATATTAACAAAGCCTGCGATACATCAAGATTGTGACATCTCAAGAACACGAGAGAGAGAGAGAGAGATTAAACACATAGCTACTGGTACAAACCCTCAGCCCCGAGGGTGAACTACTCCCTCCTCATCATGGTGCCCGCCGGGATGATGAAGATGGCCACCGGTGATGATTTCCCCCTCCGGCAGGGTGTCGGAACGGGTTCTAGATTGGTTTCTTGTGGCTACAGAGGCTTGCGGCGACGGAACTTCTGATCTAGGGTCTCCGCGAGGGTTTTTGGAATATTTGGCAATTTATAGGGCGTAGAGGCGATGCGGGAGGCCACCGAGGTGGGCACAACCCACCGGGGCGCGCCTGGGGGCACCCCCCCTAGGTGCTGCTCTGGCCCATTGGATGTCTTCTGGTCCATAAAAAATCCACAAAAAGTTTCGCTGCGTTTGAACTCCGTTTGGTATTGATTTTCTGCGATGTAAAAAACAAGCAAAAAATAGCAACTGGCACTGGGCACTATGTCAGTAAGTTAGTCCCAAAAAATGGTATAAAGTTGCTATAAAATGATTGTAAAACATCCAAGAATGATAATATAGCAGCATGAATACTTCATAAATTATAGATACGTTGGAGACGTATCAGCATCCCCAAGCTTAATTTCTACTCGTCCTCGAGTAGGTAAATGATAAAAGAAATAATTTATGAAGTGTGAATGCTAGCAAAGTGCATAAGTTTGATCAATAGTAATTTCAATCACTTTTCCTAGCATCATAACAGCAACTCTTTCTCATAAAACTCATCATGTTAAAGTGGCAACCAATTCACATGTTAAGGTTCAAACAATGAATTCTCTTGAAACTCAACAACCTATATTCTTAGTCACCAAACAATTGCAATTCAACTTATTCAACAGAGTCTAAGTAAGAGCTCCACATACTCAACCATCGTATAGCCTTCTATGATTGCTAACACTCACCGCATACACATGAGCAAAACGTTTCAACCGGACACATAGAAAGATAGGGGCTTATAATTTCGCCTCCCAACGTATTCACCTCAAGGGTGATGTCAACAATAATAACTCATGCTACCCATATCCAACTGGATATATGTGCCTAGATCTTTCCTCACCACATGATGCTTGCCAAAAGAGAAAAATAAAAAGGAATAGAGAGAAAAACTTTGACTCTTGCATGAAAGTAAATACATAAAAGTAAAAGGTAGGCCCTTCGCAGAGGGAAGCAGAGGTTGCCATGCGCTTTTTGTTTGTATGCTCAATCCCTTAGAGCTAAAGAACGTCACGTTATATTGCCCCTTATGATAGCAACCTTTATTATGCAGTCTATCGCTTTTATTCTTTGCCATCACAAGTTCGTACAACGCTCAATTTTCTCTTACACTAAATGATCTAACACTTTTAGAAGCAATTTTTATTGCCTTATTGCATCGATGACTACTTACTTGAAGGATCTTACTCAATTCTTAGGTAGGTATGGTGGACTCTTGAAAATAAGATTTGGGTTTAAGGGTTTTTGGATGCACAAGTAGTATCTCTACTTGGTGCGGAATTTTTGGCTAGCAAAGATGGGGGGCAAGCACCACATGTTGAAGGATCTATGACAATATAACTTCTATGTGAATATGAACAAACATAAATCATTATGTTGTCTTCCTTGTCCAACGTCAACAATTTTGGCATATAATATTTTGATGGGGGCTCACAATCACAAAAGATTTCCAAGATAGTGTATTTGCATGTGAAAGTTCTCTTCCTTATAGTAATCAATCATGAAAAGAGCTTGATGTCTACTACACAACTTAATTCTTGTAGACACGTGTTGGGCCTCCAAGTGCAGAGTTTTGTAGGACAGTAGCAATTTTCCCTCAAGTGGATGACCTAAGGTTTATCAATCCGTGGGAGGCGTAGGATGAAGATAGTCTCTCTCAAACAACCCTGCAACCAAATAATAAAAAGTCTCTTGTGTCCCCAACACACCAAATACAATGGTAATTTGTATAGGTGCACTAGTTCAGCGAAGAGATGGTGATACAAGTGTAATATGGATATTAGATATTGGTTTTTGTAGTAGGAACAATAAAAAACAGCAAGGTAACAATTGATAAAACGAAGCACAAACGGTATTGCAATGCTTGAAAATGAGGCCTAAGGTCCGTACTTTCACTAGTGCAATCTCTCAACAATGCTAATATAATTGGATCATATAACCATCCCTCAAAGTGCGATAAAGAATCACTCCAAAGTTCCTATCTAGCGGAGAACATAAGAAGAAATTGTTTGTAGGGTACGAAACCACCTCGAAGCTATTCTTTCCGATCGATCTATCCAAGAGTTCGTACTAAAATAACACCAAATAATTTCAGATTCATAATATTCAATTCAACACAAAGAACCTCAAAGAGTGCCCCAAGATTTCTACCGGAGAAACAAAGACAAGAACGTGCATCAACCCCTATGCATAGATTACCCCAATGTCACCTCGGGAGTCCGCGAGTTGAGTGCCAAAACATATATCAAGTGAATCAATACAATACCCTATTGTCACCACGGATATTCATAGCAAGACATACATAAAGTGTTCTCAAATCCATAAAAGTACTCAATCTGATAAAACAAAATCTCAAAGGGAAAACTCAATTCATCACAACAAGATAGAGAGGGGAAAACACCATATGATCCGACTCTATTAACAAAGCCCGCGATACATCAAGATCGTGACATCTCAAGAACACGAGAGAGAGAGAGAGAGATTAAACACATAGCTACTGGTACAAACCCTTAGCCCCGAGGGTGGACTACTCCCTCATCATGATGGTGGCCGCCGGGATGATGAAGATGGCCACCGGTGATGATTTCCCCCTCCGGCAGGGTGCCGGAACGGGTTCTAGATTGGTTTCTCGTGGCTACAGAGGCTTGCGGCGACGGAACTTCTGATCTAGGGTCTCCGCGAGGGTTTTTGGAATATTTGGCAATTTATAGGGTGAAGAGGCGGTGCGGGACGCCACCGAGGTGGGCACAACCCACTGGGGCGCGCCTGGGGGCCTAGGTGCGCCCTGGTGGGTTGTGCCCCCCTCGGGGCACCCCCCAGGTGCTGCTCTAGCCCATTGGATGTCTTCTGGTCCATAAAAAATCCACAAAAAGTTTCGCTGCGTTTGGACTCCGTTTGGTATTGATTTTCCGCGATGTAAAAAACAAGCAAAAAACAGCAACTGGCACTGGGCACTATGTCAATAAGTTAGTCCCAAAAAATGGTATAAAGTTGCTAGAAAATGATTGTAAAACATCTAAGAATGATAATATAGCAGCATGAATACTTCATAAATTATAGATACGTTGGAGACGTATCACAGTCTGATGACTGGATTACATGTGAACACATCAAGACTTTTGGCAGTTGGTTGCACACACATCTCATGGGTAACAACATTGTTGGAGATGAGCTGTAATCGTTGGCCAGGACACCATCTTCGACTGTATTGACTTACCAAGGGCACGAGATAAATGGGAATACATTTTACACGATCGCCCAAGATCAAAAGAGCACCAACCAAAACAGTGGTGTCCGCTTTGATGCAGCAACCAAGAGGGGAAATGACACATATTATGGTTACATAGTGGACATATGGGAACTTGACTATGGACATGATTTTAAGGTCGCTTTGTTTCGGTGCAAATGGGTCAATCTGTCAGGAGGCGGGGTACAGGTAGACCCGCAGTACGGAATGACATCAGTGGATCTCAATAATCTTGGGTACACAGATGAACCATTCGTCCAAGCCAATGATGTGGCGCAGGTTTTCTATGTGAAGGACATGTCTACCAAACCGAGAAAAAGAAAAGATAAGGAAGCGAATACATCATACGATGAGCCAAACCGCCACATAGTTCTTTCAGGGAAAAGAGACATCATGGAGTGGAGGGCAAGACAGACATGTCTGAAGATTATGAAAAGTTTCATGAAATTCCTCCCTTCAAAGTGAAGGATGACCCAAGCATCCTGTTAAACGATGAAGATTATCCATGGTTACGGCGCAATAAGCAAGGGACACACGCGGAGAAAAAGTGAAGACTTTCTCTCCACAACTATTCTGATGATGGCTTTTATCTATAATATCACTGCAGTTACATGTCAAGAAATGAAATGCCTTTTGTAACAGATGAGTTTTCGTCCGAAACCCTGATACTTCGAAAGAGATTGTCCATTTTGTACATGAAGTGCATCCAGTTTTTGTCGTAACCCTCTCAACTTTTTAGCACATGCTATGTGGGTGAAATGATGATACCATGCCAACTTTCAACCTTTTCAGAGTTCATTTGTACTGCTTTTCAATTTCAGGGTCATTTAGCTAAAAAAAATCAGTAAATGCATGAAAAATAGCAAATGAAGTCAGAAAGGGTTGAAAATTGATGATGTGGCTTTGAATGGTGCATGTTGAACACACAAAAAGTCTGGAGTTGAAATAAGTTAAAAAAATGAAATGCCTTTGTAACACATGAGTTTTCGTCCGAAACCCTGATACTTCGAAAGAGTGTAGGAGATATGCCCTAGAGGCAATAATAAATACTATTATATATCTCCCTGTTCATAATTAGGTTTATGTTCTATGCTATAACTGCTATGGTTCTCGAGTCTACAAATAAAACGAGGCTTGGAGGAAGACTCATATGCACGTGTGGAATAATAAACGGTAAAATGTATTCCTAGTCTGGCCTCTAAGACTAGCTCAAGTGTTGCATGATGGTTCTGTTTTCCTGATCATGGGCATGTCTATGCCAACAACTTTTGAGGGCACAATGTTAGGAGAACACTTGTGTTGAATCGACTCGAATTAATGTTATGCTATGAGATACATTCGTCATGAGTTAATGGTTAATAACACAGAGATGGTTAACGTTTGCATGATTCCTTAGACCATGAGAGTATCGAGTTTCTTCATGCTTGATTCATGAACTTTGGGGTTTGTTAAACGTCATCCGTAAATGGATGGCTATTACGGCGGCTTACGGGTTCATGGGAAAGTATGTCAAGTAACTAGATAGCTCGAGATTGGGATTTGCTCCTCCAACGATGGAGAGATATCTCTGGGCCCTCTCGGTGTTACGGTGTCCATCATCGTCTGGCCAGACACTGTGTGATTTGATCACGTGGATGCCGGAACACGTAACGAGAAAAGAGAACAATACCGGTAACGAGGTAACTGGCTTAGTGGACAAGTTGTTGATCCACGGGAATGCCAACATGTCTCACCTCGGGTATTTGTAACATATCGCGAAGCAACAGGAATAGCACACGGCAACTGGAGGTTCACTCGAATATTCATTCGTGTGGGTATAGGGGTCAATATGGGTGTCCACGGCTCCGATGTTGATCATTGATCGGAAGGGGTTCCGTGTCATGTCTATACTTCACCGAACCTATAGGGTCACACGCTTAAGGGTCATCTATCTGCTGAATACTAGACAGGGAGTCTGAGAGAAAATCACCAAAAAAGTTTCGGACACCGAAAAAGTTTCGGACAGCGGAAAAGTTCCGCAGAGAGAGGTCACCGGATGAGTTCCGGTGAAACTGAAAAGTTGTTTCAGAGGATACCATAAAGTCAAATTGGTTTCGGCACATGCCCGATAATTCTTGGATGGTGCCAGAATCATTCTGGAAACTTTTGGGAATTTTCTGGAAGAAAAACCGGAAATGTTCCGGAGCTGCCGGAACCACTTCAGATGCTTTTCGCAGATGAAAATCACTAATCTGGAATTGTTCCAGAACGCGTTGAAAATTATTTTAGTGGGTACTGGAAATGTTCTAAGCCCACATAAATATTTTCAGTTCGAACGGACGCTGAAAAATGTCGTCGTGAATAGTGAAAGTGCTTTTTGGGTGGCTTCTTGGAGAAGCCACCTTGAGGGTCCTTTGGTATTTTTCCCCTTGGCTTCTTGGAGAATCCACCCTTGGGCTTGGCCTATAAATAGGGGTGGAGGGGGCTGCCTAAAGACTCACTCCTTCTCACATACAAGTGCCATTGCAATGATCTGGCTTCTCTCTCCCTCCCCGCGAAATAGTTTCGTAGAGCCGAAAGGCTGTCTGGGTTCCGGTGGGAACTAGTTCTGGACGGCGAAGCCCTGCCGGATAGATGACACCGTATGTGTGCAACTCTGTAGAGAGGTCGTAGTTTCGATCTTAGTGCCCGAGGGGCTGTTCGAGAGTGCCTCCCGAAGGGCTGTCCAAGTGACGGTCCAAATTCTGTGAGTCCTCCCGAAGGGCTGTCTGAGTGACCGTCTGAGTTTCGAAGGTCCTCCCGAAGGGCTGTCCGCGACACTGTCCGGGGGACTGTTCAACCGCCTCCCGGAGGGCTGTCCTGGGCGCGGATGAGGGTATACATCCTTGCGGTTGGGAGGTTGTAAATCCTAGCTGCGGGGATCTGCACCGCCGATCGTCATCGACTCTACTTCCGCTGCGCTACGAGTCGGTAACGAAAATGATCAAACCTTGTATGCAGTCTCCATAGTGGTCCTGGGCTGGTGCGTAGGTCGGAAATTTTTTGTTTTCTGCTGCGTTACCCTACAGTGGCATCATGAGCCGTGCTATGCGTAGATGCAGGTTGCGATCTAGAATACATGAGATGTATGGGTGTTGCACAATATAATTAGGTAGTAGATGAGTTCTATTACTGAAAATTATTTGTGCGGGTAGCAGATGAAATCTGTTACCCGATATTCTTGTTGCTTCCCTGGAATTTGCATATTTCTGATCTTGATAACAGCATGGTGGAGTTTCAATGTTCTGGCAATCCGCGATCCTGATTGATCAACGAAGTGCTAACAGTTCATTGAATTCCATCGTAGTTAAAAAGAAAGATGAAATTTCGCAGACGAAAGGGCAATGTAGATATGATCTGCACGGGAGTCATGCGTATGACGAAGTTCAGTATGGGGCTCGAGATTTTATTATCTCGTGTCTCATACACCCCGCAATGTTAATCTAGCGACTTGGATTATCATACTTGATGATGGACGTTGGTAGCTTCGGTTTGTTTCGAAACCTTAGAAGCCACGTAAAACAAGTTTTTGCTGAACCAATTAGAGGCGTCTAACTTGGTTTTGCAGGAGGGTTTGCATGTGCATGTGATGTGGTATAGCAGTGCTCATAATAATTTGATTATGTATGAGATGACTATATAATGTAAATTTATTAACATGACCTGCGTGTCATGATTCGGCATGATGGCTGGAGCCATATGATTGCACTTTAATGACCTGCGTGTCAACCTTGTTGTAATGCATTATTTTATTAGCTATAGAGATAGCAATATTATCTGGTGCATCAACAAGGTGGTGGCAATCTTCGCGAAGGAGAACACCGACGCGAATGCCGAAGACGAAGAAATACAAGACTTCTCCGTCAGAAAGGGCTATACCATATCATGCTTTTATGAATTGCTTGAGATGTTTATCCCTTATGATGCACCCTTCTTGATTGCGCGGTAGTCGCTTTTTATTAGGGTGATCTCTCACAAAAATATCAAGTAGTTAGTGTTCTCCCAAGTGTAGCACCGTCACGGCACCTAACTTTTCGGGGTATCACAGGATCTCCCTGGGTACGAACGATTAGGGATGTGTGAGGCGGGTGAGTTGAGACCTCGCAGCAAGATCACTTGGTTGTCTTGACGTTCTGGAAGGATCTCCCTGAGCTCGGAACACGCCCATCGAAAGATGAACAAGAGTCACATAGAGATGTGATCGGCAAGTTTGCCTACCGATTGAAGTTCGCGCCATCAGTGTTCATCTCGTTCAATGGCGTTGAATGGAAATGCGGGTCTTGTATCACTCATAATCATTTATGAGAGATATTGATTTGAGTGGGAGCGCACTGTTGAATTAACTTGTTTAATTCTCAGTGCAATTAATTGTGGACACTGTCTAAGTGTTATATGCATAACAGTTGTAGAATAATGGCTCGCGTTTCCACCTTCCCTATTAAAATTGAATAGCTGTTAAATATCTGGTTAAAACTTTACGGTTGGTAACGTAATGTGAGGATTGTCCTCAAGAGTGCCGAGAAGGACTTTGTCCTATCGCATACTTTCGGTATTCTCTTGCTTATGCTATGGATCATGTGACTCTCGTCCTTCGATCCAAAAGCTAGAATTCCGTTTCAGTCAAGTGCAATACATTTGCTTCCATGAGACCCGAACTTCGAAAGTTTGGATAGTTATGTGATATTCATGGAATCTGAAAATCATTTTCAGAGACAGACAAAGGCTAAAAGATATGAGATATCCAAAGCAATGTTTGTTTGCAAACTATTAGTAAAGGAGTTTACTATGCATTAGACTGATAAGAAAGGGATCCAGAAGAACGCCTGTCATATGATGAAAGGTGAATAAAACAACAATTTAAAGAGAAAGGAAGTATCCGAAGGGTGTTAGTGAAACTTTCACGCCTAGGAAGTCCAGGGCTAACGCCACTCTTAAGTTGGGTGCTTCTTCTGAGAGTAGGAGAAATGCTAAAAGTTAAACTGTTAGAAGTATAATGACAATAAGAAAGAAGACTGGAATATCCAGCTCATGTATGAATGTCATACAAGTTTTTGATGTATAGAAGGCTGGTCAAAGATATAGTTCTTGGGAATTATGGTTAAACATGTTAATCACTAATTCTTGGGTATTGTGAGTTAATCACAAAGATACCCCCTCGATTGCATTCTGTTGCAACTCGCTGTAAGAACTACTATGGCTTGAAAGACTAGCCAGGAATGAGGTTTAGGTATACACAGGGAACATAGTAAATGTTATTATACCTTCCATCGGTGTATTACGATCTGTATTTATTTTCATAATTCATTTAGAGTTTCACAAACTCTAGCCCATTGCATAAGGTATCTTGCAAGAAGGTTGTTCATAAGAGAACTTTTGATGTTCGATGTTATGAATAACATAAGGGCCATACTTTCATTATGAATGAGATGTATGTTATGAATATTGATAATAATACATTACCTCTGGGTTTACTTTCATAATTCATTTTAGAGTTTCATACACTCTAGCCCACTGCAAAATGTTTGTTGCAAAAGGGTTGTTCATAAAAAGAACAATTGTTGTTCAGTATTATGAATAACATGAAGGGCCATGCTTCCATCCAAGATGGGACGTATGTTATGAATATTGATGGTAATATGATACATCCATAACACTGACGCTAAATGTCGCAAGACTAAAAGAATACCACACAAGTGTGGCACTGCATTTGGTCACATTGGAGAAACCCGCATGGAAAATTCCATTATGATGGATTTTGAAGTCGTTTGATTTTGAATCATCTGACACTTGCAACTTTTCTCCGAAAAGTGAAGTGACTGAAATACCGTTCACAGGCCATAAGGAACGAACAACAAACTTATTGGTGATCATACATTTGATGTGTGTAGTTCGATAAATGTTGCAAGTAGTGGATTTACTATCTTTAGAAATGACTCAAGTAGATATATGGATATTTGCTTGATGGGACGTAAGTCTGGATCTTTTGAAATCATTCGAAAGGTTTTCAAAAATGAAGTAGAAGTTATTGTAACAAGAAAATTATGTTTCTACAATTCGATTGCAGAAAGGAATATTTGAGTTACAAGTTTAGCGAATGTCTGATGAGTTGTGAAAGGGGTTTCATAGCTTGCACCTCCCGGAAGACCACTGCAAGTGGAAAGTCCGTGAAGATGTAATCGAACCATTTATGACATGGTAAGATCAAAGATGACATAAATAAATTTGCCATTACCCCTTTTAAAGAGTGATGCTTTAGAGACTGCGGCTTTTACACTGAAAAGAGCTCCATCAGGTCTGTTGAAATGACGCCATGGTATTGTACGCCCAACCATGTTATATCTTTTCTTAAACATTTGGAATATGGGGCTTGTGTAAAAGGTTACAAACCTATTCCAAATCAGACAAGTGCTACTTTGTAGGTTATCCCAAGTAATTGGGTATTCCTCCCTCACTATACCGAGGCAAATAGGTTTGCCACAAAGAATGGTATGCTTTTTGAAGAAAATGGTTCTTTCAAAAAGGTGAGTGGGAGAATAGTGCAACTCGACGAGATAAACAGTATCTTTGTCATCAGATCAAAGGAAAGAGACCTTGGAAGTAATTCCAGGTTTTCCTACTGCGACTGATACGGAAGTCTCTACAATAAAATGTATGGACTTCGGTCGAACTTGCAGCTGAACCACGTAGGCAAAAGCTCGTGCAAACCTCTCAGGTGCGCAAGCGAGATATTGTTGTTAGACAACAATATACCTACGATACACAAGGAAGCGTTGATGGGCCCTGACTCCGGAATTGGCTAAATGCCAATACAACCCGAGTTAGTTTCCATATAAGTGATTCAAGATTAAAACCTTGATACACCTTTCGGAAGACTTAGAGTCTAACGAATATTTATGGAACTTAAAACTGATACGAATAAAAATGTTTTATCCATAAAGCTCGACTTGTTGCAATAACAAGTTCAAGGAGTTGACTACGATAAGGTTGTTTCATCGTAGTGATGCTTAAAGTCAGTTCGGGTTGAACTAACAATTAATACATATTTCAATCATGAGATATGAAACATGGATGACAATAGGATTTCCATCTGATGGAAATGAAACCAAGGACTTGCATGTGTTACAGTCCAAGGTATTTTGTCAATCCAGAGGATGCTAGTAAGTATGCAAACTTCAGAGTTCCAGCAATGGACAGAAGAGAGCAAAATGGAGTTGGAATCTTCGTGTTTTGATGAAATAGTCAAAAGGGGTTTGACTTCATCAATGGGTAACGAAGATGCTTATGATTCAAGAAAGTAAGTGGGAGCATAATAAAATTTCTAAAAATGTTGTGTGCTTGACACATTGTTAATTGGAAATAAATTTCTTGACACGAATTAGGACTTCATTTGAAAATAGTTTTTCGATGAAGTGCTTGGGCTAAATAGCCTTTATATTAGGCATGATGATCTATGGAGATAGATTTACCTAATGGGGCTGAGCAAAGATACATATTGACAATATGCTAAAACCTTTTAGCATTAAAAACGTCAAGGAGTAATTCTTGCCGAAGTCACATGGAAAGAGTTTTTGCAAGACTCGGTGTCCCAAAAACCCTGATGAGCAAAATACATGATGGAGATTCCACACACCTTCATGTTTGGATTAATCATGTATTCCATGGTATGTAAAACAACCAGACATGTCCAATACTCCCAAAGTTGTTGCGAGTATAAATACCAAAGTGATCAAAAAGTACTGATCATGGGACAACAGTGAAAAAGGGTCATTGAGTACTATAGTAGCACTGATGACATGTTTTCTCGCAAGCGGAGATTATGAAGAGTTCGTTGTAAAAGCTTACATCGATACAGTCTTCATCAATGCTCCATGCGATTTTCGATTTAAGTTAGGGTTTTTTTTGTGTAATACACAATATGGTGGCACGGTAGTTGGAAATTGTTCCAAACAAGTTACTGTGGCGAATTCTATAACAGAGGCGAAGTATGTTGCCGCTTTTAAAAACGACAAAGAAGATGTTGAATCATATAGTTCATTCATGAACTTAGTATGGTTCCAAGATGGCTTTTGTAAATGGGACACTACTGTAGGTAGTTGCTCCATAAACTCAGTCTGAGGAATCCAGGTTCGACCTGTGATTCACATACATACAAAGCCAAGTCCACACAAAATATGAATTTTGTGAAAGCGTGAAAACACGAGGATATGCAAAGATACACACGGAGCTGAAGTCGTCAGATCCGTTGGACATCAGGCTATACCACATGCGAAGCATATTTTACACCAATGTGCCATAGGTGTAAAGTGCATTAGCATTAACTAGATTATTGACTCTAGTGCAAGTGGGAGTCTGTAGGAGATATGCCCTAGAGGCAATAATAAATACTATTATATATCTCCCTGTTCATAATTAGGTTTATGTTCTATGCTATAACTGCTATGGTTCTCGAGTCTACAAATAAAACGAGGCTTGGAGGAAGACTCATATGCACGTGTGGAATAATAAACGGTAAAATGTATTCCTAGTCTGGCCTCTAAGACTAGCTCAAGTGTTGCATGATGGTTCTGTTTTCCTGATCATCGGCATGTCTATGCCAACAACTTTTGAGGGCACAATGTTAGGAGAACACTTGTGTTGAATCGACCCGAATTAATGTTATGCTATGAGATACATTCGTCATGAGTTAATGGTTAATAACACAGAGATGGTTAACGTTTGCATGATTCCTTAGACCATGAGAGTATCGAGTTTCTTCATGCTTGATTCATGAACTTTGGGGTTTGTTAAACGTCATCCGTAAATGGATGGCTATTACGGCGGCTTACGGGTTCATGGGAAAGTATGTCAAGTAACTAGATAGCTCGAGATTGGGATTTGCTCCTCCGACGATGCAGAGATATCTCTGGGCCCTCTCGGTGTTACGGTGTCCATCATCGTCTGGCCAGACACTGTGTGATTTGATCACGTGTATGCCGGAACACGTAACGAGAAAAGAGAACAATACCGGTAACGAGGTAACTGGCTTAGTGGACAAGTTGTTGATCCACGGGAATGCCAACATGTCTCACCTCGGGTATTTGTAACATATCGCGAAGCAACAGGAATAGCACACGGCAACTGGAGGTTCACTCGAATATTCATTCGTGTGGGTATAGGGGTCAATATGGGTGTCCACGGCTCCGATGTTGATCATTGATCGGAAGGGGTTCCGTGTCATGTCTATACTTCACCGAACCTATAGGGTCACACGCTTAAGGGTCATCTATCTGCTGAATACTAGACAGGGAGTCTGAGAGAAAATCACCGAAAAAGTTTCGGACACCGAAAAAGTTTCGGACAGCGGAAAAGTTCCGCAGAGAGAGGTCACCGGATGAGTTCCGGTGAAACTGAAAAGTTGTTTCAGAGGATACCATAAAGTTAAATTGGTTTCGGCACATGCCCGATAATTCTTGGAGGGTGCCAGAATCATTCTGGAAACTTTTGGGAATTTTCTGGAAGAAAAACAGGAAATGTTCCGGAGCTGCCGGAACCACTTCAGATGCTTTTCGCAGATGAAAATCACTAATCTGGAATTGTTCCAGAACGCGTTGAAAATTATTTTAGTGGGTACTGGAAATGTTCTAAGCCCACATAAATATTTTCAGTTCGAACGGACGCTGAAAAATGTCGTCGTGAATAGTGAAAGTGCTTTTTGGGTGGCTTCTTGGAGAAGCCACCTTGAGGGTCCTTTGGTATTTTTCCCCTTGGCTTCTTGGAGAAGCCACCCTTGGGCTTGGCCTATAAATAGGGGTGGAGGGGGCTGCCTAAAGACTCACTCCTTCTCACATACAAGTGCCATTGCAATGATCTGGCTTCTCTCTCCCTCCCCGCGAAATAGTTTCGTAGAGCCGAAAGGCTGTCTGGGTTCCGGAGGGAACTAGTTCTGGACGGCGAAGCCCTGCCGGATAGATGACACCGTATGTGTGCAACTCTGTAGAGAGGTCGTAGTTTCGATCTTAGTGCCCGAGGGGCTGTTCGAGAGTGCCTCCCGAAGGGCTGTCCAAGTGACGGTCCAAATTCTGTGAGTCCTCTCGAAGGGCTGTCCGAGTGACCGCCTGAGTTTCGAAGGTCCTCCCGAAGGGCTGTCTGCGACACTGTCCGGGGGACTGTTCAACCGCCTCCCGGAGGGCTGTCCTGGGCGCGGATGAGGGTATACATCCTCGCGGTTGGGAGGTTGTAAATCCTAGCTGCGGGGATCTGCATCGCCGATCGTCATCGACTCTACTTCCGCTGCGCTACGAGTCGGTAACGAAAATGATCAAACCTTGTATGCAGTCTCCATAGTGGTCCTGGGCTGGTGCGTAGGTCGGAAAATTTTATTTTTCTGCTGCGTTACCCTACAAAGAGATTGTCCATTTTGTACACGAAGTGCATCCAGTTTTTTCCGTAACCCTCTTAACTTTTTAGCACATGCTATGTGGGTGAAATGATGATACCATGCGAACTTTCAACCTTTTCAGAGTTCATTTGTACAGCTTTTCAATTTCAGGGTCATTTAGCTAAAAAAATCAGTAAATGCATGAAAAATAGCAAATGAAGTCAGAAAGGGTTGAAAATTGATGATGTGGCTTTGAATGGTGCATGTTGAACGCACAAAAAGTCTGGAGCTGAAATAAGTTAAAAAATATGAAATGCCTTTGTAACAGATGAGTTTTCGTCCGAAACCTTGATACTTCGAAAGAGATTGTCCATTTTGTACACGAAGTGCATCCAGTTTTTGTCGTAACCCTCTCAACTTTTTAGCACATGCTATGTGGGTGAAATGATGATACCATGCCAACTTTCAACCTTTTCAGAGTTCATTTGTACTGCTTTTCAATTTCAGGGTCATTAGCTAAAAATCAGTAAATGCATGAAAAATAGCAAATGAAGTCAGAAAGGGTTGAAAATTGATGACGTGGCTTTGAATGGTGCATGTTGAATGCACAAAAGTCTGGAGTTGAAATAAGTTAAAATGAAAGCCTTTGTAACAGATGAGTTTTCGTCGAAACCCTGATACTTCGAAGAGATGTCCATTTTGTACACAAAGTGCTTCCAGTTTTTGCCGTAACCCTCTCAACTTTTTAACACATGCTATGTGGGTGAAATGATATACCTGCCAACTTTCAACCTTTTCAGAGTTCATTTGTATTGATTTTCAATTTCAGGGTCATTTAGCTCAAAGAATGAACTAATAGCAAAAAGAATGAATTAAAAAGCTTTTATAAAACTCTAATATCAAAAAAAGTGAACTAAAAAGCTTTTACAAAACTCTAATAGCAAAAAGAATGAACTAAAAAGAATCAATTAAATATAATATTCTTCAATAGAAAAAAGAATCAAAATAATATTAACTAAAATTATCAAAGTATTTATTTGTTAAAAAATTTAATAGTAAAAATAATTTTCATAAAGTATTTTTTGTTACAAACTTTAATAGAAAACTAAAAAGCTTTTATAAACTCTAATAGCAAAAGGAATCAACTAAAAAGAATCAATAAAAAAAAAACTTATGCAACTAAAATTATATAACTAAAAATAACATATGCAAAAAATAACATTACATTTTTTAAAACATAACAAATGCAAAAAATAAAAAAAGGCCCACCTACTTGCCACCACGACCTGCATATGACTAGAAACCCTAGAAATGGGCCAGGATATGGGCCCGCAGTGCAAGCAGGCCCAACAGGGCGTCAAATAGGCATGTACTTCCTACAGTAGAGAGGAGCTCGAGAGGGTAGCGGCAGCGGCGCTTATAAACCACTCCGAGCCCTTCTCAACTAGCGAGGTGAGACTAAACTTATGGATGCGGCAGCACAGACCTTTAGTCCCGGTTGGTGGCACCAACCGGGACTAAAGGCCACCCTTTCTTCCTGGTTGGAGCCACCAACCGGGACTAGCCTTTCGTTCCGGTTGGAGCCACCAACCGGGACTAAAGGTCTGCCCTTCCCGCCCTTTGGGCTGGCGAAATTGACCTTTAGTCCCGGTTGGTGGCTCCAACCGGGACGAAAGGGTGGCCTTTAGTCCCGGTTGGTGTCACCAACCGGGACCAATGCTCTGGGTATATAAGCAGCACTTAGAAGTTTTCCATTCAGTTTCTTCGATCTCCTCCTCTCCCCCGACGGCGCCGACGACCTCCTCGACGTCGCCAGGCTACCGGACCGTGTCGTCGCCTCCCCGAGCCCTGCCCCGACGCCCTCGCCGACCTCCTGCCCCGATGCCCTCACCGACGCGCCGGACCTCCTCGCGCGCCCTCCTCCCCTTCGCTGCCGCGTGCCCCGACGCCCTCCTCCCCGTCACCGCCGCGTGTCCTCGTCGCTGGCCTCTCCAGCTCCATCGCCGCCCCCCCATAGTGAGTTCCCCCTTTCCCATGGTCCCCTGCTCCCCGTCGCCGCGTGCCCCCGAGCCCCTCGCTACCACAGCTGCTCCATGGTCGCCGCCGGCCGGTGCTAAAAATGTGTTTTTTTAGATGAATAGATAGATAGATGTTCATGTGGAGATGATATGATGTATGAAATGTGCTCTGTTTTTTTAGATGTGCTCTATTTTTTTAGATGAGATAAAATGAGATGAGATGAGATGTTTTGTGGAGATGAGATGAGATGTTGTGTGGATTTTTTTGTTCATAGAAATTAGTGTGAATTTTTTGTTCATGATGATCTTGCTAAAACTCATATTAGGTTTGTTTGGTGAATGTTCTCTGTTAAAACTCATATTAAGTTTGTTCGATGAATGTTCTCTGTTAAAATTTTTGTTCATGATGATCTTGCTAAAACTCATATATGGAGATGATATTATTGTTTTTCTATAGACTTGGTTAAAATATATTTGCCGATGATGATCTTGCTAAAACTCATACTAAGTTTGTTCGATGAATGTTCTTTGTTAAAGCTAGCATAGCGAACCTGGAACCGTCCCCCTCTGGTTCATCTGTCCGAATGTTATCCCCCTTCACCTATATCGTGTAGTGCCGCGTTAGAACACCCCAAACTCTCTCAGGAATTCAACATATCCCCGATAACTTCGACATGAGGGGGGTGGGGGGGTCCGCAAGTATCATCGACGACCATGAGAGAGGCGGTCCGCAAAGTATCCTCTCTCGAAAGATAGGACGACTCATCAGACACGAGGGAGGAGGAGTCCTCGACGATCGTCTGAAACTGACTATCACAAGCAGCTAGCATAGCGAACCTGGAACCATCCCCCTTCGGTTCATCTGTCTGAAAATGCAGACTTCGGGAAAACATTCCCGGATGTTATCCCCCTTCACCTATATCGTGTAGTGCCGCGTTAGAACACCACTAACTCTCTCGGGAATTCAACATATCCCCGATAACTCAGACATGAGGGGGGAGGAGTCCTCGACGATCGTCTGAAACTGACTGTTATAAAACTTGTGAACTTTGCATGATGTTTGCCACTAATCCATTACTCATATGCATATTATTCCTTGTTGTGATTAAGTCCATGTTTGCCACTAATCCATCTCTCATGTTTGTATATTGCCATGTTGTAATATTTGCAGAAACTATGGGCAGAGACTTAGAAAAAGAAGAGTTGTTGGGGGATATAATCCGCGACGGAGGTGATATCACCTTGTCGTTTCTCAACGACACCGATGGTCAGGAAAGAGAGGATGACGGCTCCGGTGATCTAATGGAGGAGGAAGGAGATCATGACGGCTCCGGTGACCGAATGGAGGAGGAAGGAGATCATGACGGCTCTGGTGATCGAACGGAGGAGGGAGCCTTAACTGTTGCAAAGTCCGGCAAGGTGTATATATATATATATATATATATATATATATATATTAATTAAGCCTCTGCTGACTTGATGCATTAATTGTTTTGTATGTACATACATTAACGCTTCTTTCTTCTTTTAGCCCTCCGGATCGAGCCAAACTTCCGTAAGGAGACGAGGCCCGAAGAAAAGGTTGCACCAGGATGAAAGGTTCACAATCGAAGAAGTCCCTCGAGATGGCCAACCGATTGCTCCCAAGCGGACCAAGGACACATTTGTACATCAGTGCGGAGTTGTTGTTAGGGACAACGTCCCGATCAGCATCCAAGAATGGAATAAGAAGAAGGACGCTGAAGTTTCTTATGTCCAAGATAGACTGAAAGATGATCTTTGGACCTCGTTGATGACAAATTTCAGCCTACCGCCAGAGGAGGATCCGAATAACCCAGTTATACAGTGAAAGGTCAAGGCGTTTGCTCTTAAGAAGATGGCAGAACTATTCAAGAACTGGAAGAAAGATTTGAAGAAAAAGTTTGTCGACAAAGACGAGACTCCAGAATTCACCGGTCAATATGAGAAGATAAGAGATCACTGGCCCGCATTTGTGGCATATAAGAAATCGGAGAAGGCTAAGCAAAGGTCACTGACAAACAAGCAAAATGCTGCAAAGAATTAGTATCACCATGTTATAGGGTCAGGTGGCTATAGCAAAGCCCGGCCTACGTGGGACAAAGCTGAGCAAGACCTGCTTGCTAAAGGGGTCCAACCAGTGACATTGCACTGGCCAGATCGGGCAAGGACTTGGTTCTTCGGGGTTGGGGGAACTTTGGACCCAGAATCAGGGAAATGTGTTTGGACGAATGCTCAACTTGCAATACCCATCAAGAAGCTTGAGAAAGTAATCCAGGCAGCGCGGGAAGGGAGGTTCCATCCCGACAGAGAGAAGGACGAGCTGACAAAGGCCCTCGGGAATCCTGAACACCCTGGACGAACACGAGGCACATCAGGCTCCGTTCCGTGGGTGCATGGGTTTCCCGACAGCGGTGGTTATAGCAGCCGAGAGAGAAGAAGAAAGAGAAAGCAAGCGAAATGCAGAAGATCAATGCAAGATTAGCGAAACTAGAGGAACTTGAGAGCGAGCGAGCTACCGGCCAACCATCTCAGCGACACGAAGATCCTTCGTTTGACGCTGCCCCCGAAGCTACCCCACCTTCTCAGCGGAGAAGCAGCGTGGCTTCCACGGAGCTCGTTCAGCCTGATATCACGGCTCCTCGCTACCCCATGGATAGTATCACGGAGAATGAACATTGTGTGCTAATGGAGAAATGCCATAACCTGACAGTGAGGGTGGCGGTCGGCTCTGTCTTACCTCCTCGAGCTAAGGGAACTTTCCATTGCCGTCCGATTCCACATGGCTTTGCTATTGTCGGGATGGATGAAATAATGGAGGGATTTGAGGGGCTGGAGCTTGAGTACCCTACAGGTGAAGGGGAGATGCTTCTGGAAAATGCCTTAAGGAGTACATGTCTATGGAGAAAGGAGCACATCAAGCTTCCAAACTGGACGCCGCCTCAGCAGACTCAGCCAGATCCTCAGCGGACTCCTCCTCACAGTCCAGCTCTACTATCTCCGCTGCCTAAGTTGTCTCCGGCCCGTCAGCCATCTCTGCCACCTCAGCGGACTCTAACGGAGGAGGCCCCTCAGCAGAATCCTCCTCCGCCTCAGCTGTCTCCGGCGCGTCAGCCGTCTCCGCCGCCGCAGCCGTCTTCGGCGCATCAGCGGGCTCCGGCGCATCAGCGGACTCCGCCGCCATAGCAACAGCGGAAGAGAGGCGCCGTCGCTCCGGCGGCTAGCAGCACAACAGGCAAGAAATTCAGAGTTGGTCCAAGCCTCATGGCTCCTCCAAAGTTACCATATGAGAGGATTGACGAGGAAAGCAAGGACATCGTGGATGCCGAAGTGCGGGCCCATTTTGAATGGAAACGTCCACCTCCGAAGGAAATAGTAGATCCGGTGAAAGCGAAGCGCACTCTAGATGCCCTTAAGCGAACACCACCGCCTCCGCCGCAATCCAACTATGACCGCTGTATTGAAAAGACATATGATGAAGTGCGGCGGTCGGGAAGTACTACCAGTGTTGCAAGACAAAGTGGGAAAAAATTCCCCAGCTCGGCGAACAGGAGAAGCAATCGTGCTCCCCGCTCAAGGTGTCTAGCGATATCGCTAATCATCCGGGACTAGCGTCCGGTACCACTCTTCGTGATTTCGTGGGCGATGATGTACAATTTGAAATTGCTGAGGTAGTAGCGCCCTTTAGATACGAGCACGGGAAGCCTCTCGTCAAACCTGATCAGCTTCCGCATCTACCAACGATGATGCGAAGATTGCATGACTGGTACTTGGAAACCTGCAGCAAGGATAGGACCGACAGTATGATGGTGGGAATTAAAGATGAGCACGACTTCATTGGAGTCGACCTGATGCCTGTTGAATTTGTGGAATTATTTCAGTTATTCAATCAAGACGCCCTCGACAAACAACTCATGAGTTGCTACTGTCTGTAAGTATTATTTCTGTAATTAAGTCTCTAACTCAGCTCGTTCATTGCATGTATATATAATTATCCTCACTATATTATGCAGATTGAAAATCGTCGAATGCAAAAGAGGACAAATCTATGACATTGGGTTCATTAGCCCAAATACCATAAATGAATGGACGGTACAAAACAGAGTTGAAGATACTGAGGAAAACTTGCTAGAAGCGTTACTTCGACATCAAAACAAAAGGGAAATACTCTTTCCTTACAACTTCAAGTGAGTGTTACTGTCTTGTGCATATTCGGTTTCGCTTACTCGAGGTTAAGTACTGTAATTGATGAGTTATGCGTGTGCAGTTTCCACTTTATTCTGCTATCCATTAAGCTTGATGGGGGAGTAGTAACTGTCTTAGACTCGAGACGTAAAGATCATAAGGATTATGCGGACATGAGTGCAATGCTCCAGAAGTAAGTTCAATCATTATCGCACCATATCGGCAACTTTCGTTCATTTCCTGATATCAAGTAATCATTTTATTTGCCGGGCAGGGTTTGGAAAAAGTTCACCGGAATGGTTCCGGGTCTGAAGAAGGAGCTGCAAATACACACTCCAAAGTAAGTAGTACTAGCTAGTTCCGCGCATCTCTCATTAATTCTAGTTTCATCAATACCATTATCATGCTTGATTATCAGTTTGATTGAACTCTATTCTCGTAAAGTGCTTGTGGCAGGCAGGCGGGAATAATTTATGTGGATACTACGTTTGCGAGTTCATTCGCCACTCGACCACTGAGCAGGACTTCTCTGACCAACAATTTGAAGTACGTAAACAATATTCACAATTTTATTTTATTACCATCAATTGTGTTGAGTTTCATTCATATATATGTATTGACCCCCTTCTTTAAATTAGATGTGGCAGATGCGGGAAGAACTCCTACCACATGATCGCACATGAGCAATTCAAAAGGAATTGGCGGGATTCTTTCTTGACCATGTCATACATGAAAAGGGAGAATACCATACAGAAATTCAAATGAATTTTCGGTAGATGATGTCAGGGATCGTAAGAGATGTTATATTGTATATATGTAGTAGTTTCGGATAGATATACGAAAACTTGTTGGTCGACCAAGCACAGAGAAAGAAAGGTCACTTCTCTCTGTGTATGTTCATGACGATCTTGTGTAATTAATGGTTTCTTCATTTGCTTACTAGCTAGCGTCGAGTTCTCTCTATATGTAGTAGATAGCATCGACCAAGTACGGAGAAGGAGAGGTCACTTCTCTCTATATGTAGTAGCTAGCTAACACAATATGAAACCCCTAATAAACCCTCCAAACCCCCCCCCCCCCCCCCCCCCCCCCCCACCCCCCCCCCCCCCCCCCCCCCGTTCAAAAAAAAAACCCAGCGCTTGGTGCTGACGCGTGGCTGCATTTTAGTCCCGGTCGGTGTTACCAACCGGGACTAAAGGTCCTCGTGCCTGGGCGCCCCACAGCGGCCACGTGGAGCTCCTTTAGTCCCGGTTCGTAAGCCAACCAGGACTAAAAGTGAGGGGCTTTAGTCCCGATCGTTTTGTCCCGGTTGCAGAACCGGGACTAAAGGCCCTCTGGAACCGGGACAAGTGCCATGTTTTCTACTAGTGAGTTGTGCAGCCTAACGACCCGAGTTCAATTCCTAGAATTGACGGGTGATGCACAGGGGGTTTCCCCATTTATTGAGGATCAAGCTTGATGTGTGGTGCAACTACTTATCAAGAAATATCTTGATACTCATTTAAAAAAATTCTGAGGACCAGGTTTATCTTGGTACTCATACTAAAATGGCCGTATGCATCCCTAGTTGGTGCAGAGGCCGGGAAGTGAAAATCTCTCCCTTTTTAAAGTGCTCGCGCATAAGCCCCTCGCGTCCCTCTCGTCGCTCTCGCGGGCGGCGTCGGGGGAACACTAGCCTCCACCCCGCGGCCGCCTCCTACACCCTCCCCTCCCCTCGCTGCCGCCAGAAGGCGCCGCGCGGGCGAAGCCTGGTGCGCGGCGGTGGCGGCGGGGCCCTTCTCCTCCTCCTGGTGTGCGGCTGTAGCGCGAGATGCGACGGCGCGGCGGAGTCTTGTTGCTGATGCGGGGAGGGCGCGTCGGGCGGTGCGACGGCCAGAAGGCAGCGCGGACGGGCGGCCAGGCCGTGTCGGCTGCGCGTGGGGTTGGCTCCGGGGCGGCGGCGCGGGCACAGATCCAGCGCGGATCTGGTCCTGCGGGCGCGGTCTCGGCCTCCCCTGGTCATCCGGTGGGTCTCGGTGGGGACTTCTCCTTGCTGTGATCTGGCAGCGGCGGCCTGGATCATCCAGATCCCGGCAGGGATGGCGGCGGCCCGTGCATGAGAGATGGAGGTCTTCGAACAGATCTGGGTGAAAACCTGCTGTCGGCTATTGCCAAGGCCGGCGGTGGCGGCGCTGTCTGCGTCGTTCCTTCCTGAAGGCATCGCCGTGGAGAAGTTCAAGGCCACTCTCTGCTACCTCCGGGGGAAACTCTAGATCAGTAGATCGGATGATGGCGGCTCTCTGGTGTCGTTTCCCCCTTGGGGGCGGCATTCTTGGAGGTGCACATGGGCTCGAGGGACCGGAGGACGGCTTCTTTGGTGGAGCGGTGCTTCATCTTACACATTGATGGCGGCGGATCTCGGCGGCGTGGCGCTGTGGAGACTCGGCGTCCAATGCGCCGAGATGGACTCGCGCAGGAGGAGGATGTTGTCTGGCGTCATGGTGGTGTCGATGGCAGAGAAGCCTGGCAAGGTCGGTGCGTTAGTTTGCTCTGAAGATGGATTGGTGGAAGATGGCGGCGGCGACACATGAGAGTGCGTCGGACCGGTTTGTGCCCCAAACCCAGTATGTGGCTTGGTTGGGGCATCTGGCTTTAGATGTTAGACATTTGTGCGATGTCTGTTTGGTATTAGGCTCGGACTATCGGCACCCCTTCATCATGTGGATAGAAGTAGCGACAGATGTTTGCTAAGATGATGACTTCAGACTACCTGATGTACTACTTTATAAGGTCTTTGTGAATAATCAATAAAATAGCTGCATGCATCGTTCAGATGCAGAGGCCGGAGTAATCCTCCTTTTCTAAGAAAAATCCAAGCTAGAGAAGCCACCCACGCCACTGCTCCAAGAAAACCCGATAACATGCTAGCCAACCACTTCCTCTCGTTAAAAGGAAACCGCAACCGTTGTTGAGCCCCGACACGATCCATTGCCACTAGAATTAGACCAATTAATTTCCCTTTCTACTTTTTCACTAGTATAGAAGGCGCGTGCGATTACTACGAGCTATGACGCATATATAAATAAATGAAATAAATAATTAAGCTTGTCTCCAAAGTCAAACATCATTTCCCCCTCATACGTCCGGCCGTGTTCGCACATCAAACAGGTGCCCCAATAGGCTCCCAAAATTCAACCGTCTAAACAATCCGGGCTCCCCCAAATTCAGACCATATGTGAGGGAGAAATATGATTGTTTGGACTATCCGCCATGTTATTTCCAAAACGCAGACCCAACACAAAAACCCAACCCCACAACGCGCCCTTTCCTTTTCCAGTCAGACCCTCCCCTTCCTGCTCAATTTCCCGCCCTAACATGACATTTCTTGCTGGAGCCCTCCCTTGAATACCGGATGACGCCCATCTCACCTTCGCCATGCGTTGCAATATGGACACAATTTTTCATATTTACAGTATAATAGAGTGAGTTAAACTAACACATTCTATTGCCATAAAACAACAAATAACTATAGAGATTATTCTCAAAGGTCCATTCTACTTTGCAAATGCACGAAGTAAAATGTCATCTTTTCAAGGTTTATAATTGTGTCACAACAGGTGCCAATATTTGTCTCCTATTTCTCATATCTCACATCTATTTAGATTTTAGAGTTTGCAACGCCTTCAGTTCAACATGTCAATGTCATGATGAAATGACATCATATTTCCCTTGAATTTTGCAACTGATGAAACATAAAAATGCACATACACACTGACGTAGGAGACGAGTGGCAATCTGAACATATTCCTAGTTATCAATAAGCTCCACCTCTAGCCCACACACCATCCATTGCTAGAAGGGATACTTGTCGTTCTTCTCTTCCTCGTCCTCCCTTACATCTTCTACTCGTAGACTCTTCGTCAAACCATTTTGTTGGCGCCAACCAGAACCACGTCAACATCACTGTGTTCGTCAACGACGCCTCATCTTCTTCCTTCCTTCCTCTTCAACTTTACTTCTCGTTCCTACTTATTTCCTAGAATACTCTTCCTTTTTTCGTTTTATTTTCTAGAACACTCTTTTCTTCTCCAACACCATGGACCACTTGGCCGCTTTAGATCTTTTTTTCTTATTCTTGGAACACTTTTTCTTTTCTACTATAGCATGAACCACCTGGTCAATGTAGTGTCATGTTATCGTTGCCCGTGAATGTTTCGGCAACCGTCAGCATGTGGACATCCTGCACAACATGGTCATCATCCATCTTGGTGAATGCTTAGTCGTCCATGTCGCGAGCGCATGGTGGCCGTTGTCCATGTTGGCAAGCGGTACTCGGGCATGTCGTTGAGAGCCTATTTGACCATCCTTGCCCGCGAGCACTTTCAAAATGATTCGATGCAATTAACTGCCTGCTCAATTAATTAATTACACAAATAATTAATTATCTACCTAATTCTCTGCATGCCCAATTAACTACCAACCAAATCAATTAATTATATGCTTAATTGAAAAAAATCCCTACATCTAATTATCTGTAGGCAAATTAATTGTCTGCCTAATTAATCAATTGTATTAATGACTTGGTTTTCAAATTGACTCGGTGTGAAAAAATTCGTGCTAAATGGACCTAATTAATTTTTCATGTAATTAACTATCTAGCTAACTAATTACATTAATGGTTTGATTTCCAAATTGATTAAGCGCTCGATTTCCAAATTATTTTTGCATGAATGGTTGTTAGGATCGATGACTATGTAAATATTCCCTTTGATAATAGAGATATTACACATTTGATGTGCCTCTTGTATTGTTCGATTGAGCCTTGGTGGTAAGACGCTCTTGCAGTAGATTCATTTGTGCAAGGCCTACCGAGTATTATAGAACACATTTTCTTAACAATTTTTTTGACATTTGAATGGATACACTTGATTTCAAAATGTAGCTTGTCTGGCTCCCTGTACGACTGATAAGAAATATAATATGACCGCATCCACGGACGCATATACGTGGTGGTTTGATGACCCGCCTGCCGCCACGGCCGTCCTTGACGCCGTGCGCCACGCCCTGGCATTCTCGTACATCGCATCAGCGCTAGGCTTGGCCACGGCATCCTCCATGGGGTCGTGCACAGTGTCCCTACGCAGGGGCACGTGGATGTGTACGCCCATCATGAATCCCCTGCTACTCCCGTAGGAGTTATGAGATTTCCACGAAGAGGAAGGGTGATGTAGCACAACAGCAAAAAATATTTTCCTCAGTTAAGAACCAATGTTTAATAAAACCAGCATGATTTAACAATCTAACAAGATAAGCAGCACCTGCACACAGACAAAATAAAAGCTTGTACCCAACTTGGCAAGGGGGTCGTCAATCCCCACGTCTTGCTAATTGCAATGTTAAAAGCAAATAGTGGATACATAGTGGTAAAGCAAACCGGAAAATGGCAAAAGAAAATAAAAGAGCAATTTTTGTAGAAGCAAGTTTTTATGGAGAATAGACCCGGGGTCCATAGTTTCACTAGTGACATCTCTCTCGAAAGTAGGTAATGGCATGGTAGACAAATTGCTGTTGGGAAATTGATAGAAAAGCAACAATTTATAACTATGGCTATTCCTGGCATAATCATGTATAGGCATTACATCTATGGTAAGTAAATTGTTGTCCAGCTGCATCTACTACTATTACTCCACCTCGGAACCGCTATCCAGCATGCATCTCATGGTATTAAGTTTAATGAAAAACAGAACAACACAATAAGCAAGATGACATAATATAGATAGAAAAAACATCTAGCAATAAGATTAAACCTCGTTGTTTTATGCTTAGTGACAACAATACAATACAATACATGTCTTCGTCCTTTCTGTCACTGGATTAGAGCACTGTGAGATTGAACCCACTACTATGCACCACTCCCTATGAAGAACTATCCATCTATCTTGGCTAGAGAGGACAAATAGATCTGAAAGCATACATAGCTACTCAATTATACAACAAAGAAACTTCAAGAGATTCAATAAAATTCAATGAACAATCTGATCATAAATCCATAATTCATCGGATCCCAACAAAGACACCATAAGAACTACATCAAATTGATCTCGAAGGTGAGTATGATATTGAATATCCAAAAGAGGGAGAAAACCATCCAGCTAGTACTATGGACCCGTAGGTCCTGAAAGAATTACTCACACATCATCATTGAGGCATCAAGGTTGATGAAGAGGCCTCCTCCAATGGCTTACCACTCCGGCAGAACTACAGAATAGGGCTATAGTTGGGATCTCTTCGGAACAGAAGCTTGCGACGGTGATAAAAGTCTCTTTGAAGAACGACGATGGTTTCGGTATTTACAGGAATTTATGGCGGTGGAATTGGGTCAAAACGCTGCACGTGGGCCCCACAAGCCTAGGTGGCGCGCCTCCCCAGGGCGCGCTACCTGTCCTCGTGAGCTTCGTGCCTCCCCCCGACGTCTCCCAAAGCTTCCCGCGTTCCTTCTAGTCCATAAAAAATCATCAAAAATTGGCATCGTGTTTGGACCTTCCTAGGTATTGATTTTCTGCAAAAAACAAAAACAAGCAAAAAACAAGAACTGTCACTAGGCACTAAATTAATAGGTTAGTCCAAAAAATAATTTATAAATTATATACTTCCTCCGTTCCATAATGTAGCGCGTATAGATTTTTTGAAAAGTCAAACCTCACCAACTTTGACCAAGTTTATAGAGAAAAATATTTACATATAGAAGGCCAAACATATATCATTAGATTCGTCATAAGACATAGTTTCATATTTTATACATTTGATATTGTAGATATAAGTAGTTCTCTCTATAAACTTGGTCAAAGTTTGCAAAGTTTGACTTTCCAAAAAATCTATACGCACTACATTTTAGAACGGAGGAAGTACCATTTATTAAGGAAAGATCATAAACGTAATTGATACATAAATGGGATCACATGCGCCCGCATGGAAAGACAAGGCCATCAATGAAACCCATCTATCAAGGTAAGGAAAGTTCTGATCCACAGTATTAAGAAGGAAGGTCGAAAAATTAGTATGAAAACAAAAAGTGGGGTTTCAGTTGCGAAAAATCGTTGGGAGTGTGCAAGGCAGAAAAAAACAGCATGGAGAGGCGGTGCTATAAGGTGAAGGCGAAAATACCATGAAGGCAAAAAGAAACCGTGTGTACTGGCTTACCAACTCCCTTTAACAGTAGAGATATATGTGGTTTGGCAAGATAAGAAAATATATGTGATTTGATAGGATAATAAAAAAATAATTATTTTTGTTGTATTAGGAAAGTTGCAATTCTCATTAATAGTAGAGATAATGATAATAATAAATGACAACACATTGGAAGGTTGTCGAGAAAAATATTATAACTGTATTTTAGTAAGGTTATCTCACATACATGGTACGATTTTTAAATTCTTAATTAACTATTATTTACGCGATTGAATTGAATCAACACCTGGCAAAGTAAGGTTATCTCACATACATGGTACGATTTGATTTTTTAATGATATGGAGAAAAATTCAGTAGGAGAGGTTGTGCGAGGTGAGTTGAAAATAAACCAGTGAAAGAAGGTGGTGGAAGGTGAGGCGAAAATAAACTGACAAAAATAAATCTGAATCCGTGGCTACAACTCGCCTAGATAAAGGTCACACAGAATCAGTTTATAATCAAGCAACCAATGAACAAATCAATGTACGGTATCATATCGTTATCGTGTATGTATAGTAGGCATTGACGTGAGGTCGTAAGCCATGGACGCACAAAGGACCCCACTATCTCCGTCGCTTCCACGCGGGCCCGGCCCGCCCGAACCGCGGCGTCCACGAGTTTCTGCGTCCGGCCGCATGCACGAGGAGCCGTCAAGCTTTTTCCATTTTCCATTTGCCCACCGGTCTCGGTCATCCCCGCCGTCCATTCCCCGCGCAAACCAGCTCCCCGCCGTCCGTTTCCCCTCCCACTATATAAACCCTCCCTCCCTCCATCCATCCCCACCGCGCTTCCATCCCCCGTCCATCGCCGCCACTCCTCTCCTCGCCGCCGCTCCTCTTCTCCGGCGAGGCCAGGAAGAGAAGGGAGGACAAGAGGAGAGGAGGGATCCGGATCCCGCGCAGGTGAGAGATGGCGGCCGCGCTGCGTCTCGCGGCGGCCGTCTGCGCCGCCTCCAGGCTCGGGAGGGAGGGGGCCTCGCTGTGCGCGGCCGCCAGGCCGGGAGGGCAATGCTGCGCGCCGAGGGGGCTGGTGCTCCGCTGCCAGAGCGGGGCGGCCGCGGCGGCGGCCACGCTCAAGAAGGGCGAGGCGGCGGATGCGGCCGGGGCGGCGGCGGGGTTCACCGTCGTGATGAAGTTCGGCGGCTCGTCGGTGTCGTCGGCCGCGCGGATGCGGGAGGTGGCCGACCTCATCCTCAGCTTCCCCGAGGACACGCCCGTCGTCGTCCTCTCCGCCATGGGCAAGACCACCAACAACCTCCTCCTGGTACTACGGCTGCCATTTCCGTTCCGTTGGAATTTTGGATTTTTCTGGTAGCTCCGTTCCGTGCTGAATTCGTCTGGGTGTTGGACTGTGTAGGCCGGAGAGAAGGCGGTGAGCTGTGGCGCCCCCAAGGCGTCTGAAATCAATGAGCTCGCCGTCATCAAGGAACTTCATCTTAGGTGCGTCTTGATTTTGTAGTTTTGCTAGTATCAACTGTTGCTTCAAGGCTGGTTTGAACTTTGGAGTGTGCAATTTTTGACTGTTCGTTGGCTTGCTCTGTTCAGGACGATTGATGAGCTTGGATTGGACAACTCCATTGTTTCAGGTATGTCAGTGTTGTCAATATTTGTTATGCAAAAAATATCATGCTGAACTGATAAGCCATTGCAGTTCATCAGCAATTCCATAAAGTAACTGATTATTTCAGTTGAATGTATCTGTTCTGTGTGTTTTCAGATTAAGTTAGACTTCTTATTTATCCTGGCCTGCAACTAATTTTCTCCTTCAGCGTTCCTTTTCCTATTTGTGTCCTTGCACACAATCTCTACCTACATCTTTCTGTTATCTGACTATCTCTCTGTTCTTAAACCTGGGCAAATATTCTTGCTACTTTGGGATCATGATCATCAGACGAACAACAGTTTTGGTTCACAGCATTACCCAATACCCACCTCACTGTTTTTTTTATAATATGAAGTTAATGCTGGCAATTTCACTTCTTAAGCCAGTGACTATATATTTTGGGTGCCAGCAGAATGTTTCCCAATTTTGAGGTCCTGGTGGCCCAAAATATACGGACCATACCTTATTGTTTTAAAAGGCCATAGAAGGATCTATTAGTACCACAGCTGTGTCCGCATTTTTTGCTTATGAAGTGAGAATCGATCAACACCAAGTTTTTATGTACAGTAAGTAAGGGTTCGACCTGCTTAAGCTGCTCTCTTATCCTGATGGGGACAACCTTTTTTCCTTTAGCTACACAAACTGTTCTCTTTTTTCTTCTGTTGTGGTGTGCCACCATTTTCGATGGTGGGTTGTAAATGAACATAGATACACCCATTTTCCCTTTAAATTATGTATGATGGTGAGAAGTCTGGAGGTCATTGTCATCCAATCACATCCTTTTCAGCCTTTTTGTTCTATATTCAATAGGGACAGCTTTTGTATTCTATAGATTAGTGGTTAGACTATAGTTGGTTTAACTTTTCCCCCCTCAATTGGATGACATTATTTAATACATTGACCTTAAACTTGATGTGTTCCCCAACACATAAAATTCAGACAATCTGAAGTGTGGTATGCTTGATCCTTACTCATAACACCAGCACAAGCTGTGGTAATTGATTCTTTAGCAATTAGCCATTGTTTGTTGCCTTGCATCTTTTGGGCTAATTCAGCACTCTACATTCATTTTGTCTTTCACAAAAGTGTCTTCCGTAGTACTATACAAACAACACATTTTAACTTTTCAATCAAACAGGTTTTTTGGACGAATTGGAGCAACTGCTTAAGGGTGTTGCTATGATGAAAGAGCTGACTCTTAGGACACGAGATTACCTTGTATCCTTTGGTGAATGCATGTCTACAAGAATATTTGCTGCATATTTGAATAAACTTGGGAAGAAGGCACGACAGGTACATACTTCTATTCTAGCAAACAACAATTTAGTAGTTTGGTTACAACTTTGTTTTGCAGCATCAAAAATGTTTGGGCCTGTTGAAAGTACTGCAATTAGACAGAATATTTCCAGAAGGGGTATTAGTATCTCGCTAACATGGAAAAATGAATAGGTTATAGGAATATCGTTGATAGTCTTGTGAGTCTTTCCTTGTATATATTCTTTTGCTTCTGCTTCTTGTTGACTGGTGAAACTAATTGCGTCAAGTTGATTAATTGTACCGCGATACGGCAACATTGCTTCCATGAACTACCAAAAGGTCCCAGCCATACAACGAGTGAGGTGACCTTGCTGTGCTGTGTCAAGCACATGCAGTATGCTGTTAGTAGATATGATGATAGCCCACAGCTTGGTTGCGAAAAAACCTGTAGTATGCCTGTCCCCACTTGGCTATCCAAACTATGGAAAGTAGTCAGCTCCCTGGGGGTATATCCAAGTGCGAGGGAGCTGAGAAAGGTGGGAAGTTTGCATCTCATATTAGCAGGGTATGACCGAGAGTTAAATCTGTTCTTCTATACACTACTGCAGTTAAACCTCCTGGCTATGCCCTAGTGCATGTGGATGCCTATATTGCTGACGAAAGTTGCTTTAGCCCACAACTATGTGACATTGGGTTGGAATTTGTAATGAATTTCACAACTACCTATAATTAGACATGCTCCACAAATAACAATGATATTTCATTCCAACAATGTCTTAACTATTATTTTTCTTGTTTGCAGTATGACGCTTTTGATCTTGGCTTTATAACCACTGACGATTTCACAAATGCCGATATTCTTGAAGCAACTTATCCTGCTGTTGCAAAGAGGCTACATGGAGATTGGATTGATGACCCAGCTATTCCTATAGTGACTGGCTTCCTTGGGAAGGTCTGTAAATGTTTTGTAATTCATGCACAAGAGCATTTTGCTTTGTTTGTGCTTATGATGATGCTCATACAAATAACAGGGGTGGAAATCATGTGCGGTCACAACGTTAGGAAGGGGTGGCAGTGACTTGACCGCTACAACCATTGGCAAAGCCTTGGGGTTAAGAGAAGTCCAGGTTTGTTTTCCATTTTAGTGATATATTTGAATTACCTGGTGAAAGGCTGGTTGGTACTGAAACTAGAGATTCTAAGCTGCATCCAAAAGCTTTGTATTTGGATTTGGTTAATTATGCCTCAGCTGCTAAGTTGTCCAGATGTTTAACCAAATAAACTTAAAAGCTACGGATAATGTGTGGTGGAGTTGTAGTGCATATGCTATGTTTTCCTGTGCTGTGGGCTATAACTCAATTTTTAAAATCTGTAACAGGTTTGGAAGGATGTAGACGGTGTGTTGACGTGTGATCCAAATATTTATGCAAACGCGGTACCAGTACCCTACTTGACTTTTGATGAGGCAGCTGAACTTGCTTATTTTGGTGCACAGGTATTCCTTGTTTATTTACTTGTTGACTGAATGGTGGAAGTTTGCTTGTTGCTATATGTTTGTTCTCAATTCTTGCCATTTCAAAATTAGGTAGTTTTGTGGTTCAGGGGGTTAGCTGTGTTGGCAGGGACCTTTACAGCATTGATAACTAATCTTTGTTATATGTGTTTCTGGAGTTACTTGTGATACTTGGTGATTTAGCAAGTATTGTTCTATCATCACATAACTCTTACATAAATACTTCCACCAACTATTAGGTTTTGCATCCCCAATCAATGCGACCAGCTAGGGAAGGTAGTATCCCAGTTCGAGTGAAGAACTCATATAACCGTCATGCACCTGGTACTGTGATCACTAAAACAAGAGATATGCGCAAGGTTTGTTACATGCCTGTATCAGTATATTTTGATTCTTCCATGTACAATTGCTACTGGTACCTGATTGTACATTATTTTGCAGAGCATATTGACCAGCATTGTATTGAAATCAAATATCACCATGCTAGATATAGTGAGCACAAGGATGCTCGGACAGTATGGCTTTCTAGCAAAGGTAAATAAGAACAGTCTTGTGGCTCTCTTTCCCTATAGCTATACGCATTCTTTTATTGTATGCCGTTTTTGACTTTCTATGCAGGTCTTCTCTGCAAAGGTAAACATATCAACAGTCTTGTGGCTCCTTTTTCCTACAGGTATACGTGTTTTTTTTACTATATCGTTTTTGCGCAGGTCTTCTCAATATTTGAAGATTTGGGTATCTCTGTTGATTCTGTGGCTACTAGTGAAGTCAGCATATCATTGACACTTGATCCATCAAAACTTTGGAGTCGTGAGTTGATCCAGCAGGTAAAAACCTGGGACCTTAGTACACTTTTATGTTCAGTTCTCGGCCAACAATACTGCTTGGCACTGCCCTACTGCTGTGTTTTTTTTTATCAATGCTCCTGTTTCATTGTTTTGTTGTGATGATGTGTCAGGAGCTTGATCATGTAGTTGAAGAGCTTGAAAAGATTGCAGTTGTTCATCTCCTACAGCACAGATCAATCATTTCCCTGATAGGGAATGTGCAGAGATCGTCTCTGATTCTTGAGAAGGTATGACTACACATGGTACTCTCAGCAGCTGATGAAACTTTATCCTAACATAATGCATGATGTGGTAATGCATTAGAATGCTCACGAGAAGTTTGAAGTGCTTCAGCTTATCATTTTGCATCATATGATTTACATTCACTGCTACATGCCAGGCGTTCAATGTTCTACGCAGAAATGGTGTTAATGTTCAGATGATTTCGCAAGGGGCGTCCAAGGTAATAATACCCCCTTCGCCAAAATGGAACGAACTTTGTTTTCTACACATGTCAAGGGAACGGCGGTTTCTAACTGTGCATATAAGCAGGTGAACATCTCCTTGGTGGTGAATGACAGCGAGGCGAAGCAGTGCGTGCAAGCCCTCCACTCGGCATTCTTTGAGAACGGTTTCTTGTCAGAAGTAGAGGAAGCGGACCTTGCACAGAACAGGGCTCCAGTCCTAGTAAGCTCGAATGGTGCCATCAATGGAAACTAGTCGACGTCGCTTTTTTCTATTTCCAGCAACGGATGCGCCGTTCTTAGGTTAAGAGGGTGATTCGACCTTGGATTATTTAGGCCACCTGAGCTGATTCATTGGTGTTGTACGAGCGGTATCATAGTTATCATTGGTGTTGTAAGAGCGAGTGGTATTATAGTTAGCATGATTCTTGGAGTGCTAGCATATGGTAGCCCAATCAATGTATGTGATTGTGTGAGGCGTGCTACTTGCTTACTTAACCATTGGAAGTTAGTATACTCCTTGGGTGTCATCTACCAAATAGTATGTGTGTTGTATCCTTCTATTTATATCAGCGAATAATTCTTGTTTTGTTTTTGATATCTACGGCATTGTGAGCGTGGGCACTGTTTTTTTGTCGATGGACTTGTAAATCTGACAAGTCGTCACATTGGTGTTGCCTGGCAGATTACTTGCCACTGAATCTGCAACATAATGCATTTTATATGTGATGCTACTGAAAACGTCTTATATTTAGGAACAGAGGTTGAACTTAAAAAATGTCTTATATTTAGGAACAGGGGGAGTATATGTGTGGACTATAGAAGGTAGATTCGTTGAGGTATTACCTGTAAATAAAGATGTAAAGTTTGCAGGACTGCAAGCTCACTGATTGTTAGATGTACAGAAAGGAAAGAAAATGGAGAAGCTGAAAACTGCATCAGGTGTGATGCAAAGCGTCATAAAAAGGAATTTTGGGACTTGCTGCACTTGTTTTTTTCTTCCAGATAGCAGATTATAAGTTTGTTGAAAATGTGAAGCAAAATCTGATGGATGTTAAAACATACAGTATATGAGTACTGGAGACTATACATACACATACAAAATGAAACGGTACGAACTTTACTGAAAATAGTGAAAAGGAAATAAATGCCCGAGCCTAGGTTCAAATGTTAGAAACGTGAAGAAAATATGGTGGAAGTTATTTTAGCATGAGTTGTGGTATTTTACAACTTTTTTGGTTCAACAATGCGCATCTCCAATTCTCCATCACTAGTTTTAACAAATGTTCCAGAACAAACGCAGAATATCATCTAGCATTACCACGGTGTTTGTTCCAATTGTGAAGCAAACATTGGTAGAAGGTAAAATAGATAGTTCTACTTCTACGGTAAGAGTGAGACTAACGTGATAAGTGCAGCAGCAAATCGGGACAAAAAAAGGGGAAAAAAAATTAATTGTCTGAGCCCAGGTTCGAACTGGGGACCTTTAGTGTGTGAGACTAACGTGATAACCAACTACACCACCCAGACACTAGTGTTTAGAGATTCTGAATAAATCTATATTCATAGAGCTATAGTTGGACAAGCCGCTCCAGGTGTCACAGTCTATCTCCACCTTGTCGTCCTTACCAGGTTATTGCCTGCCGTCATGGAGAGACAGAGCCTGATGCTGATAGGCCCGTATGCCGAGGTCGCCAATGATGGACCTGTTAGCACGACGTCTCCCTGTTTCAATTGGCAGAATGAACACGACTGAACGGACCTTGCTCTTTGTTCATCACAAGTTAATGCATAGCTGCAAGCCAAGGTTTTGAGAATTTTGTTTATTTACATGCAGGAGCCCCCCTGCTTCGAATTATCAACATGAACACGCTGTGCTTACTGCTAGGGTGAATAACTCTGCCATACTCATCTCATACTTTGTGCCGCTCTAATAAAGCAACCAGCTTAAATGCAGAATATAATTAGTTTAGACTCTCTCATACTCATACTTTGCATCTACTTGGCGCTTGGCTGGCAAACAATACACAGTAGCACAGATGGGTATATAATTTTTTTGGGGAAATTATCAATTACCATTGGAAAAGATAGATAATATATATCTTCCATATTGCAAAATATTTTATATTTATCAATCCATCATTGGAAAAGATAGACAATATCAATCCACCATTGCGAAAGATGATATCAATCTACCATTGCAAAGATATACCATTGCTAACAGAAGTTTGACTAACAACGTTTGGTGATGATGAAATGACTCAGCCCACATGTCAATTTCCTTGCCTCTTCTAGCCCTATGCTCTCCCTTTGTGTAACGAAGCAATGTCAGAAAGAGCTACAGACTACAGTGCTCAGTCGGCTTATTTTTTGTTGTACTTACCATATTTGTATGGTCAAAATTGCCCTCGACCAATCAACAGCTAGGATTAAATTATCCTCTTACCTCCTCTTACCTCTCAGTGGGTAAGGAGGACCATCTTAAAATTTGCTGTATATAATGAAGCTCAATAGGTTCAACGGAGAGCTATTCTGGACTCAACTCCTGCTAATATCTCATTTTGCATTTTCTACTGAAGTTTGTGGTCCTCCTTCCTTTCTCCCATAAGACATCTTACTATTTTCTACCCAATCACATTCTTTTGTTAGTATCGCTTCAATATTATAATTATGTAACTCACTTTTATCTATTTTTCTTTCGGTTGTAGACCTCAAGAAAGTGGTGAAGTTCAATGTTCTGTCGGACAGGTACACGACGTTCACGTTGAGTATGCGTGCCAAGCTATTGGTCCCAAATCAGGAGAAGGTCAAACAACGTCCCATGCTGCTGGTCAAGCAGACCAAGGACAACCAGCCTCCACCATGGTGGGTTGAAGTGGAGTTGGTAGGCAAGGGCGGGGCTTCCCCCAAGGTTTCCGTCTGTAGCGACAACGCATACGTCTTCGCCTTCACCAACTTCGAAGGGAAGTTATTCAACCTGACAGATGGAAGAACTGAAGTCCTCCCGGACGCCACGCCTCTAGGATTCAACGGCAATTACAGCACCTTGGTTGGTGGCGCCACAAACCTACCGCAACTGAAACTCGGTAAGTTTGGCGTGGCGGAGGCGGCCGCGACACTGTGGAACCACAACAAGAAGAAACCATTCAAGGACGACGAGCTGAAGAAGGCATTAGGCAGATACTTCCTCCGTTCCAAATTACTCGTCGTGGTTTTAGTTCAACTGCTGGGGGGCCAAGTCTAAAACATGAGTGTTTGAGGGCGCAAAATGTAAAAAATCTCACCCAAAAAATGTCCTCACGGTTTGGTCACAACCTAGGAAGGAGGGAGTTGTACATAGCTCGGCCAGTGCATGTGTGTGGTCCTGTGCCAAGGGCGCGAGGCTAGGGCCCATGTACGATGCCGTGAATGACGGTTGTAGCATGCTGCATGCTACCCAAGTAAACTTAAAATCAATGAATAATGGGTGGTTGACTTATAGTGCATCTATGCAATTTTGCAGTGTTGCGGCCTGTAACTCAATTTTTAAATTTACAACAGGTTTGGAAGGACGTAGATGGTGTGTTGTGTGATCCAAATATTTATGCAAATGTGGTGCCAGTACCTTACTTGACTTTTGATGAGGCAGCCGAACTTGCTTATTTTGGTTCACATGTATTCCTCGTAGTTCATTTACTTGTTGACTGAATAGTAGAAGTTTGCATGTTGCACCTTTAACCTAGAAAATGCTATTATATGTTTATTCTCCCATTCTTGGCTTTTCAAAATTAGTTTGTTTTGTGGTTCAGGGGTTTCGCTGTGTAGGCAGGAACCTTTACAACACTGATAACTTATTTTCGTTATATGTGTTATTGGAGTTACTTGTGATACTTTTTTTTCTTTGGAAAAAGAGGATTACCTTCGGTCCTGCATGAAAATGATGCATGCAGCCATCTTTATTAATTTATTCACCAGAGTCTGACAAAATGAATACAAAGATCAATCCAAAGCCACCTTCAAGACGAACAAAGTCGCTACACCTACAAGTATAAAGATGTGTCATGACTGCATCAACGAACACCATCTAATCCAGTGGCCTCAAGAAGCCACCCGCCTGGTAAGCTGAGAGTACTAATCGGTCTAGGCGTCCCACAATACGCAACACATGCGCACGCGCTCTAGGATCTGCCGCCACCATCTTCCGCCGTCCCATCTTCAGGAGGGATCATTGCATAGATCTTGCTAGTCCCATCTGCCGTCGGACATCACCACGACGCCAGACAGCGCCACCAACCTGCGTGCGTCCATCAAACCACGTCCAACGCCGAGACTCCACTGCTCCATGCCACCGAGACTCGCCGTCTTCAATGCGATCGATGTAAGACCGCTCCACCTGTTGGCCCCCTCTAGTGAACCTCTCTAAAACAATGCCCCTGATACGTCTCCAACGTATCTATACCTTTTGATTGTTCCATGCTATTATAGTATCAATCTTTGATGTTTTATATTCATTTACAAGCAACTTTATATCATTTTTTGGGACTAACCTATTAACTTAGTGCCCAGTGTCAGTTGCTGTTTTCTGCATGTTTTTGGCTTTTCAAAAAATCAATATCAAACGAAGTCCAAACGGAGAAAAAACTTTGGATTAATTTTTTCTATACCAGAAGAGACCCTAGAAGGTTTGAGACAAGGATAGAAGAGCCACGAGGAAGCAACAAGCCCTAGGGGCGCGGCCCAGGGGGGGGAGGGGGGGCAAGCTTGTGGGCCCCTCGTGGCACCTCCAGCCCTAATTTCACCTCTATAAATACTCAAATATTCCCCTCAGATCTGAGAGACACCCGAAATACTTTTTCGCCGCTGCAAGTTTCTATTCTCGTGAGATCCCATCTGGAGGCCTCCGCCGGCACTCCGCCGGAGGGGGAATTTATCACGGAGGGGCTCTACATCAACCTTGCTGCCCTTTCGATGATGCGTGAGTAGTTTACCACAGACCTACGGGCCCATAGTTAGTAGCTAGATGGCTTCTTCTCTCTCGATGTTCTTCAATACAATGTTCTCCTTGATGTTCTTGGAGTTCTATCCGATGTAATGACTTTTTGCGGTGTGTTTGTTGGGATCCGATGAATTGTGAGTTTATGATCAGATTATCCATGAATATTATTTGAGTTTTTCTGAACACTTTTATGCATGATTGCTATAGCTTCGTATTTCTTCTCCGATTTATTGGTTTGGTTTGACCAACTAGATTGATTTATCTTGCAATGGGAAGAGGTGCTTTGTAATGGGTTCGATCTTACGGTGCTCAATCCCAGTGACAGTATGGGACATGACACGTATGTATCGTTGCTATTAAGGGTAAAAAGATGGGATTTATTCATACGTGAGTTTATCTTGTCTACATCATGTCATCTTGCTTAAGGCGATACTCCGTTCTTTATGAACTTAATACTCTAGATGCATGCTGGATAGCGGTCGATGTGTGGAGTAATAGTAGTAGATGTAGGCAGGAGTCGGTCTACTAGTCTCGGATGTGGCGCCTATATATGATTATTGCCTTGGATATCGTCATGATTATTTGCTTTTCTATCAATTGCCCAACAGTAATTTGTTTACCCACCGTATGCTATTTTCTCGAGAGAAGCCTCTAGTGAAAACTATGGCCCCTGAGTCTACTTTTATCATATATTAAAATCCAAAAATACATTTCTGTAATTTTTCTTTCTTTATTTTATTTTATATTTAGTGCGATCCACCATACAATTTAATCTTGCAATTAACCGCCAAGGGATTGACAACCCCTTATTCGCGTTGGATGCAAGGATTTGTTATCTTGTGTGCAGGTACTACTTACATAGTGTTGCGTGGTTCTCCTACTGGATTGATAACCTTGGTTCTTAACTGGGAAAATACTTATCTCTACTGTACTGCATCATCCTCTCCTCTTCGAGAAAATCCCAGCGCAACTCACAAGTAGCAGCCCCCGGAGGGAGAATGGCACCATAGTCTCTGTCATCATCCGACCCGGGAGACCCAGATCTAGGGTTTCCCCCGGAACCGATGCCCTGGTGGAAGAGGGGTGCGCCATCTGCAACTGCTCATGAACCCAACCAGTCCCCACCACCACATTGCTCTCATGACGATGCCTTCAAGAAGGAGACGGAGCCATGAGCACTGACGCCGCCCACCGCAGTTAAGGTTTTCACCCAAGAAGCAGTAAGATGGGAAGAGGTAGGGCGGACTCGAACGGCGTCTCCAGGAAGAAAATCGGCGCCCTTGGGCATGCATCGTCACCGTCGTGGCCAGCAGTAGCCGACCAGGGAATTATCCCAATCCGGATCCCCACCTCCCGCTCCGCCCTAGCTCGGTGACCAGCTAGCAGCATGGATATGTCCAGTGAGACTGAGTGCACATAGCAGGAAATGGAGGAAGAAGCAGATCGGCGCCGATGGCCGCCGGGGCAGCAAGCCACGACACCAACCCGCCGGTGGATCACCAGCCAACCGATCCGACCCCCGGCCGCCCGCCCGTCCCACCGTGCCGCCACCAGACAGGGAGGCCATACCATGGGGGCCGCCGCCCCGTATCCAGGGCCCACCGCTCCAGATCAGGAGTTGTAGCACCAGCCCCGCTGCCACAGCCACCGCTAGGACGCCGGCCGACCGCCATGCCGCCGTGGTCCAGATCGCGGCCGTACCCTCACGAGCCAGGGCGCCCCGCGCCACCCGGTGACCCGCGAGAGGAAGGATTACCTCCGCCGCCGCCGTCGCACGCACCGCCGCTGACCACCTGTAGCGACGGAGGGGAGGAGGAGGGACCGGCGGCTAGAGTTGGGGCCCCTCGGTCACCTACATGCGCGGGGGGGGGGGGGGGGGGGGGGGGGGGGGGGGGGGGGGCGGGGGGGGGGGGGGGGGGGGGGGGGGGGGGGGACAACACGAGAGGGACGAGAGGGAGTGGATCTTACTTGCTGATTTAGCAAGTATTGTTGAAGTATTATATCGCGCTCACACAAATACTTCCACCTACTATTAGGTTTTGCATCCCCAATCTATGCGACCAGTTAGGGAAGGTGGTATGCCACTTGGAGTGAAAAACTCGTACAACCGTCATGCACTTGGTACTATGATCACTAAAACGCGCAAGGTTTATTGTATGACTCTATCAGTATATTTTGGTTCTTCCATGTACAAGTTCACAAAAAAAAAATTGTTACTGGTCCTTGGTTGTACATTATTTTGTAGAGCATATTAACCAACATTGTGCTGAAATCAAACATTACCATGATGGAGCCCAAGGTTGTATGGCTTTCTAGCAAAGGTACATAGCAACAGTCTCGTGGCTCTTTTCCCTACAGCTATACGTATTGTTTTATTGTATGCATTTTTCTTTTTTTGATTGACTTTTGTGGAGGTTTTGTCTGCAAATGTAAACATAGGAACGGTCTTGTCTACAAGGCGACTTTTTTCTTGAACATCAGGAATTTTATCCACTTAGAAGCAAATTTTGACTAACGTCCTGGATCAGAGACATATAACAGACTATATATTCGTTGAAAATGTGAAGCAAAATCTGATGGAAGTTAAAACAGATATGACTACTGGAGACTATACATACATGTACAAAACGAAATGATAGGAACTTTACAGAAAATAGTGAAAAAGAAATAAATGCGTGAGCCTAGGTTTGAATGTTAGAAACATGAAGCAAATATGGTGGAAGTTATTTAGCATAAGTTGTGCTCTTTTTCAACTTTTTTGTCCAATGCGTATCCTCAATTCTCCGTCGCTACTTTTAATAAATGTTCCTGAACAAACGCACAGTACAATCTACTCCCTCCGTCGTATAATATGATAGCATTTTTGACACTAGTGCATTTACCACAGTTTTGTTCAAAATGTGAAGCAAAGTTTGCTAGAAGCTAAAATAGATTAAGTGGAATATATCAAATCCGAACAAAAAATAAAAAGAAATGTCTGAGCCCAGGTTCGAACTGGGGACCTTTAGTGTGTGAGACTAACGTGATAACCAACTACACCACCCAGACGATGCTGTTCAATGACTCGAGCAGAAATTATATGAGCCTTATTTGACTCTCTTCTGTAGAATACCCAGCGTGAATATGCATGCCGTGCAGTCGTGCTATAACCTCCATTTTGATGGTTCTCCCTTTCACCTCGTTTCTAAGACGTTTTAGGTCACCAGGAATATATACTCCGGCGTCTGATCCGGCGCGGGAGGAGCAATGCCGAGATGGAGTTCGTGGATCTGACGAGGTCATGGCGGCCGATCTTGTGCATGGTGTGGCTCGCCGTTCCTCTAGGTCATGGTGTGGCCCTTTGCTGACGGTCAGCCTCCATGCGGTTACTCTCGCCGACGTACTCGGCAGCTCCTGAACTACGGTAACTAATCGTATTAGTAAAGGTAAGGTGCAGCGTACGTGTGTGCATGTTCCTGCTGTTGGTGTCAGGAGACAGAGGGGGGCTGCTCCCTTGGTTGCTGGCTCGGCGGCGGCGCCATTGCAGGAGTCAGACGCCCGCCCCGGCAGCATGTGCATCGAAGAAATATTTCGATTTCTCATGTATAGTATACGCCATAGCTTTGACCCGTGCAGCCCGTTCTATGAGTGCTACCACTTCATCGGTACGGCATTTTAAACTGTCAGGTACTCAGGTTTCTCCGCTTCCGATGATGTACTTGGGTTTGCCACTCAGTTTGAGGAAACTTTGAAAACAAGATTTTAAAAGGCTCATTGGTACGATCAGAAGAAGATTGGGACTGTGGCGCACGAGCTTTCTTTATGAAAGCGGTCGTCTAATCCTTGTTCAACTCGTCCTCTCGTCCATGCCAATTTTTCACCTTATGACTCTCGATCCTTCACCTTGGTTCTTCAAAGCAGCAGATAAAATTCGAAGGGCATTTCTTTGGAAAGGAACTGATTCAGTCCAAGGGGGCCATTGCCTTGTCAGTTGGAAGGTGGTTTGTCGCCCTAAGCCACTAGGGGGTTTATGAATTATGAACTTAAAATACATGTACTCGGCTCCTCGCCTCAGATGGGCCTGGAAATTGCGCACCTCCGAGAATAGGGCTTGGAATGTGTTGGCTGCTCCTCTTAACGACCAAGAGAGACAAATTTTCATTGCTGCAAGCCAGGTCGTCAGCGGACATGGCAGAAAATGTTTTTTGGACCGACAAATGGATGAATGGTGCAACGGTTGAGGATGTGGATCCTGATGTGTTCCTCTAGATCTCTAGTTCTCTACTACTGTTAGAGCCAGGAGAACTGTGGCAGACGCCATGCATAACAGAAGATGTATCAAAGCCATCGGAAAGCAGATCATTATTAGTGTCTTCTTGCAAATTGTGTTTTGATACGCGACGTCGAACGAAGTCTCTGCGCCAATGAGCCTACTGATATGTCGCCCATGAGTTTGATCGCGAGAACTTTGGAGTCTGGTAGGCCTCATGGAGTGTGGTCTCTGCGCCAATGAGCTATAGGACGCGGTCGATCCAAGAGGCGACGCGTACAAGAAGGAGGGAGCCGAGCACTCGAAGCATTGGCAGACGACATTGATAATTTATTCGGTGATGCTGATGGATGTCCTCCGGCACCTGATCGCCAAAGCAACGGCGAAGGAGGCGTGGGATGCTTTGAAGCTCATGTTCGAGGGGTGCACCCGCGTCAAGCAAGCAAATCTCCATAATCTCCTAAGGTACTATGAGACTTTGGTCATGGGCGACGATGAGTCCGTGGACGCGTTCGCTTCACAGGTAGTAACTCTCGTCAATCGGATTCGGACACTTGGAGAAAACCTCACTTAGGTCTCGGTTGCCCCTCTCCATGATAATTGCAAATTGTCACGGCGATCGAGCAGTGCGTTGATCTCGCGACTCTCTCCATCGACGATCTCGTCGGACGGTACAAGGCTCATGACGAGCGTATGCGGTACAGTCTTGGGGATGGGAGGTACGATGAGCCTGTGATGCTCATAAAGGCGCAGTGGATCACCTTATCAAAGGAAAAGCAAGGCGGGTCCACGAGCAGCAAGAAGAAGGGGATGCAGCACTCGATGAGAAAGAATTTCGCCGACTAAGACAACAGGGCCACACCACCACCGATGAGAAAAATTTGCATCCAGAAAGCGAGGCGTCATAAGTGTGGAATCCTCGGTCACTTCAAGGTGGACTGCAAGGAAGCACCAAAGCAAAGAGCATTCATGGCCGAGGAAGACGATGATGGAGACATGATGTTGATGAGCAAATTCGTGGACGCGAAGCATCCAATTCTTCAAGTGTCGGCTAAAGAAATTGTCTCGCTCGTGGAAGAAAAAGTTCGCCTTCGGAAACTCATTTCAATGGTACAGACGCGGGGGGTGATTCCGTGGCTTACGAAAATGTTATGGGCGGAAATGCTACCTTTGCTGGAGCAAATGCGGCGAGGATGGCGTGCGCTCGATCATGGAGAAGCAGTCTTTATGCTGATTGACTGGAGGAGAGGCCCGTAGGCAGCCGCAAAAGTGACACGAAAGTTTTGAGTCCAAATAAAAACCTGACGCCAGAAGTCCACGACACAATGCATGACGACGATGTGGTCGCGCTAGAACTAGGCGATTTAGTGGCGCCGGAAGACCACGACATAAAGCATGACGTGCCACTTTTACCAGGTGAGCAAGGCACGTACATAGCGTCGAGCAACACGACAGCATGCACGAGTGAAGACCACACAGCCTCACCACGGTTTGATCCCAAAAGGCACGTTGCATTAGCACGGTTTTTTTTTTTTTTGAAGGGTGCATGTGCACATGGTGTGCCTGGCTGCCTAGGCAAGGGACGTAGCCCACACATGGGCCTTGGGAGCACGCAAGAAAGGCCAGATGGCCCAGCGGCTATAGGATCTCCGCCTGGTCCAGTGGGGAGCTTGGGATGCAGCGCAGTAATGGAAGCAGACGAGTCTGGGGGCGGGTTCCTATATGGCGCATAGGGCGCCGCCGAGCGACCAGCCGCGCACCCCCCTGGCGCGCTGAGCGCTCATATGGGCCGGCCCATATCTCATTTATTTTTCTATACGTTTTTTTAGTTCACTTTTTTCTTTTTCTTTTTTTCTTTTCTGTTTCCCTTTTTCTTTTTCTTTTTTTCTTTTCTTTCCAAATTCGTGAACATTTTTTTGTATCAAATTCAAAAAATGTTTGTCAATGTGTAAAAATGCTCAATGATTCAAAATACGTTCACAAAATTCCTTTTTTGTTCATCGGATTGAAAAAATGTTCATCAAAATTCAAAATTTGTTCATCAAATTGAAAAAATGTTCACCAAATTCAAAATTTGTGCATCGATTTAAAATTTGTTCACCAAATTTAAAATTTGTTCGTCAGTTTCAAATTTTTTTCATCAAATTCAAAATTTGTTCTTTTTCTTTTTTCTTTTCTTTCAAACTTTGTGAACATTTTTTGTATCAAATTCAAAAAATGTTCATCAATGTGTAAAAATGTTCATAAAATTCCTTTTTTGTTCATCGGATTGAAAAAATGTTCGTCAAAATTCAAAATTTGTTCATCGAATTCAAAAAATGTTCATCAAATTCGAAATTTGTTTGTCAATTTCAAAAATTGTTCACCAAATTCAAAATTTGTTCATCATTGATTTCAAAAATTGATCACAAAATTCAAATTTTGTTCGTCAATTTCAAAATTTGTTCAATGAATTCAAAATTTGTTCATCCATTTTTCAAAAAAATATTCTTGAATACAAATTTTTTTCATCAAGTTTAAAACATGTTCATTGTATTCAATTTTTTTTCATCAAATATAAAAAAATGTTCATCATTATTAGAAAAATGCTCATATAAATTCGTTCATCAAAATAAATAAATTTTCATCAAAATTCAGAAAAAGTTCATTATTTTCAAATCACAAACAGTTTTTTACAAAATTCACTTTTCTAAATTACGAATTAATTTGAAAAAAATGAAAAGCAAAAATAGTAAAAAAACGAATTAAAAAAACTGGGGCGTTCAGCCCCGCTCGTGGGCTGGCCCACTAGGGGCGCACGGGAGCGGAGGGGTGTGCGCTGGCATATTCGCCAGCGCGTCATGCGCCATATAGGAGCACTCAGTCTGGGGAGTCCCTAGCTGACGCTCGCTAGCGTCAAAAGGATGAGCTTCCGCGCACGCGCGATCTAAATGGGCCGGCCCATTCGATGGCATCATGGCGAAGACGGTACTAAAAATAAAAGAAAAACAAATCTCTCACGAGGATTCGATCTCGTCACCTGGCGATAGCGGGTCAGCGTTCTCAACCAGCTGACCTGCTACATCTTCATGGTTAGTAGGCCGCGCAAACATTTATGAACTCAACGCGTTGGCAGATCCAGAAAAATCAAAACTTTTCGACCATTGAACATTTTTGTAAAAATACTACAAATAATTTAAATACATATCGAACTTCTTGATATATGCTGAACAATTTTAAAATACACATATTTTTGTGATATACGCTGAACATTTTATTAAATATACATTAAAACTTTTTTTATTAATAAAGGATGAACATTTTTTGAAGTACACATTGAACTTTTTTGTGATATAAGCTGAACAATATTTAAATAAACATTGAACATTTTGGTGATATATCACGAACAATTTTGAAATATACATTGAACATTTTTGTAATATACGCTGAAAAATTGTTGAATTGTGATTTGTTTTTAAAAAAACTGATTTTTTTCAAACCCGTGAACAATTTTTGAAGTTATGAACAAATTCAGAAATTTGAACATTTTTTAAAACTAAGAGTAAAAATAAAACCTAAAAACTATAAAAGGAAGTAAAAGGAAAAATAAAAGAAATAGAAAAAGAAACAAGAGAAAAAGAAGCAGAAACAAAAAAGAAACAGAAAAAACCCGAAAAAAAAGTAAAAGAAAAAACCGGTTGAGGGAACCCTCTAGAAGGTTCCCAAAACCGGTTTGCCAGGCACTGGTTCAAAGCTCAATGTGAGCTGGCCCATTTCGCGCTACTCGCTAGCCCGCTTCAGCGAAAGGGCTGCAATGGGACGCACGCAAGTGTCAAATAGGATTCGCCACGAGTCTGGAGGGACCTCCTACATGCAAATCCAATTTGGCGCTGCAGGCGCCCGTTATAGGCAAATTTACAAACGGGCGCCTACAGCGCCCCGCGCTGGGCCGGCCCGTTACTGTCTATCTTAATTTGCAAAAGATGCAGCGCCCTCGCTACGATTCGAACCGGCGACATCTCTCGTCAAACTTCCTTCGTACAACCACCGCACTACGGGGCAGGATCTGTTAAGATTCAACCCTTCCCAGCTTTTATTCCTTCCTTCTCTGTTTCTTTTTTCCTTTTTCCTTTTTACCTTTTTCCATTTTCGTTTTCTGTTTCCTTCTTCTTTTCTTCTTCCAGGTTTCCCCCCTCATCGATTTTCATGTTTTTTATTTTCTTAAATGAGTGAAATTTTTCCAAATCGATCATGTTTTTTTTATAATTTGATGATTTTTTTTCAAAATAAATGAACCTTTTTTAGTGAACTATTTTTAACAATTGATGTTTTTTTTTCAAATTCGATGAAATTTCTTTAATTTTGATGATTTTTTTTAAATTCAATGAACTTATTTTTGAATGGACTTTTTATGAAATTCGATGAACTTTTTTTCAAATCGATGAACTTATTTTCAAATTTGTGAACCTTTTCTAAAATTTGGTGAAGATATTTATAGCTCCAGTGACCTTTTTTTAAAACCGATGACCTTTTTTCAAATTTGATGATTTTTTTTTCAAATTCGATGAACTTTTTTCAAAATTTGATGAACTTTTTCTCAAATTCGATGAACTTTTTCGCATTTGATGATTTTTTTTCAAATTTTTTTAGTTTTTTTTTTCCAAAATCGATGAACTTCTTTCACATTTTGTGAACTTTTTTCAAAATTGGTGAATTGTTTTCTAATAGATGAATAATTCTTATCAAATTGCATGTACCTTTTTCAGAAACGATGAACTTTTCCAATTCATGAACTTTTTTCAAAATTTGATAAACTTTTTTCATAAAAAATATGAAAATGTAAGTTTTATTTTGTAATAAATTACGCGGCTGCAATAGTTCTTTTAGAGTTCGCGTTGTTATTTGTCACAGTGGTCTAGTTGCTGTTGTTGTTAGCTGAACCAACTTTCGAAGTAGCGAGCCGTGTTCGAGTCCTCTTAGTCGCGAGTTTTTGCCAGTCCTTTTTCGTGAAACAATTTCTGCGCTGGAGCTTTAGTGGGCCGGCCCAGTTGGTGTTTGCTGTAGGCGCCGGTTGACTTTTGCGGCGCTTAAAGCGCTCAATAGGAGCTCCCCCTCCTACATACCGCTCTTTGCGGCAGGTAGACGCCCAATCGCATAGGGGGCAATTTACGTGGGCCGACCCATTGCGGTGCGCAGCGGAGCAATGGTAAACATCGCAAAAAATAGATCGCGGTTACAGGGATTCGAACCTGCGACAAGGCGCTGATGTGCGCTCGAGGAAAGCCAGTACGACCTAATTGCTCTTGTGGCAAATATGCACCACAAAGCTAAAAGAACTATGGGACTGCCGACCTTAAAATCTTCTTGAAAGATTCACGAACAATTCTTTAAACTTATGAATAAATTTTGAAATTTTCTCAAATCGTGAACTCATTTTAAAATTCCAGCACTTTTTCCAGAAACGTGAACATTTTTGAATTTTTGAACAAAATCTGAAAACAGGAACAAATTTTTGACAGAAACAATTTTTGAAAGCACGAACACTTTCATAATTTAAGAACAAATTTTGAAATGGAGAAAAAATTTGAAATTCCCTAGAATTGCGAACATTTTATGAACACGTCATCAAAATATTGAAAACCGAACAATTTTTCGAAAGCTTGAACATTTTTTACAAAACTTGAACAATTTTTTAACTTCAAGCAATGTTTAAAATTCTGAACCTTTTTGGAAAATACTTTGAACAATTTTTGCATTTGTGAACAAAATTTTGAAACAAGGATTTTTGAATTACAAACATTTTTTAAAATTTAAGAACAAATTTTGAAATGGAGAAATTTTTTGAAAACCTTAACAAATTTGGAAACAGGAATATTTTTTGAATACATGAACATTTTTTTGAAAGCTAGAACATTTTTTGCAAAACAGGAACAATTTTATAAAATACCAAAATCTTTCTTAAATGCAAACAAAATTTTAATTATTTGAACATTTGTAAAATTCTGGAAAGAAAAAAAAAGAAAAGAAAAAAGAAAAAAAAGAAACAGGAAAAATGAAAAATGAAAAAAGATGAAAAAAAACCTTGAAAAGGGGCAAAAGGAAAAAAAAGAAAAAAGAAAAAGTGAGAGAAGAAAAAAAGAAATAGAAAAAATGAAAATGAAAAGCAAAAATAAACTGAAAAAAACTGTTAGTAACCTCCTATAAGGTTCCCTAAACCAAAAAAAACCGGCTTGGAACCGCCTAGAAGGTTCCCTAAACCGGAATCGTTGAAACCTTTCACGGGGCGGCGCACCTGCGAACGCTTCTCGATCTCCCTGTGCATCACCCCGACAATTTGCCGCAAGGAGCGGCAAATAGGGTTTCGCGAGTCTGGATGCCCAGCTTTTGGTTGGAGGATTGCTGAGCAATCCACGACGGGCCGCGTGTGCAGTTTTGCCTCGCACGGCCACTGCAACCGCGAGAGAGCTATGTCGATCTCTCGCTGAAGCGTTTGCTGTGCTCAGGCTAGCCCACTAGGGATTTTCTGTTGAAAATTGAGTAAAATGGTGAGTGCGTGGGGATCATCCAGGTTGCTTCCTCGCACTGATAGCCACTAGGATAAACATCCAGTTCATGTTAAACTACTTGGGCGCAACCTACTTGAAGGAAAAAAAACTGGTTTTACACTGGTTTTCTGGTTTTTTCTTTTCTTTTCTCCATTTCTTCGTTTTTCTTTCTTTTTTCCTTTTTCATGTTTTTGTTTCTTTTATTTTTTATTTTTTATTCTTCATTTTTTGTTTTTTCATTGGTTTCTTCAGTTTTCAATGCTTTTTGCGTTTTTTTGTTTCTTTTGTTTTTCTTCTCCAGTTTTTTGTTTTTTGTTCATTCTTTTTTATTGTTTCTACATTTGTTTCTTCGGTTTTATTTTTCGTTTTTTTATTTTTTGGTTTATTTTGTTTCTTTTTTGTTTATCTTTGTTTTCAATCTACATTTTTTATATGTCAACAATATTTTTCTAATACATGTTGAACATTTCCTAAATAAAAGGTTAAATTTTTTTATGATCAACATTTTTTCTATACACATTTTTAACAAATTTAAAATTGTTAGATCAACCTTTTTCAAATACCATATTAACATTTTTTTCTATGCACATTTTAATGTTTTTTTCAAATGCTTGACTAATGTTTTCTAAATGCAGTATTAACCTTTTTTGAATACATGGTCAAAACAAATTCTATACACATTTAACATTTTCTAAATGGTTGATTAACATTTTTCAGATACTTGTTCAACAATTTTTCAAATGCTTGATTAACATATTTCATATGGATTATAAAAAAATCATCATTTTTAATACATGGTCAACATTTTTTCTATACAAATTTTACAGTTTTTTAGATCCTTGGTCAACATATTTCAAATAATTTTTCAACATTTTTTTCCAATGCATGGTTAAATTTTTTATATACATGATTAAAAAATTTCATCATTTTATATTACATGATCAACATTTTTTAATGCATATTTAACATTTTTCAATACTTGATTAAATTTTTTTATATACTTGTTCACCGTTTTTACAAATGCTTGATGAACATTTTTATATAGAAGATCAAAAATTTCATCAGTTTGTAATACATGGTCAACATTCTTCTATGCAGATTTAACATTTTTCAAATACTTGTTCAATATTTTTCAAATGCTTGATTAACATTTTTATATACACTAGCAAATGTGCCCGTGCGTTGCAACGGGAGAAAATAAGTTTTACATGCTCCTAGCCCAACAAGTACGACTCAAGACCCATACATGTTAACGTCCTCTATTTTAATATGGTGCTGCGGTGTGAAGTGTCGGAAGGTGGTCAATCTCAGGGCGATGATCAAGAGAATTGATCAGCATGGAAGAATAATATGGACAAATATCCAGACTTCAACCTATACAAACTTAGTAATATTTTTTTCTCGTCCTTGGTGAAAAACCTATACAACCTATACAACCATATGTATCTTTGATGAAAAAAATAGATGTGATTTAAAATATATGTTTTGGCCAGTATTAACTTATACATAAAAAGGAAAATCATTGTTATGGTAGATGGCCACACTGTAATACTATTGTAATCATCGAAAATATCATCCCAACAATAGTTTTCCTAGCTAGTCCTAGATAACAGAAAAATCATGCTAAACATGCTTAATCAGCTCCAAAACTACAATATTAACAAGCTTCATGCATAAGTAAAGGAGGGTGCACCTTTTATATATATTGTTTGTGATTGCCGGCTCATATCTGCGCCTATGCATGCATTCATGCATGCATCCAAGTGCTTGGCGATGATTCTGTTGGTTCACATCTACGCCGGTGTATATATGCACCCAATCTGAACAATCTATGTGTGCTAGTTCAATAACCTTGCACTCATCCCAGATCAATTTGAACGCTCCAGCTCGCCGCTAGCCTGTGCAACTCCGGCCGGCACCATTCCATGAGGGACTGGCCGAGAACCTTACGATTCATCCCTATGATATTCTCGCACCTTGCATGTTGGAACTCGCTCTTTATCTTTGGCTTATTGATTCCCAAGACAGCTCCTTGCTACCAGAAAAGCTGAAAGATGTATATAAACTGGAAGGGTTGTGTGTAAATAACAGAGGTGGGACTATTTAGTAGGTAAACCAACCATTGTTTTAGACATAGCACTTGACAACTCAGCTGGCCGTGACAATTAGTATCAATACAAAGGTCTTGAGTTCGACTCCACCTACCAGCAAATATTATTTTGCGTTGCCATGGGCCGGCTGCGTGGTCAGCATAAGTGGGCCGGCTTCACGCAAAAATTGTGACGCATAAAATAAAAGTTGGTCGCCGTAGGAAGCCTAAGATTAGTACCACCTCGGATATAGAAAATAATATAGGCAAAGTGGATGGACGACGGACGGACGAAATTATGGTGGTAAGAAGCACTAGCAAAAGAGCCCGTGCGTTGCAACGGGAGAAAAAAAAATCATAATCTCCAATGAACTTGACAACATTTTGCTGCATCACCGATAACATTTTGGCGAACATTTTGTTCAATTTCATTAACATTTTTTAATACACAAACCTATTTAAAAAATCATGAATGTTTTTTTATTTTCCAATCATTTTTTTTTCAAAATTGTGAACATTTTTTGAATAGGAGAACAATTTTTTTAAGAATCCACGAACATTTTATGATTTATTGAACATTTTATTTAAAAATTCTTATTTTTGAATTTTTTAAGTACCAAATTATTTAAAGGAGAAAAAACAAAAACAGAAAAAAACTTAAAAATAGGCCGTGCCCACATGGGCCGGCCCAGGATGTATGTATAGTTTAGAAACAGAGGGAGTATATGCTTAGACAGTTGAAAAAAATACCACTCAAACAACTTTGAAATAATCAAAAAACTATAACATAACAACATTGCTGAAACAATTTTGGTTAAAAAAGATTTTTGGAACAATTAATAACTTTCTTAAGAAACAGAATAAGTAAAAATGGATATGCTCTTACTTTATGTTCCAAGTTGCATGGCCTCTGTACCGTTGGTGATTTGGCGCATGGCAAGCTGAAATAATTTCTGTGGTCGAAGTACAGTAGTGGTCAAAAATATTGGGATAAGATTTCTGATCAAAATTGATAAATAATTTCAGTTTAAATGATTCAAGAAACAATGCAATTAGATATCATCGTTGTATGCCAAACTTACACGTGCATTGCAACAGGAAAAAAATCAATTTGTGCTTGCTAACCTGAAACTTTCAGTATAACATCTTGTCTCACCCCGATTTTGGTTGTATACCATTAGAAATATGATGGGTTTCACCCCAATGGTAGTGTACTTTTTCCATTATACAACAATTGTCTCAAAAGAAAAGGAAAACATAGCACTAACTCAGTGTGCATCATGACTCAGTAAAACTTCCAGTGCATGAACATACTTCCTCCTTTTCCTTTTGATCTAGCACACCGGGAGAAAAATAATTGGCGTTGTCACTCTGTTTACAAATCCACTTTCTTCTATTCAACTTTGACAAAACGTCACGGCTAGCAACAGTGTGCATTTAATGTTTTTGTCGCCATGCCAACAACAGTCTGAATAAAAGGAAAATAAAAATAGCTACATTCAAGAACGGAGGGAAACTTTGTCAAACTTGCAAACCTTGTGTTACTTTTCTTGCTTTTAGCAAGTTAATGTTACTTGTCTGAGGTGTAGATGATATCTGAAGAGCTCCCGGAGAAAGATGGAAAAATGTTAACTATACTGAGTTAACTATATATAATACAAAACCTATGCAAGGATTGAATTTTCTATACATCAACTTATAGTTGATATATTCTGTTTATTCAACTAAAGTTGTAAATTCACACATTACAAGCTGCATCTTGTTCTCCTCCAAAAGAAAAGAAAATAAACAAGAAAATACTAAATGTTAAATCCCAAGATCTCAATCATGAAATAATTGTAAGCAATGGGATTCACAGGAGGGGCCTTGGGTTCACCCTATGTGGCGTCCCCGGCTCAATCGTACACTAATCATACACGCAAACGTGTACGATCAAGCACAGGGACTCACGGGAAGATATCACAACACAACTCTAACACAATTTAAACGGAGGTCCACAATATTACAGACCAGGGATCGGAAGATCCGAATACATAAGTCAGTCATACAAATATTATCTGAGTACAGACATAGTTAGACAAGTTTTTCCTTAAGAAGGCTAGCACAAACAACAACACTAGATCGAAAGGCGTTGGCCTCCTGCCTGGGAGCCTCCGATCCTACTCCTGGTCGGCTGGCTCGATCCAGTAGTAAGTACCCTCTGGACCCTCCTGGTAGTATGCTCCGGTGGTGGCATCTGGCTCCTGAACTCCATCGTCTGATGTATCATCAAGGTGGGGTATATGGGGAAAAGAGAAGGTAAAGCAACCGTGAGTACTCATCCGAAGTACTCAGCAAGCAAGGATCTATACTACATATGCAACATTATCAATGGAGAAAGGCTGTATAAGTGGACTGGGCTGCAGAAATGCCGGAATAGAGAGAAGGCCTAGTCCTATCGAAGACTAGCATCTTCAAACATCTTCACAAGGCCATCATCTTGCAGCAGTAGAAGAGAATAGAATAGCATTTTATTTAGCAAACATGTTGAAGTACAGCTTAAAGATCCTTCCTCGACTCCCAAGCGAGAAAGCGATCCCGAAGCTTCAATTAAGTAACAAGTATCCAGTTTAAGTAGTAGATCGGGATACACAAACTGAGCGTCCTTTACCGTAGGACCGGCTATCGATAGAAGATTCATCCCTGCAGGGGTGCACTACTGTTACCCAACACGCTCGATCAACTCTGGCCGGACATACTTGCTGGGTAATGCCCGTCCTCGGAAGATCAACACAAAGCAGCGCTCTACCTAGGCTCGGCAGAGAGGTCAGCACGCCGGACTAACCTATGCACCCAGAGGTCTTGGGCCATCGCCCTGGGCACCCTGCGCGTTGCGAGACTGGCCGGGGTGCAGGCGCGACACTGAGCTCGTCAGTGAAGTATCCAGCCCAATCCCGACAATCAGCCCGCACGGTGAATCGTGACGTCAGACAAGCTTTCGGGAGAAACGTACTTCGCAGAGGGTCCCATAACCATTATCTCGCGTGGTGGTAGTGCGTATAGGGCACGTCGACCCACTCAGATCACACACCCAAATCCAATAGGCTCAATTAGTATCATGCGGAGACAATCAGAGTCTCTGATGCTCCGCCACAATGTCACACTCGAGTGCCCTTCCGGCACACCCGAAAATCATAGATCCCCAGCGGGTACCCACCAGGGTGGACCCGCCTGTAACAAAGGTTAAGTAATCGTGTGGTCATAACATCAAGGGGGAAACCCGAGGAATCACCCTCGGCTGAATCCACTCGACGAAATCATCAGGGTGAACGTATGAGGTATCACCCTCGAGGTTCACACTGAGGGTTGCACGACAGAGTCGTATCGGAAGTGGAGAAGGAGGAATCACCCTCGATGACCACGACCGAACAGCTACACTGCAGAGTATTCATCGGGAGTGCGTTACGAGGTATCACCCTCGGCACTCGATAGTTACTACGCAGAGTCGTACAACTAAGGGGGTGTGAAGTGAGGTGTCGGTCTCTGGTCGACGATCACGTTGATCGAGTTGTCGATGATCAAGCAGGGGCATCAAGGATAAGGTGGTGGGGTCACTGATGGTTCATTTCAACCTATACTAAAAACAGCAGGCTATGCATCAGAATAGGAGCATACATTAACAGTAGCAAAATCTAATGCAAGCAGGAGAATAGAATGGGCGATATCTGGAATGCTCAAAGGGGGAGGGCTTGCCTGGTTGCTCTGGCAAGAGAGAGGGGTCGTCAACGGGCTGCTCGTCGGTAGTGTAGTCGTACCCGGGTGCAGCGTCGTCGTCTCAGCGTCTATCGAGAGAGAGAAGGAGGGGGGAGAGAAACAATAAATTCACGGCAATAATGCAAACAATATGTATGACATGCCTAAATGATATCCCGGGGCGTTCTACTGCCTAACTAAATGATTTAGTTAATTTAGGAATTTATTCGGATTTATTTCATTAAAGTTGGGCACTATTCATTTACTGAAAACGGTCTAAAAGTTCAACGTTCACATAGCTACGGGCGTCTGATGGGAATACGGAGGACGTATTCGGGTTCGTATTGAAATTCTGAGCAAGTTTCATGTATAAAGTATTTTCATCGGAGTTACGGTTTATTTAATATGATTTTCTAAAGTTTTTATTAATTTCTGGAATTTATTTAATTATTTAAATCAACATTATCCGAAACAGTGCTGCGATGACATCAGCATGACATCATGCTGACGTCAGCACTCATCTGACAGGGTGGGTCCCATCTGTCATAGACTGTTAGGCCAATTAGGATTAACTAATTAAATTACTGTTTAATTAACACTAACTAGTTAATTATATTAACATAATCATGATTAATTAAATTAATTAATCACTAATTAATTATTTAATTAACTAATTATTTTTATTAATTATTTTATTTATTTATTTAAACGTTTTGGGCGTGGGCCCCGTGTGTCATAGTCAGGGGGGCACCGGGCCCATCTGTCGGTGGCCCCTAGGGCCACAGAGGGCGCGGGCGTTGCGGGCGCCGCCCGAACAGGCACTGGGCACGGGCGGGGCAACCCGAGCCAGTGGCGGGGCGCCGGTGGAGCAAAGGGCGACGGCGCACGGCCGTGGCGCAGCAGCAGCCGCGGGCGCCGGCGGCGAGCTGGGCCGAGGGGGGTGGCCAAGGGGGGGGGGGCAGTGGCCCGCGGCGAAGCGAAGTAGAAGCAGCAGCAGCAGCAGGGGAGGAGGCGCGGCGCGGGGCGGTAGCCACAGGGCTCGGCCAGGCACGCGCGGGCGCGAGGCCGGCGGAGCAGGGCAGCTGCGGCAGCGGGGGGCTACGGTTGTGCGAGGCGAGCGGGAGCGTGGCGCGGACCAGCGGCTGCGGCGAGCGACGCAGCAGCGAGCAGCAAGCGGGGCCGCAGCGAACGGGCGCAGCGGTGGCCCCGGCGAGCACGGCGCGTCGGGGACGGGCGCCGCAGCGAGCAGCGGCGGCAGCGAATCGGCGGGGATGAGGAGGGGGAGGGGTTCATACCCCCGATGCAGGGGTTCGCCGGCGAGGCTCGAGGAGGCCGGTTGGGGAGGAGGACGAGGAGGTCGGCGAGCGGCGGCGTCGGGGACGAGGCGGCGGCGTCGAGCGAGGGCGAGGCGAGCGCGCGGCTCGGGGCGATCCCGATCCAGGAGGGGATCGGGGGGGAGGGGGGAAGTGCGAGAGGAGTGGGTGGCTGTCGGTGGGGGTTAGGGTTTCGGCCTGGGGCCATATAGGGGGGAAGGGGTGGGTCGGTTGGGCTGGCCGGCTGGGCACTGGCCCAGTTGGCCGGGGGGGGAGGTGGGGGGGGTGGTGTTTCTCTTTTTCTTTTCTGTTTTGTTTTGTTTTACCTTTTTCTTTTATTTAATCATATCTCTCAGTTTAGTAAATAGTTAGGCCACCAAATGATTTTTGTAAAACATAGGGATTGTTCCAATAATTACTAGGCATTACCTATCACTACCAAAAACTAATTTGGAGACAATTTGAGTTCACACACTTTTTATAATAATTAAAATGCATTATTTCTTGCTGTTTTGATAATGTTTGAGCCACCTAATCATATTATTAATTGTTGGTTTCAATTTTAGAATAGTCTCTGCAATATTTATTATTTACTGAACATTTTAGTTTCTATGTTGGACAACTTTTATATTTCACTTTCATTTAAATTTGAATTCGACTTAGGAGTTGAAATGCAATATGATGCTAATGTTGATTATGCACTATTAAGCTTGCTGACATGTCATTATCAAAAGTGATTACTGTAGCTAATGACAGGGGGTGTTACACCCTGCTGCAATTCATGAATCAACGATTGTTAGAGAATCAAGTGCTACTATACCTCGAGACAATGTATTCTGTAGTTGCCAAGCTTTACTACAATTCAGAAAATTCTAGTCCAAACAGATTAACCAGCCAAAGGATACTGCAGAAATCCTACCCCCGTAGTAGTTTGAGTGTTCAGGTTCACATATTTATGGACTACTTGAGAGTAAAAATTAACTTTGAAGCTGATATAGTATGATGACAACCTGAATAACAACATTTGGATGTGGAATTGAACTTAAAACTTGCTGTGTTTATCAATAGTTTTGGAAGAAAAATAATCTGTGGAGGTACAGGAGAGCCTAGAGGATGGTTCTCCAGCTCTTTGCTTTCAGAAGTTTTGGAGGCTGTTGGATATGTCCAGAACTAAATGTGCCACTTCAGTTATGCATAAACACTCCATATGAGCTTCAACAACACAACCACCACATTAAAGCAGACATCATTTACATCTAGAACCTATTGTGTCAGTTTCAGTCTTGCACGAACATGACGCATAATCAGGGGTCCGATGATTTGAGGCATTCCCTTCACCAGGCAAAATGTGTGTGTGTGTGTCTAGAGGAACGACACTGGCAGCAGGCTAATATCATCTATAATGCGGGTTGCCTATGTAGATGCTCAAAGATAGAGAAAATAAATACCGTAAAATCAAAAATTATCTAAGCATCCCCTCTGTCAAAGCTTGATGCTAAGTATGGGTGCTAATTACATATTGAAAACACCTTTGGTACTTTACCTCGTGCGGAAGAAAATACCCAAGCGCGTGATGCACCTTCTGTCACCGATACCACATATCGACTGTGAAACAAATCATATCACCTTATGCTATCATTCAGTGCTGAAGATGGTCTAATAGGAAGAGCATGCTCACCACGGTGACCTCGACGACACCGTCCTGCTCGAAGAGCTGCACGAGGCGCTCACTGCTAACGTCGTAGGGAAGGTTGCGCACGTACACCTTGACCTCGTCCCACGGATCCCTGTACTCCCATATATATATCATGAGAAATGTGCATAAAATCTGGCAACCAAGAAAAAGATAAGTGTTTACACTAAAGATTATCAACAAAAAGATAACTCATATGTATTTAATTCAGCGCTGAAGAAGTGCTTCCCTTTCTTGTTTTTGTTAGGGGGGTCACTATAGAGAACCACGCAGCTAATGGTTGAACTTTTCATGGCAAATTTTGGATAAATACCTTAAATTTATTATATATGTCTTTATTTAATCATCATTAATTTATTTATAAAAACAATAGATTGAACTTGAGATTTGCAAACATTTTGGCCTAAAATGTATATTGACTAACTTAGCATTAAACTATACAAATATTGGGTATAGGACATACTGTACTCAGGCATGTAAATATGAGAACTTTGTCATGCATCATTCGTACGAAGCTCATTTGTTTTCCTTCTTTATTTGTATTAGAATTTTTGGATTTAGTGATGTTGTCAGTTCTAATCAATTAGTTGTTCCATGCACGCACACATATTTATCAACCAACACCATGAGCCATCGTGCGAAAAAACTAATTAAATAGGCCCATGCACTACCCGCAAACTACATGATGGCAATGTCATTACCTTGTTGCCTGCTTGACTGCATACTGAAACATGGGTGCCAAAGAGTAGCTCTAATCGTGGTAGTCCTTGTCAGTTGCTGTCGATCTACCACCAATACAAATCTTGTTTTCTGAAGAGAATATCACCAAACAAAACCTGAAGAGTTTTATTGAAAGTCAGCCAGATGCCCTTCCCCAAAATAGTACTATTTTCTATTAAGATCAGCATAAGTGACATATACAATGATTTGCATTTGCTAACTACTCTCATGAGCTGTTTGCAACGCTGTGTCATGTCCTGAACAACGCAATCCAGTATGTACAGACGGCAAAAGTGTAAAGATAAAAACTACCAATACAATGTTTCAACAGTGAGTTACTATAAGATGAGATCATCGATGGGCGTTCAATCAAAGCAATTCATAGGATCCCCACTTCGAAAGATTTCAGTAAACGTTCTCACTGTCTTTGATTGATTACAACAGATTTATGCCTATTGCTCAAAGCTCATGCCTATAATCCGATGGAAACTATTAGAAAGCATGTGAACAGAACAAAAAACATCTACTGATCTCCATCCATCATGCCATGTATGTTGGTTCCCTTGCAGTTCAGGTAAGACACAACCAAATTAAGCAATCGAACAGAGAAAGCCATCATGCAGGAGCAGAGGAGCGGGATTGATCAAGCAGTTGGGAATCAGTTAAAACAACAAAGAGGAAAGGGGGAGAGGCTAGGGTGGAAGTGAGCTCACGGGAAGGTAGTGACCGGAGGGAGCACGACGGCCGCGGCCAGACCCTCCGCGTCCGTGTCGCCGTAAGCCTCGGCCGGATCCGAAGCGCGCTGATTCTGACGCTGCCCCGCCTCCCGCGCATCCTCCTCGTCCCGGCCGTTTCCCGCGGCGGCGAGGAGCGTGTTGAGCAGCTGGTCGCGTTCGGCGGCGCACGCTCGAGCCGGCCGGCGCGTGCCCGGAGAACGGCGGCCTGGGCCTCGGCGTCGGCGAACCGCGCCCGGAGGACTCGGAGTATCAGACGGCGCGGGGAGGAGGGCGCGGCGTAGAGGAGGCTGGCCAGGGTGCGGGGAGGACGGCGCGGCGGAGGATGGCGTGCCGGCGGCGGGGAGGCGGCGGATCCATCGGTGGGAGGCGCGGCCACTCGAATTGGGGATGGTTTTTTTTCTGTCGATCGCGTGCACGGGTGGGCCAGAAATACGAAACGTTTTTTTCATTATTATTTACTGGACTGCGGGTTAATTACTTAATTTTATAGGGATTTTTCTGCAAAAACGCCGCGACGGTGAACCCGACAAAGTCAATCCGTGCTTTATTATTAGGGAAAGAATAGCCCTTTTATTAGTAGGTATAGATTATCAAATTTGTTTCATTATTTTTTAATACGCAGTCAACATTTTTTCTATATACATTTAATATTTTCCAAATGCTTGTTTAACATTTTCCAAATACTTGTTTAGCATTTTTAAATGCTTGATTAACCTTTTTTAAATACATGATTAAATTGTTTCAAACACATTTTATTTTTTGTATACATTTTTCGTATATGTGATAAACATTTTCTCTATACACATTTAACATTTTTCAACTGCTTGGTTAACATTTTTTCAAATGTTTTTATGAAGAGTGATTTTGCTAATATATTTATTTAGAATATTTGGAAGTATAAACACAAGTAAAAAAAGAAAGCAAAATAATAAAAATGCAAAAAAAGAAAACAAGGCCGGTGTTTCCCGCGCGCCTGGTCCGGCCCAACTGGCGGCTCCCTTCAGCGAGGGTTCCCTCCTGTCTCGCTGAATGCGTGACATAGGGACTCCACACTGCAACACGAGGAGGTGGGAACGACAAGGTAATGCAGTTGCCCATGGAGGAAGAAAGGACACGGCGACCTATTCCCGTACATCTACAACCGACATTACACCCATATTCAGAACAAGCTCTTCGGATGGTTGATCCGGTAAAGGTGAAAGGGAGTGGGCGACAGTGTCTAGTAAACACCGAGGAACCGACGGACTTTAAGGATGCAAATACAAAGGATTATTGGCGTCAGGCAATGGAAGAAGAATTGGGATCGATCCAATACAACAATGTATGGGAGCTCGTGGATCTTCCCAACAAACAAAAAGCCATAGAGATCAAGTGGGAATTTAAGATCAAGAAAGATGTTGAAGGACGTGTGATGCGCAAGGCAAGGCTAGTAGCCAAAGGACACGTGCAAGAGGAAGGTGTTGACTTTGAAGAAGTGTTCGTTCCCGTTGCAAGGATGGAATCGGTAAGATTACTCATAGCTCTCGTGGATCAAGAATCATGGAAGATACATCACATGGATGTAAAATCTGCGTTTTTTGAACAGTGAGTTAGAAGGAGATGTGTATGTGAACCAGCCACCAGGATTCATTAAAGAGGGAGAAGACCACAAGGTATTGAAGTTACACAAAGTCTTGGATGTGTTACGACAAGGCCCTCGGGCATGGAACATCAAGATTGATCGAACTTTGATTTCTTTTGGATTTGAGAAAGCCCCACTAGATCATGCAATGTACAAGCAAGGTGAAGGAAGATATCGTCTACTAGTTGGCATCTACGTCGACAACCTATTGATTACTGGAGAAGATATGAAGAGGTGATTGCAAACTTCAAGCTACAAATGAAAAAGCTTTTCAATATGGATGACCTAGGACTATTGAGTTACTACCTCAGGATCGAGGTGCAGCAAAAGACGGAGGGGATCACACTATGCTAGGAGGCATACTCCAGGAAGATACTTGAAAGTTGTGGCATGAAAGATTGCAATCCAATTGATGTTCCAATGGAACCTCGTCTTGAACCGAATAAGAAGAGTAAAACACCCGCGGTAGATACAATGGAATACAGAAGCGTGGTCGGAAGCTTAAGGTATCTTGTAAATACATGACCGGACTTGGCCTATTCTATTGGCACAGTGAGTCGCTTCATGGAAGTACCCACAACGGAACATTGACAGTTGTGAAAAATGTTAGAATTAAATCCGAGGTACGCATGCAAATCTCCGAGGAATAAGCAATCACAACAGGATGACTACACCAAGATTTATTAACGAGGTTCGGCAAACTCGCCTACTCCCCGGGGAAATGACTACGGGTGCTCTTCCCTATGATACCGCAACACCGGCCACCCGAGCATCGGCACATGTCGCCGGGTCCTCCTTGCTTGCCTGTCTCTATCTAGCCATCATGTGTTACAACGTGGGGTGCCTCCTCATATATAAGAGGCTAAGGATACAACGTGTTCAACTCCGACACTACACATATCCTACCCGCACCACAACCCCAAGTCCCAACGTAACCCGACTCGTACACAATATTCAACACAAACTCAACAAACCCACCTTGGCGAATATTCTCCGGCACCTTGAATTTGTGCATGCGTCAAACTTTCATGTACTCTGGACTTGTGTTGTCTTCTTTGTATCTTACCAAGAGCTACTCGACGAGTCTGCGCTAGACCGGCCGCCTGCATGGGACCTTGCTGCTATTCCCGCAACTCCATTCTCCGTGACTCCACCTGTAGTAGTGCTCCCTTACAACTTGTAAATATGCGAAGCCGTCCTCCCTCCAATCATCTTGGTCACCTCATCTTCCATGATTTTCATGGTCTTCTTATCCTAATCACAACGGAATACCATACATCATCATGAAGAACTGCAAGGGAAATTAGATTCCTCCGTAGCCCTGGCACATGCCTGACTCCCCGAAGCACCCGCTCAACTCCTTCAAACATCTTGATTTTGATATCACCTACTCCAGCAACACAATAATCTGTGTCATCGCCCACATAGGCTAAACCAAACTCATAAGACTTGTAAGAAGAGAACCACTCCTAGTTGGGTGTCGCATGAAAGCTAGCCGAATCTAACATCTGCGCTTCACTTTTGGTTGACCGCCTGTTTGAAACTACGAGGGCATCACTACTGCTGTCTGAGTCATTACCATGAGTTTCCACATTGCACTTGCCCCACCATTGAGATCTGGATAGTCCTTTCTCATATGTCCCCATTGTTTACGCTTGTGACACAATACTTTCTTTTTCTTTTTCTTTTTCTTGTTCTTGTTCTTCCCTACCTCATATCCCTTCCGCCACTCCTCACCCTTGACTAGAAAACCTTCACCATGAGAGACTTCCACCATGTTCTTCTTTCCCATATTATAAGATAGCAATGCCACAATAATATCCTCATTCTTGACGGCCTCTTTGTCGTGCGTCAAAGTAGTGATCAAAAGATCATAGGACGATGGCAGTGAACAAAGAAGCAGAATCACCCTATCCTCGTCAAGAATCGTCACACCCAAGCATGCTAGATCTGTCATGACTTGATTAAAGGTGTTCATGTACTCCACAAGATCTGACCCCTCCTGCATCGTCAGCCGATACAATTTTTGCTTCAGATACATCTTCAGCCCAATCGGCCGACTCGCTCTCCTCCATCTCCCATAGGAAGATGTCGATTGGAAGCGCGCCGACACCATCATTGGGGACCATGCGCTACCGCTCCGTCGTTGTCACTGTGGATGTCACAGCTCACCACTCCTTGGTGAGCTTGTTGAAGTTGGTGAACCGCGTGCATATCTCCATCATCTTGTAGAACCCAGTGGTCGTCACATGCGCACCCCAAGATCAGCGTCGTTCATCCTGGCCCAGTGGGGAACGGGTTGGCCATCACGGTGGAGCCGGAGCGGCTGCAGGGTGGAGGTGGATGGGGGCGGCCCGATGGAGCCAATGTCCGCGATTGCGGCTGCGGGGTAGAGGTGGGTGGAGACAACAACGGGGTTGAGACGGAGGAGGGATAGGGTTAGGCACGGGCTGTGTGACGCCACACTTTAACTAGGAGACAAAGATGCCAGTGGGGCACAGAAAATATACAAAACTAAGCCAAGTGTGTTATATTGGACACTTGGCTTACATGTTTGGTATTTTACTTTTGTTGCATGGTAATACATGTCTCATTCATATCATAAAGATCAAAGTACAAGTCATGTCATCTAAAGACCGACATGACAAAACTGAAAAGACAGCAGAACGTCTCTGAGCTTGACACCAACGTCCGTCACCACCACAGTAGCCACCAGAAGAATTGTTTTAAAAAGAAAAGGCATATGAAGGCCGAGTATGCGGTTAGAGGGCACTCGACCTATAGAGTCTGTCGCAACAGAACTGTTAAATGCGGTGGGATTGGCCTCGTGGCATGTACTTCGCCGAGCTTAACTTGTAGGCCGAGTTTTTTTTGAGAATATGCCGAGTTCCTTTTGTAGAAATAACACAGCTTATAAGAAAACACTAAGCAACATGTATTTTTTCCATAGTGCAGTAGTACCAATCATAGACGCCGGCAAAACAAAATGTGATAAAAAGAGAAAAGTGCGAGAAATGAAAAACAAAAAAAATCAAAAGAAAAGTCAAACTTTTACTGTTATAGCTAGAAGCGATCTGGAGTTTCCACGTTGCATGCAATTGGAAACCAAATCCCTTAGGGCGGGTTTGGTTACCTGCATGGTTTTTTGCCACTTTGCATACTTGTCCCAACTGGGCCTGGCTGAGCATATGTAGGCAAAAAACCAACATCTACATGTTGATTGGTTGTCTACATTGCATCAAGGCCCAGATGGCTGCAACTTGTTTGGTTGCCTGTGTTTGTATTTTAGATGCGAGCAGATGCAAAGCGCAACTGTTTGGCTGTGTGCAAGTACTTGATCTGCTCACCCCTTTCAAATGTGGTGGACTTACCACCCATTTGACAGCACACAACACAAACACAACACACTATGATCAACAGCAACAAAAAATAGCAAGAACAAGCAAAGAAAGGCAGATCATAAGCTACTAGGCATAAATTCAAAACAGCAGGGCATCCCATTCCCCTGCTGGACCCCAGTGTGCTGGTCCCTGGGCAAAATATGGTCATGTTCACAGCAAAAGATAAGTTCTAACTTCACTTAAACTACTTCAGTTCAGAGTACTATGCATGGTTCAAAGTTTCAGACTTGACAGACGAACTAGAGGGCCTGAGTGATCTCGCCGACATAGCTGTGCTTCTTGCACCGGACCGTACAGATGTTGGAGCTGTTGGCGTTTTAGATCTGCACCTTGAGCCCCAGGCCGGAGAGCTTGAAGACTACAAGGTCGCCGGGGACGATCTTGTGCCGGCCGTAGAAGTACTCCCAGCCGTGCCCCTTGAACATCTGCACCTGGACCCAAAACTCGCACCGCCTGTTGGCGGAGAGGCTGACGACGTGAGGAGGGCCGCTGACCAGCCATTGCTTCATCACCAGCCTGAATTTACGCGGGATGATGAGTATGGAGATGTCCTCCTGGTCAGCGATCTGCACGTAGAACCTGATAGGTTCCCGTGCACCCTCTTCGTGGCTGGTCCTCGGCCTCCTGCCAGCGCCCAGTGGCATCCTAATGAACTCCATCCTGCCAGGGAGCACCACCCTCTTCAGCCACCGGCCAGTGCTGCACTTTAACTGGGAGACAAAGATGTCAGTGGGGCAGAGAAAATATACAAAACTAAGCCAAGTGTGTTATATTGGACACTTGGCTTACATGTTGGTATTTTACTTTTGTTGCATGGTAATAAATGTCTCATTCATATCATAAAGATCAAAATACAAGTCATCTAAAGACCGACATGACAAAACTGAAAAGACAGCAGAACATCTCTGAGCTTGACACCAACGTCCGTCACCTGCCTCCGACGCCACCACAGTAGCCACCAAAAGAATTGTTTTAAAAAGAAAAGGCATATGAAGGCCGAGTATGCGGTTAGAGGGCACTCGACCTATAGAGTCTGTTGCAACAGAACTATTAAATGCGGTGGGATTGGCCACGTGGCATGTACTTCACCGAGCTTGACTTGTAGGCCGAGTTTTTTTGGAGAATATGCCGAGTTCCTTTTGCAGAAATAACACAACTTATAAAAAAAAACACTAAGCAACATGTATTTTTTTCATAGTGCAGTAGTACCAATCATAGATGCCGGCAAAACAAAATGTGATAAAAAGAGAAAAGTGAGAGAAATGGAAAACAGAAGAAAAATCTAAAGAAAAGTCAAACTTTTACTGTTATAGCTAGAAGCCATCTGGAGTTTCCACGTTGCATGCAATTGCAAACCAAATCCCTTAGGGCGCGTTTGGTTACCTGCATTGTTTTTTGCCACTTTGCATACTTGTCTCAACTGGGCCTGGCTAAGCATATGCAGGCAAAAAAGCAACATCTGCATGTTCATTGGTTGCCTGCATTGCATCAAGGCCCCGATGGCTGCAATTTGTTTGGTTGCCTGTGTTTGTGCTTTAGGTGTGAGCAGATGCAAAGCACAACTATTTGATTGTGTGCAAGTACTTCATCTGCTCACCGCTTTCAAATATGGTGGACTTACCACCCATTTGACAGCACACAACACACTATGATCAACAGTAGCATAAAAACAACAAGAACAAGCAAAGAACAGGCATATCATAAGCTACTAGGCATAAGTTTAAAACAGCAGGGCATCCCATGCCCCTGCTGGACCCCAGGGTGTTGCTCCCTGGGCAAAATATGGTTATGCTCACAGCAAAAGATAAGTTCTAACTTCACCTAAACTACTTCACTTAAGAGTACTACGCAGGGTTTAGAGTTTCATACTTGACAGACGAACTAGAGGGCCTGAGTGATCTCGCCGACGCAACCGTGCTTTGTGCAACGGACCGTGCAGATGTTGGAGCTGTTGGCGTTGTAGATCTGCACATTGAGCCCCAGGCCGGAGAGCTTGAAGACTACAAGGTCGCCGGGGACAATCTCGTGCCGGCCGCAGAAGTACTCCCAGCTGCGCCCCAGCACAACGTGCCCCTTGAACATCTACATCTACACCTGGACCCAAAACTCGCACCAGTTGTTGGCGGAGAGGATGACGACGCGAGGAGGGCCGCTGACCAGCCATTGCTTCATCACCGGCCTGAATTTACGCGGGATGATGAGCATGGCGATGTCCTCCTGGTCAGCGATCTGCACGTAGAACCTGATAGGTTCCCGTGCACCCTCTTCGTGGCCGGTCCTCGGCCTCCTGCCAGCGCCCAGCGGCATCCTCACGAACTCCATCCTGCCAGGGAGCACCACCCTCTTCAGCCACCTGCCAGCGCTGCACTTTAACTAGGAGACAAAGATGCCAGTGGGGCAGAGAAAATATACAAAACTAAGCCAAGTGTGTTATATTTGACACTTGGCTTACATGTTTGGTATTTTACTTTTGTTGCATGGCAATACATGTCTCATTCATATCTTAAAGATCAAAGTACAAGTCATCTAAAGACCGACATGACAAAACTGAAAAGACAACAGAACATCTCTGAGCTTGACACAAACGTCCGTCACCTGCCTCCGACGCCACCACAGTAGCCACCAAAAGAATTGTTTTAAAAAGAAAAGGCATATGAAGGCCGAGTATGCGGTTAGAGGGCACTCGACCTATAGAGTCTGTCGCAACAGAACTATTGAATGCGGTGGGATTGGCCACCTGACATGGACTTCGCCGAGCTTGACTTGTAGGCCGAGTTTTTTTGGAGAATATGCCGAGTTCCTTTTGCAGAAATAACACAGCTTATAAAAAAACACTAAGCAACATGTATTTTTTTCCATAGTGCAGTAGTACCAATCATAGACGCCGGCAAAACAAAATGTGATAAAAAGAGAAAAGTGAGAGAAATGGAAAACAAAAGAAAAATCTAAAGAAAAGTCAAACTTTTACTGTTATAGCTAGAAGCCGTCTGGAGTTTCCATGTTGCATGCAATTGCAAACCAAATCCCTTAGGGCGCGTTTGGTTACCTACATGTTTTTTTGGTCACTTTGCATACTTGTCTCAGCTGGGCTTGACTTAGCATATGCAGGCAAAAAAGTAACATCTGCATGTTCATTGGTTGCCTGCATTGCATCAAGGCCTAGATGGCTGCAACTTGTTTGGTTGCCTGTGTTTGTGCTTTAGGTGTGAGCCGATGCAAAGCACAACTGTTTGGTTGTGTGCAAGTACTTGATCTGCTCACCACTTTCAAATATGGTGGACTTACCACCCATTTGACAGCACACAACACACTATGATCAACAGTAGCACAAAAACAGCAAGAACAATCAAAGACCAGGCAGATCATAAGATACTAGGCATAAGTTTAAAACGGCAGGGCATCCCATGCCCCTGCTGGACCCCAGGGTGCTGCTCCCTGGGCAAAATATGGTCATGCTCACAACAAAAGATTAGTTCTAACTTCACCTAAACTACTTCAGTTCAGAGTACTACGCATGGTTTAGAGTTTCAGACTTGACAGACGAACTAGAGGGCCTGAGTGATGTCGCCGACGCAGCTGTGCTTCGCGCAACGGACCATGCAGATGTTGGAGCTGTTGGCATTGTAGATCTGCACCTTGGGCCCCAGGCCGGAGAGCTTGAAGACTACAAGGTCGCCGGGGACGATCTTGTGCCGGCCGCAGAAGTACTCCCAGCCGCGCCCTAGCACCATGTGCCCCTTGAACATCTGCACCTGGACCCAAAACTCGCATCGGCGCCGGCGTCCTGGAGCTCCCCTCCCCTTGCACCGGACGCAGAGGAGAAAACCCTCTTATGGGGGTAAAAATACCCCCATAAGAGGGGCCTGCAATGGACGGCGCCAGCGGGTATTGGATCCCCGCGAGGTTCGAGCCGATGGAGAGGACCACCGGCTCCGGTGGCGGAGCCGGAGCGACCGGCGCCGGTGCTGCATTGGCCCGGGGCGGCGGCATGGTGCAGAAAGGGGAGGGAGCTCGTAGTGCCGCCGCCAGATCTACTCCGGCTGCGGAGAGGCTGGCAACCCACCTCTCTTGGATGGGATTGCTGCCAGCGATTACCGGAGTGGGTGGGGCGTGGCGAAATGGCGGCGTTGCCATCGGAGAAACCGAACGGGCGGTGAGGTGAGAGAGAGGGAGTGGGTGTGAACTGACAAGGGAGGTAACGGGAGGGGGCGTGGGGAGTTACGAGCCGTCGTAACGTCTCCCGCGCGTCCCCAGGCGTGCAGGCGCTCGCCACGCGTGGCTCGAGCGAGCCTGGCTCGCAAAAAACGGCTGATTCGGTCCTTCCTCTAGAGCCAGGCCCAGGCCTGCTTTGAGGTTCGTGTGGATCACGAATTAGATGCGACCCAGGTAACCAGACGGGTCAGATTCTCCCCGTTCAGGCCTGACCCGACCTAATGCAGGTAACCAAACGCGTCCTTAGCGATATGAACTGCGCAATCAATTCGGATACGAAGTGAAGACGGGAAGCACTCTATTAATTAAGGATGGTTTCCGTGCATCGATCGTTTGCGTGGCGAAGCCGTGCGTTTGACAGAGAGAGCGTGCACTACTGCATGGATGGAGACTGACGTGCGTTTCCAAAGGAGCTGAATCCCAGCTCCCACAACGCGCGGTCGTTCTACGCTTACGTTGCAGCGACACGAGACGCTTACGGACCGTATATACACTAGATGCGTACGCTAGCAAGCCGGATACGAACTGATCAGGACGGTTAGTCCGAAGCACTGTGGTATTGATCAAGGAAGGCACGTACATAGCCCTGTGTCGCGATCCATCCATATATACCTACCTAGCTAGGGTTGCACACCTACGTACCATATTAGCTAGTAGTTCCTTCCGATCAAGGCGACGAGAAGTACGTCCGCTAGCTAGCTCTGATCAAGGCGATTCCACATGGCCGGCCATGACGAGCTCTTTCCCGTCGGCTCCACCTTCAGTCCCCAGGATCACGTGCTTATCAACCAGTTCCTCCGCCAGAGGATCGCCGGAGCAGACCGCGGCCGCTTCAGCAGCTTCATCCACGAAGCCGACGTCTACTCCGCGCCACCCGGGGACCTCGTCGAGAACCGTGCCCACGCGCCTGGCTCCGACAAGGACGACGGGAAAGGAGGCGTGTGGTACTTCTTCTCACCGGTCCGTCGTCACCAGACCAAAGGTGGCCGCAGCGGAAGGCGACAGCGCGTCGTCGACGACGACGAGGGTTACAACTGGCACTCGGAGAAGAGCGAGCCCGTGCTAGACACTCAAGGTAAACGGGTCGGCCTCATCAACAATCTTTCCTTTGGGATCAAGAGGCCTGGAGCAGCCAGAACCAGGCTTGGGTGGTGCATGAAGGAGTACGGCCTCGACCACGACGACAAACAAGACGATGCGGCCGGACTGGTGCTATGCAAGATCTACGTGTCACCCCACAAGAAGGAGATTACCTACGCGTCCGTAATCAACGCCCCCGGTTCCAAGAGGAAGAGGAAGGCGGCCGACGTCCAACATCCGGAGGCTCCACGTCCCAAAACCCCACGTCGCCAACAGCTGACCATCCAAGAAGAAGAAGCCGCCGGCGGGAAGCTTCAGGAGTTCGAGCGTTCGTTCATGTCCGATGAAGACGAGGCGTTGCCCCCCGGAGTAGTGGACGACGGCAGCGTGGATCCAGGCGGCTTTTTCACCGACATGCTTCCAGAATTAGGATTGACGCTCCAGGGAAATACTAAGGCGGCCGAGCATGGCAGCGACTGTACATTGGAGGAGTCCTTGGCCGGCAAACATGGCGACGTCCACCAAGGCGTTGAGACGGTAGAGGAGGATGACGGCAGCTTCCAATGCACATGGGAGGAGATGTTCGGCGCCGACATGGAACTGGCATGCCTTGGCCCGGCGACGGCGTCGTTGCAAGTGAGGACCGACTCTGTGTGTGTGTGACGGAAAGTGCGGAATTTGCATCCGAGTGTGCGTGTATGTCTTGTTGATTGCACATTGTTGATGAACAAGCCATGCATATGTGCAGCAGATTAAGTAATTGTTTATTCTTTTGCCATATATTCATTTTAGACTACGTAATGATTAGTGATACAATTCCTCTGTTCCTAAGCGTGAAATAAATACTTGACGAATCAAAAACAAAATCCTGTCTGATGAGATCGGTGCATGTACTTTGCTGCAAGAACACCTAGCTCTAAGCATTTTGTTCATCCAAAAGTGTAAACATTACTTTTGTTTTCTTAACAGACCTAATCGCCTTTCTAAGACCGTCTTGCTATCTCATCAAGATAACGAAATGTACCTGCAATATGAACCGTTCATGCCCGTCTTATACCCTTCACATCTATACCCATGTGACATGGCGTAATCGAAGCAATACGTATTTTATATGGTTATACAATTGGATGAACACTATTATATTTTCAATGAGAGATCACCCAAATATATGACTACTGCGCAATCAAGGTGCATGAAAAGGGATTAACATCACATGTAGTTAATAATATAGTGATGTGGTATAGCCCTTTTCCCAACGTTCTCCGCGATCTTCTTCATCCTTTTCCCGCACCGTAGAACTCCTTCTCCGTGCCCGGCCTTTGCGTCAAGCTCCACCGTCGCAAAATATTGTCTTCTTAAAAGTCATCAAGGTTGACACGCAGGTCAACTAAAAAATAAAAGACAATCATATGGCTCCATTCATCATGCCGTACTATGGCTCGTAGGCCAAGATAAAATTATTAGAACATATCGCATCTCATACAAACATATTGTATAATCAAAGGCTTATACCACATCACATGCAAACCTCCTGCAAAAACGAGTTATACGCCTCTCATGGCTTTGCTAATTACCGTGGCTGCTATGGTTAAGTTGGCAAAATTTTACTTTTCCTACACACCATAAGCATGAAACTTCACGTTGTTGGTTTAACTTGCGAGGTGTATGAAACATGATACTTAATTAAAAATCTTGAGCCGCATACCAAACTTCGTCAGTACGCATGACCCTCGCGTAGACCATTATCTACATTACCCTTCCGCCTTCACAAAGATAAAGTTTATCTTTCTTGCCTATGAACAAACCTAAAGTATCTGAAGCTTAGCTATGGATGCCAGACCTTAGCAAGCCTGACCTTTGTAACAAAGCTTGAACATGCTGTTAAGATCAAAACCTCGCGAGATTAGAGGGGTAACATGAACGTCTAGTAAATAGAACCATGTAATCACCCGGCACATACGTGCAATGCCGCATATCACCATATGCTCTAATTGTACCTGCATCTACTCAAAGATTTTCTCATGATGCCACTATAGGGGAATGTGCTACGCAACAAAAAACTTATCCTACACTATCACACCCAGGAACACTGCGAAGATGGCAGTAACGATCAAACTCACCGACGTTGCAAAGTAGCAGAAGCAATAACGAGTTGGCGCAGCGAGACGATCCCGCCGATACACGCGGATAGGTTACACCTGCTAGCTGGGAGAATTGTTCTCTGAGACCAGAGTCAAATTAGACGACCCCTTCGAGGTCCATGCGTTCCGTGGTACTAGTCCAGCAGAGGTTCGACGTCTAAGAAGAACTACGAGGAAAACTAGAGAGAGGGAAAGCCTAGCGGCGCTTCTCGTCTAATTACCTTAGGCAAACTAGACCGAGATTAGCGACAATCTAATTATAATCCTAAACACTTAGGCCAATTAGATTGGGAGAGCGTGGAGCTATGCGGAGAGAGGCCCTTGGATTTGATGCATACTCCTTTTTACGTACAAATATGTACGTATTTCACAAATATGATAAAAACATGGGCTCACATGCAATTTTTTCACATAACTCTCTTTGGAGTATCTTAGATATAGCATATGAACATATTAAAAATGATAAAGTAGTATATATACTACCACATGGTAGTATATGAGAAATGGGTGTAACTACACCTGGTAGTAGGATATATATATATATATATATATATATATATATATATATATATATATATATATATATAGGTAAAATAGATGGGGCACGTAGGTGCCTGGCCACCTTGATTGTTTTGGAAACCATGGTATATTTAATTTGTTTCATAACTATTCTTCATGCAAGACTTTCCATGCTTATATTTTATTTTTGTTTTCTAAATATTAGGCATGCAAGACTTGCCATACAATAAATTGTATTAATGTTGATTTGTTTTGAATTGCTGCGAGTATCTAATGCGCGTATTTTTGTTTCCTAATACGGGTATCTGATACCTATCAACGAAATTATATATATATGCAGGTACGTATATATATATATATATATATATATATGTATATATATATATATATTCAATAATTTATTTTTGGAATTATTACATTTTGTTTGTATGTATGTTTCTAATATATATTCAATATATCGTATGACTAATGTATGATACCCATGCTATAATATACGCTACGACCATAAGAGTACAATATACCTCCTATTTTGTATACCCAATTTATTGTATACCCTAATGTCCAAATTTACGTATATACCTATTAGGTATACATTGGATATACCTATGGTATCGTATACCCAATGGATGTTCGTATGTATGTTTCTAATGAATTAATTTTCAAGGTATATGGCATTTAAATAAAAATTAGGACCGGGTCGTACCCAACGACGATAAGAGTACATCATATCTCCTATTGGGTATACCCATGATATCATATACCCAATATATCATATGCCTAATGTAAAAAACGCATGTTCCACAGATGAGTACAGTGCACCTCTTGCTAATACACGTATGAAAAATGTCTTCATACGCATTAATTTCTGATTTGTGTCTCTCCTATTTCTATTAATAGCTCTCAAATATGCAATGTTGTCATGCGTGGCATTCTCTTTCCTATTTGCTACTACTACATAATTATTGCCTTGCATGCTACTAATGGCCATATTTATGGTAGGTATTCTGCCATAATTATTTCCAAATCTGTCAATTGTAATGTCATGGGTAAAGATAATGACACCGTAACACTGAGTGGGCCTAGAGAGTATCTCTGTTATCGTGAGAGGAGCAAATCCCAGTCTTGAACTATTGCGCCTCCCCGCCGCCCGCACCTACCTTGCCTGCATGACGATGGCCACAATGGAAGAAAGGGAGGCCGCGCTCATGGAGGGCTACAAAGTTGTGGCTTTCTCCGGCATAAAAGTTGCTCTTAAATAGGTAGCATGTTTGGAGCGAGCATGCAACTAGACTGGTGTGCATGGCCCATAAAGCAACGTTCAGAGAAGCAGTAGAGCTTGTTGGCCACAAGCACAAAAACGAAGCCTCGCTTACTAAAGTGCTCCTATGTGAGCTTGTTGTGCACGCGCCCGCTTCATGGACCAGCTCAAAAAGGACGAGGGTGCGTCGGTTTCCCGGTTCGGCTGGTTACAGGTTGACCGGTCCACCAGTTATAGTTTTATTACTTCAATGAAATCCATTTTTTTCAAAAAGAAAATGTTAACTTTGTGATGAAAAACATATTTCCAAAAAAATAGAAATTCGTAAAAGTTCACGAAAAATAAAAAAAAGTTCACTGAATTCAAAGAAAAGTTCATCAACTTTGAAAAAAAGTTCACAATTTCAAAAAAGTTCATAGATTGTGCAAAAGATCACCAATTCGAAAATTTTAATTTATGTATAAAAAATGTTCATCAATTTTGAAATACAAAGCAAATGGAGGGTCCAGCGCCAACAAGAAAAAGTCCACACATTTGAAAAAAGTTCTTTGATTTTGGAAACATTTCACAAATTTGATATAAGCTCAGCGATTTAGAAAAAATGTTCAGAAATTTTGGGGAAAAATTCATCAAAATCCAAAAAAGAAGTTCACAAATTTGTAAAAAGTTGGTCGATATTGAAAATAAGTTCATCCATTTTGAAAAAATAGTTCATCAATTTTCAAAACCAATTATAAATTTCAAAAAAATTCACCGGTTTTGCAAAACAGTTCATTATTTTTTTAAAATGGGAAAAGGGAACTCAGAAAAGAAAAAAAGAAAACAAAAAACCAGAAATAAAACAATACAATACCCCGTTCAGAGAAAAAAAGAAACAAAAAAGAAAAATATGTTTGATGGGCCAGCCCATTTTGATCAAGAAAGGTAGCTCTTGTGCGCTGTTTACAGAAACACTTTAACGGGCGCTTAAGGCGGCAAATACGGGCCAGCCACTTAGCGCGAGCGAGAAAGAGCACTCGATAATTGCGATATCAAGAATGGGCCGGGCCACAAAACCGCAACGACGTTAGGCTCATTGTAGCGCACACTAGGCCTGCTATGTTTAGTTTTTCTTGTTCGCGTGAGACTCATAGTACTCCCTTTGTAAAGAAATATAAGAGCATTTAGATCAGTATTTTACTGATCTAAACGCTCTTATATTTCTTTACAAAGGGAGTACTAGACCTGCACCAGTCCCTATTTGTTTATTTTATTTTTCCTTTTTTGTGTCCTTTCTTCTTTCTATTATTTTTGTTACTTTTTTTCATTGTTACTATTCTTGCCGGATTAAAATCATCGCGTATTAAAATTGTGAGTGGCGCGATTCAAAAATATCATCGCTCTATTTTATAAATACTCATTTTGTAGTTCCGAAATGTTCACCGTTTACCTAAAATGTTCATTATATACTACCTCTGTACTAAAATATATTACATTTTTGCCGTTCAATTTGATACGGAGGGATTATTTCAGAAAATATTCAGCACCCATACGAGGAAATTCATTGTGCATTTAAAGTAAGATCATCTTGTATTTAAAAAAAATAATCATGTGTACTTTTTAAAATGTTCATCGCGCATTTCAAAATGGAAATGGTATATATCAAAATTTATTCAACATATATTTGAAAATATTAATCTTGTTTCAGAATAGAGTTTGTCGTGCATTTAGAACCTATTTATCATGCATTCAGAAAAATGTTCAACGTATATTAAATATATTCATTATTCCAGAAATATCTATTGTGTAATAAAAAATATCATGTATGAAAGAAAATGTTCATGGTGTTTCTATTTTCTTATTGCATTTTTATTTTTATTTTTCTTGTTCTCCTCGTCTGGTGCCAGTTTCTTGTTCACCGTGTATTAAAAAAAATACACATCGTGTCTTAAGTACCACATTGTTGTTACTTTTTTTATTTTATAGGGTACTATATCAACCTGTTCTGCGAACCACTCTGTCAGCTCATATCAATTATTATTTTTAAGTAACTTAACATGCACGTGAAGTCTCGATCAGTCCATCAATTTTCACCGGCCTCCACGTAGTGAACAAATGTTTGTGCATATGCACGTATCCCATATACGTACGGGAGGACACTGGTGAACGTTTTCTGTCTTTCTCTGAACAAATCAAGGGTCTCCCTCTCTCTAGCTAGCTACGACGTTGAGCACGAGCTCAACAACTGCCAAGGCATGGTCCCCAGTGCTAATCCCGGGCTCTCGAACTGGCTGAACCGTGTGTGCCTTTGAAACACCGCCCTTCCAGCCACGCAGACCATTTGTTGATGTAGTTTGCGGTGTCTTTAGCTGTGATTCTACCACTGGACAGCGTGCTCCAACCGCAATTCATGGCATCGTACATGGTCCGCAGCCTTGCGGCCTAGCACAGGACCACACACATGATCACCAAAGCCTTCTTCAGCTCGTCGTCCTTGAATGGTTCCTTCCTGTTCTGCTCTCACAGTGCCACCGCCGCCTCCGCCACGCCAAACTCACCAAGCTTCAGTTGCGGTAGGTTTGTGGCACCACCAACCAAGGTGTTATAATTACCGTTGAGTCCTACTAGTGTGGCGTCCAGAAGGACTTTAGTTCTTCCATCTGTCAGTTTGAACAACTTTCCTTCAAAGTTGGTGAAGGCGAAGACGTACACGTTGTCGTTGCGGGCGGAATCCTTGGGGGGCAGCCCCGCCCTTGCCTGCCAACTCCACTTCAACCCACCATGGTGGAGGCCTGTTGTCCTTGGTCTGCTTGACGAGCAGCACGAGCCATTGTTTGACCTTCCCCGGATTTGGGCCCAATAGCTTGGCATGCATAGTCAACGTGAACATCGTGTACGAGTTGGATAGATATTGAACTTCACCACTTCTTGAGGGCTACAACCGAAAGAAAAATAAATAAAAGCGAGTTAGAAAATTATAATATTAAAGTGATACTAACAAAAGAATGTTATTTGGTAGAAAATGGTAACATGCCTTATGGGAGAAAGGAAGGAGGATGGCGGACTTCAGTAGAAAATGCAAAATGAGATATTAGTTGGAGTTTGATTCCAGAATAGCTCTCGGTTGAACTTATTGAGCATCATCATATACATAAAACCTTGCAATCAAACTATTCCATTGCATATCGAAGGTGAGGGGAACCTATTAACCATCATTCAATACATATCTTTCCAATCTAACTATTTTTTTTGGTTAGATTATGATACTACAATTTATATGATTTTACTTTTTCACCTATTTTGGATTGATTTTAGTTTTCGTCGTCATTATAATATAGCTAGCGAAACAAGCAGCATAGAGTTTTCACTTTCTCTATCAATTTATGATGAGATAGTAGACCCGAATTGCTATGATGAAAGTAATAATATGTGAAAGAACTTACACGGGAGTGGTGGCGACTGGCAGAACCGCAATGCCATGATGAGCGTTGAAGACGGTGAACCGCCTCAACTTGTCGGCGGGGCCGCATGCCACCTTGTGAAGGCTGCACCGGCGCTCGTACAGGTCCCACAATGACTCCTCCAAGCAATGGCGGAGCTATGTACGTTGCTGCAGGGCCATGCCCCCCCCCCCCCCCCCCCCCCCAAGCTTTTATAAAAATCGGGTAGAAATATTTTGGGGATTACTTAGATTAGAGGAAATATAATATTTGCCCCACTCCCCTCCCCAAACATACATATTTTTGTTCGCCCCCCTAAAAATCTTGTCTAGCTCTGCCACTGACTCCGAGTCGAGGTCTTCATCAACGAACACCATGCTGGCCGCCGGCACAGCTGTGGCCAGGACTAGCGTGGCCACTGCTGTCACCATGTGCAGCAGCGGCCCTTGGATCAGGGCAGGATTGAGAGACATGGGAAGGGAGATGGCGTTGGGGCTGTGGGAAGTGATCGGGGCGCACAATATGCAGAAAGAGTCGGAGCCATGGATTTATAGGGAGCGTGATGATGTGGCTGTGAGCTAGAGCACACGCATGTAAGAAGGAGTGTTGTGGCTGAAGACAAAATACGGTCCCTATTGGAGGAAAAGGTGGCAAGCAGGCAATGTGTCCAAGTGGATGCCAGATCGACCGGCGATGTTGTCTTGTGTACACTAGCATTGATCTGTTGTACACGATTCCTCCCTCAAAACTTGAATGAAAAGATAAATCATCTCGTCCAATGCATATGGCTCGCGTCCATGAAAAGCAAAGCAACCCCAAGAGCCGGCTCAATCGATCTTAACAAATTCTGGCAGCCAAAACGATTCCACCATAGTAACCGGCTGTGTCCATCCATCCAGAATAGAACAAGCATTTTTCTATTCAAATGTTGGTGCTATCTCTTCCCCAATTTGCGTATGTGATAGATTCTAGTCAGCTGCCAAAGTTTCTTAAGTGTACGAGTCGATCGTGCAGTGTGCTCTTGTGCCTCGCATTTTTTAGAGTATGAGAGGATTGACCACAGGAAAGTAGAGTGAGTTAGGCGGTGAAGATGGCGAGCGACATGTTCTGGATCTAGATGTGAGGACTGATACGTCTCCAACGTATCTATAATTTTTGATTGTTCCATGCTGTTATATTATCATTCTGGAATGTTTTACAATGATTTTATAGCAACTTTATATCATTTTTTAGGACTAACCTATTGACATAGTGCCAGTGTCAGTTGTTGTTTTTTTGCTTGTTTTTTACTTGGCAGAAAATCAATACCAAACGGAGTCCAAACGCAGCGAAATTTTTTGGTGATTTTTTCTGGACCAGAAGACACCTGTTGGGCCAAAGAAGTACCAGAGGGGGGCTCCGAGGGGAGCACAACCCATCTGGGCGCGCCTGGGGGCCCAGACGCGCCCTGGTGGGTTGTGCCCACCTCGGCCGCCTCCCGCACCGCCTCTTTGCTCTATAAATACCTCAATATTCCAGAAACCCTAGGGGAGTCGACAAAAATCAATTCCAGTCGCCGCAAGTTCCAGAACCCATAAATCCAATCTAGACACCATCACGGAGGGGTTCATCATCCTGATTGGTGCCTCTTCGATGATGCGTGAGTAGTTCATTGTAGACCTACAGGTCCGTAGTTAGTAGCTAGATGGCTTACTCTCTCTCTTTTGATTCTCAATACAATGGTCTCTTGGAGATCTATTTGATGTAACTCTTTTTGCGGTGTGTTTGTTGGGATCCGATGAACTTTGAGTTTATGATCAGATCTATATTTTTATCCATGAAAGTTATTTGAGTCTTTTGATCTCTTATATGCATGATTACTTATAGCCTCTTTGGTTTAGTTAGGCCAACTAGATCGATTTTTCTTGCCATGGGAAGAGGTGCTGTGTGATGGGTTCGGTCGTGCGGTGTTCTTTCCCAGTGACAGAAGGGGCAGCAAGACATGTATTGATCGTTGCCATTAAAGATAACAAGATGGGGTCTATTTCTACATAAATAGATCTTGTCTACATCATGTCATCATTCTTATTGCATTACTCCGTTTTTCCATGAACTTAATACACTAGATGCATGCTGGATATCGGTCGATGTGTGGAGTAATAGTAGTAGATGCAGGCAGGAGTCGGTCTACTAATCTTGGACGTGATGCCTATATAATGATCATTGCCTGGATATCGTCATGATTATTTGAAGTTCTATCAATTGCCCAACAGTAATTTGTTTACCCACCGTATGCTATTTTTCTCGAGAGAAGCCACTAGTGAAATCTACGGCCCCCGGGTCTCTTCTTTATTATATTTGCCTTCGAGATCTATTTTCATTTGCTTTTATTTTCAGATCTATTAATCTAAAAACACAAAAATACCTTGCTGCAATTTTTATTTATTTATTTTATCTCGCGTTCCCGCGAGATCTATTTATCCAATCTACTATAATTTTACCTATCCTTTTACCCGTGAGGGATTGACAACCCCTCTCTTACGTCGGGTTGCAAGTATTTGTTCTTTGTGTGCAGGAGCTGTTTACGTGGTGTTGCGTGGTTCTCCTACTGGTTCGATAACCTTGCTCTCATCATTGAGGGAAATACCTACCGTTGCTGTGCTGCATCATCCCTTCTTCTTTGGGAAAATACCGACGTAGTTCAAGCCAACATCAAGGACATGCATATGTAGAGAATTCCAAGTATCAGGGAACCTTGCAAGCATAACATTTCCCTCATCAATGGAATTAGGGGGGAGGGTCACGATAGAAGACTTTATTGATGATTACTATAGTGTTGCTAATTTCGCAGCAACAAATACTCCCATAATGCCGGGGCTTAATGATGCGTCTCAATGGCCAAAGAGAACCCATGAATTCTTTTTGCACCCTCCAATCCTTCGAAGGGATCCTAGGAGGCCAAAGGTAGAGAGGCACAAGAGTGGTGCTAAGTATAACAAGAGCAAGAGAAGAAAGGGGCAACATCAGTGCCCAATTTGCAAAGACTATGGTCATAGATAGCAAGGTTGCAAAAAATGTTGATCCAGATACAAAAAGAAGTGTATGCTGATGTGGCAAAAGAAAGAACGTAAGAGTGTAATTTTGTTAACCATTATCATGCATATAACAATGCTAATGTTCTTTTGCTCATGTAGGAAAAAAAGAAATAAATCAATATCTGCATCAAGGAGTGGTGACTCTAATATCCAAGCAATCGAGGATACTCAACCAACACTAGCACTTCCATGTCCAACTAGCAACCAAAGTGAAGTTGATATGGTGAACTCAACATCTAAGACTACATCATCTAAATCCGTGAGGTAAATGACACTTTAGTTTTCAAGGTTATATTGTACTTCTCCTTTGCAATCATATCATCTACTTAAACATGAATAGCTAATTTAGGTAAAAAAACCGGTTCCAACCAAATTGAGAGCACCTCAATGGAAATTGTGTGAACAACAAACCAACGCAAGATCAAGACGAAGGCAAAGGTGATCCCGGTTATAGCAGACAACCCTTCAATGGACATTCGAAGCAAGAAAAGGCAACCAAACAGCCCTGCTATGGCCACTCGTAGCAAGAAAAAATTGAAAGGGAAAACTTTCTCTTTGTATCACATTTGTGAACTTGTTTTCTTGTACTGGATATTGTTCTCTCTTTTGTGCACTTCAATGTTGTACTGGACTGTGAGTACCATGTTTATTTGGAGACTTGCTTACTATCCTTATTATTGTAGGATCGAGATTATATCGATCAGAGGGGGGTGAATGGGAGATTTAAATTTTCTTTTGAAACTTCAAATCTCTCAGTATAGCACAGCGTAAAAATAACAATCGAAAGTAGGACTCTGAAACAAAACTACTCACGGCAGAAGATATAACATCAAAGAATAACTAGGAGATTGATTCTATGAACGAGACAATAATGCTATGGGCATAATAACAAAATGCTCTAAGGATTATGACATTGAAAAGGAAAGGAAACAAAAATAACATCATTGGGAGATATGCATGCACGAAATAAAGTAGAAGATATGAAACAGAAACATGCACACTACTGAGAGACGTTCATCACAGCGAGAGTAAGTAGGATAACAAGATAGCTCCAGATAAACAACAATGATCATACAGGCAGATAACCTTAAGAACAACGAACATAAACACACAACACAACATAGTTGCAAACACGATACACAACTTACATATAGACAAGCACAAATAAATAAGTGGCGAAGACAAAGAGCACCAAAGGTAAGTTACTGAAAGATTGTCGTAAGACATAATTGACCAGCATTGCTCGATCGCGACAGATGATTTGGAAAAATTTAGAAAAATAATTTGAAGTTCACACGACAAGTTTATGAAATCTTGTTTTTCATATCTATCAACTTTTTCATTAGCATGGTATGTTTTTTCAGAGAACTCATTATGTTCACACAAGTTCAGAAAAAATCGTAATTAGAATATCTATCTACAACATGACAATTTCATTATTAAGAGCATGCCATTTTTATTATTAAGAGCACAAAATTTTCATTTTAAGAGCATTGGCACTTTTATTATTATGAGCATGGCATTTTTATTATTAAAAGCATAACATTTTATTATCTATGTCATGGTAAATTTATTTTTAATGGCATGTCAATTTTAATAATTTGGATCATGGAATTTTTCTTCTTTATTTTTTTTGTTATGACAAAGAGCATGGTAATTTTAATGTTTGGATCATGGCATTTTTTTAATTTCATAGCATTTTTTTTATCTCAGCCATGGCAATTTCCTTTGTTTTTAAACATTTTAAATTTTGCAATTATTTTCTCATTGTTAAAATGTAACCTACTGCCTTGGCAACTAAATGTGTGTTGTCATCGCAACTCAAATTATAGAACCATGGCAAGTTAATATATATCATTTGTTTTTTCTATGTTTTCTTCATGTACCATGGCAATTTTGTGTATGTATTTTTTAGTTAATACATAAATATACCATATATTTTTTTATGGCATATTTAGTTAAAATGTTGTTTTTGTTCACATAATAACTAAGCAGTTTTGTTACATTTTCTTCCATTTTTGTGTTTTTTCTGTATTTTAAGTATGTCAAATTCCTACTTGCTTTTGGGATGTAAATAAATGATCATTTTGTACATAATGACATTTTCCTATGAACAACATGGCATTTTTTGCGTTGTTCAACTTTTTAAAATGCGGTCCAAATATCAGTTTTCAAAATTTCATACTACTTCACATTAAATGGGCATCTTTTATTTGGCCCAACCATTGGCTCAGACACATGGAGTGGGGAGGTTTTCGCTGGGAGAGATTTCCTTCAGCGATCAACTTCGTTCCCTCGATCCTCTACCCCCTAGCGAACATATCGTTCGCTGGAACCCCCCTCCCCCCACCCTGAGTTGACGTACGCCGGTTTTTGGCATCCACAAAATAACCAAGCAAAAGTTCTTACAAAAGATTGAATTAGATTTAAATTTTGTTAAAGTTCAGATAAACATTTAGTAAAAATGCATACACATCGTACCACACTAAGTAACCAAAAATTCTGCAACCTCGGTCAAATTTCATCGGTACAATGAGTGTATTGTCTAACCTTAAATAATCAACTACCAAACAAAAAGATAAACTAATTTTTATGCAATGTTCGATTCCACCCTAAATGGTCATTAGAGCTTAAACTTCTACTGAATATATTTTTTCTTTTTTTTGATGATAAATATTAAGTTTATTAGTTTTGTACTCCCTCCGTTTTTATTTACGTTGCATATTAGCTTTGTCTCGAGTCAAATTTTGTAAACTTTGACCAAGTTTATAGAAGAAATTATTAACATCCACAATACCAAGTTAGTACCATTAGAATCATCATTCAATATATTTTCATACCATATATATTTGTTATTGTGAAAGTTTATATTGTTTTTGATAAACTTGGTCAAACTTTATAAAGTTTGACTTAGGTCAAAGCTAATATGCGGGGTAAATAAAAACGGAGGGAGTACATGTGTAGCTTAATGGTTTCCTGAAGTAGCTTAAAGATATTTGGCTAAATACATTATGTAGTTTTTATTTCAAGCAAGAGATTATTTAGTATTTTTAATGAGAGTACAAGCTAGATATAACTTTTGTGGCTGTTGTAACAAAAAAAAAGAAACAGTCCGATTAGCACTACACTAGGCTGCTTGATACGAGTTTTCGAATGGCACTAGCACGCGATGCTGCCACGACACCACCGGTCCACCACTCGGACCTTGCTGGCCTTCCTTGCCACGGTCTCCCTCGCCAGTTCAAGATCCAGGGAGGATGGATCTGGATATTCTCGGGAGACCGGAGAGGTAGGGATGTGGTCGACGGACCAACAATAGGACCACCCGCATTGTATGCTGCTGGCTTGCAGGCTAGGGTTCGGAAAGATCGGGCTAAGATGATGGATGGAACTTATATATTGACGAAGAAAGATGGACGGGTCTAAGAAAGATGGGAAATTTGAGGCCTTTGAGGCTTTTAGACAATGTTATTAACTGATTATGATTTGTGCTGCTGCTCAAGATGTTCACACTGCTGCATCGAACTTCCGTTGTTGCTTTCATGTGTGTTTTAGTGGTCATATATTGTTGGTTTCCGTTCTTTTGCTACTAAATTGCTAGATGTTGGCTCTTTTGAACATCAGGTTTTGCACCATAGTGCATGCGTCGCCGTCAATGCACGGTGGGTTTCTTGTTAGTGCTTTAAACCCATTTCTTCCCTTTCTCATTTCCTGGATACCTTTGTATGCTGGGAAGATTTATTTCCTTTATGAGGACTAATGGAAATGGCTAGGATTAGGCCTGTTAACAAAAAAAAAAAGAATGTTTACACTTTCCGATGAACATAATGCTTTAGAGCTAGGTGTTCTTGCAGCAATGTACATGCACCGATCTCATCAGACAGGATTTTGTTTTTGATTCGTCAACTATTTATTTCACACTTAGGAACAGAGGAATTGTATCACTAATCATTACGTAGTCTAATATGAATATATGATAAAAGAATAAACAATTACTTAATCTGCTGCACATGTGCATGGCTTGTTCATCAACAATGTGCAATCAACAAGACATACACGCACACTCGGATGCAAATTCCGCACTTTCCGTCACACACACACAGAGTCGGTCCTCACTTGCAACGACGCCGTCGCCGGGACAGGGCATGCCAGTTCCATGTCGTTGCCGAACATCTCCTCCCATGTGCACTGGAAGCTGCCGTCATCCTCCTCCACCGTCTCAACGCCTTGGTGGACGTCGCCATGTTTGCCGGCCAAGGACTCCTCCAATGCACAGTCGCTGCCATGCTCGGCCGCCTTAGTATTTCCCTGGAGCGTCAGTCCTAATTCTGGAAGCATGTCGGTGAAAAAGCCGCCTGGATCCACGCTGCCGTCGTCCACTACTCCGGGGGGGGGGGGGGGGGGGGGGGGCAACGCCTCGTCTTCATCGGACATGAACGAACGCTCGAACTCCTGAAGCTTCCCGCCGGTGGCTTCTTCTTCTTGGATGGTCAGCTGTTGGCGGCGTGGGGTTTTGGGACGTGGAGCCTCCGGATGTTGGACGTCGGCCGCCTTCCTCTTCCTCCGGGCGTTGATTACGGACGCGTAGGTAATCTCCTTCTTGTGGGGTGACACGTAGATCTTGCATAGCACCAGTCCGGCCGCATCGTCTTGTTTGTCGTCGTGGTCGAGGCCGTACTCCTTCATGCACCACCCAAGCCTGGTTCTGGCTGCTCCAGGCCTCTTGATCCCAAAGGAAAGATTGTTGATGAGGCCGACCCGTTTACCTTGAGTGTCTAGCACGGGCTCGCTCTTCTCCGAGTGCCAGTTGTAACCCTCGTCGTCGTCGACGACGCGCTGTCGCCTTCCGCTGCGGCCACCTTTGGTCTGGTGACGACGGACCGGTGAGAAGAAGTACCACACGCCTCCTTTCCCGTCGTCCTTGTCGGAGCCAGGCGCGTGGGCACGGTTCTCGACGAGGTCCCCGGGTGGCGCGGAGTAGACGTCGGCTTCGTGGATGAAGCTGCTGAAGCGGCCGCGGTCTGCTCCGGCGATCCTCTGGCGGAGGAACTGGTTGATAAGCACGTGATCCTGGGGACTGAAGGTGGAGCCGACGGGAAAGAGCTCGTCATGGCCGGCCATGTGGAATCGCCTTGATCAGAGCTAGCTAGCGGACGTACTTCTCGTCGCCTTGATCGGAAGGAACTACTAGCTAATATGGTACGTAGGTGTGCAACCCTAGCTAGGTAGGTATATATGGATGGATCGCGACACAGGGCTATGTACGTGCCATGCAGCGAAAGGGTTCGTTTCAACAACCTAACAGGCGATAGGTTGAAGTTTTAGTTAAACAAACGGACGTACACTGTAAAGTGTCACAAGGGGCGCAGACAGAGTGCAATGCATGGGAGTGGTTGAAGGAAGTTTGTTGCACACAGCAAGTTGGGGAGGGGTCAGCTGGTTTTCTTCTACTTGGACCAGACTTCTCGAAGGGAAGTTGTTTGCGTGATGGATTCACAGGTTCGCCATTTGTGCACCGCCTCACAAGGACCGATGTTGAATTGGGAGCATGGTATGTATCCTTTTTTCATTTTCAACTCTTTTTGTTCAGGTGATCTTTGTTTGTTCCTTTTAGATTTTTGTTTGTATATGTACAAGTAAGAATCCAAGTACATAATGAGAATCTGAATAGAAACGGGGGTGGGGTGGGGGGGATAAGGTGAATCTGAACTGAAATTACATAAGTCAAACTATAATCAATTGGCATTTGTTTTGTAAGTAGGCGGGAGGAGCGTGGGAGGGAGTTGCATGTCCGACACTAGTCGCCCTCGACTACAATTGCATGTCTCCCGACCGACAGCAACTGGCCTTGTGTTTTTTATCGGAAGGGGGGGGGGGGGGGGTTGGGAGCAGTTGCGTGTCCGACAGTAGGCTTGCAACTGCAAGTGTTGCCCTCACCCGCAACTGCATGCCTACACACCCGACTGCAACTAGCCTTGTGTTTTTTGTCGCAGAGGGAAGGGGGCCAGTTGCATGCCCAACGACAGGCTTGCAACTGCAAGTGCCGCCTTCGACTGCAACTGCACGTGCCGCCCTCTACTTCAAACTGCATGCCCACACACCCTGACTGCAACTGCATGCGCACACCCCGAATGCAACTAACATTTGTTTTGTAAGTGGACATCGAGAGAGGTGTGGGAGTTGCATTGCTGATACTAGACTTGCAACTGCAAGTGTCGCCCTCGACTGCAAATGCATGTCTCCTTCCCGCTGCAGCTGGCCTTGTGTTTTTGTTGAAGAGGGGGCCAGGGCAGTTGCACGTCCGACAATAGGCTTGCAACTACAAGTGTCGCCCTAGACCGCAACTCTATGCCTACACACGTGACTGCAACTGCATGCCCACACACCCGGATGCAACAGACATTTTTTTTGTAAGTGGGCGGCGGGAGAGTGTTGGGAGTTGCATGTCCCATACTAGACTTGCAACTGTTCCCCTCAACTCCAACTGCATGTCTCCTTCCCGACAGCAACCGGCCCTGTGTTTTTGTTGGAGAGGCCAGGGGGGATTTGCACATCCGACAGTAGGCTTGCAACTGCAAGTGTTGCCCTTAACCGCAACTACATGCCTACACATGCGACTGCAACTGCATGCCCAACACCCGAATGCGACTGATATTTGTTTTTGTAAGTGGGTTGTGGGAGAGGGGTGGGAGTTGCATGTTCGACAGTAGGCTTGCAACTGCAAGTGTCACCCTCAATTGCAACTACATGTCTTCTTCCTGACTACAACTGGCCTTTGTTTTGTGGGGGGGGGGGGGGGGGGGGGGGGGCAGTTGCATGTGTACAGTAGGCTTGCAAATGCAAGTGTCTCCATCGACCTGCAACTACATGCCTACACACTCGAGAGCAACTTCATGCCACACACACCGAATCAAACTAACAATTGTCTTGTAAATGGGTGCCGGGAGAGGGGGAAGTCGCATGTCAAACAGTAGGCTTGCGACGCAAGCGTACCCTTGACTGACAGTGCATGTCTCCCTCCCGACTGCAACTAGCCTTGTGTTTTTTGTTGGAGAGGGGGGGGGGGGGAGGTGCATGTGCGATAGTATGCTTGCAACTGCATGTGTCGCCCTCGCCCGCAATTGCATGCCTACACACCCGACAGCAACTTACCTTGTGTTTTTTGTTAGAGGGGGGGGGGGGGGGGGGGGGGGGGGGTAGTTGCGTGTCTAATAGTAGGCTTGCAACTGCAATTGTCGACTGCAGCTGCATGCCCACTGACGCGAATGCAACTGACATTTGTTTTGTAATTAAGTAGGCGGCGGGAGAGGGGTGGGAGTTGCATGTTCGATACTCGACTTCGAACTGCTAGTGTAACCCTTGACTACAGCTGCATGTCTCCTTCCTGACTGCAACTCGCCTGGTGTTTTTTCGGAGAAGGGGGCGCAGTTGTATGTCCGACACTAGGCTTGTAACTGGAAGTGTTGCCCCCGACCGCAATTGCCATTTTTGTTTTGTTAGTAGGCGGCGAGAGGGGGTGTAGTTGCATGTCCGGCAGTAGGCTTGCAACTGCAAGTGTTGGCCCCTACTGCAATTGAAGTTTTTGTTTCTGTCAGTGGGTGATGAGAGAAGGTGTTGTGTAGTTGCATGTCTGACACCTGGCTTGCAACTACAAGTGTTGCTCTGGACTACAACTGCATGTCTAGCAAACGACTGCAACTGACATTTTGTTTTGTTAGTGTGGCGGGAGAGGAGTGAGAGAGGGTGATAGGTAGTTGCATGTCCAACATTAGGTTTACAACTGCAAGTGTCGCGCCCTGACTGGAATTGACATTTTTGTTTTGTCAGTGGACGGTGGGAGAGGGGCGGTAGAGGGTGATGGGCAGTTCCATGCCCGGCACTAGGCTTGTAACTGCAAGTGTCGCCCCCGGCCGCAACCACAAGTTTGACACTAGGCTCGGAACTACTAGTATCGTGCACTACTGCAAATTGCTAGTGTTTGTCCTCGGCTGCAAATGCATGTCCCCATGGGACCCGCAACTTTTTGTTTTTTGTCAAAGGGCGGCAAGAGAGGAGGCGGAGGGGAAGATTTCAACATGATTCTTTTGCTTTTGTTATTTTTTAAATCAAATAAAAAGTACAAACTTATTTTCCATGCACATCAAATCAGATACAAAGTTAAGCTTGTTTATCTAAGAAATTAGAAGTAAAATCAATTGTTTTCTTTTTTTTTCTTTTTCTGAAGTCTATGGAATGTGGTCCCATGCTCAACATCTTCTAGAGGTCTCCCCATAGTACTCTTCAAATTCAGGGAGAGGGAGAGAGGGAGAGGGAGAGAGGAAGGGAGGGAGGGAGGTTTGATTGTAAGCTTTTGTACAGGTCAGTAATGTTTGATGGAGTTCCACTTTAGAATTTATTTTTCTCACAGCCATATTGCATGACCATGTTCGAATTTGAATTGAATTGCGGCTGCTGAAATCCATGTAGCCATGTACGCATGAATTAGGTTTTGAACGGCTCAATGATGATTTTTGTTCAGAGTAGGTTCATGTGTGTGTGTGCGCGCGCGCTATATGATTTTCCTGTTCTTTTTGTCCTGTTTTTTAACACAAGCAAACACTAAAGTTTTGTGTATTCCTGAAGTAGAGTTGAGAACATGTCAGCTAGATACAGTGGATCACAACATACTCTCGGGAATATATGAGGAACCGTGAGCCTTTTTTGTGTTGAAGTTCATTTCTAATGGTTTTGTTGTCAGACTTTTTGTGAAGTTTCCAAGATTTTGCTTTTTAGTTGGACATTCTAGTTCAAATGTTTTTATCAGTTACTTTCCAACATTTTTTCAGCTGGTATGGTTGTGGCTGTTCCAGGTAAAGTTTTGCAATAATGACACCAATGATGCCCCTGTTTCGGTAGTCTGGTTTTATTAGGCTTGGCAATTCCCCGCCTAAGATAATGGATAGTAAATCACTACTAAAAACTGACTCCCAAATCCTGGACTGTCAGATGGCAGTAAATGCCCATGAGTGTGTGTGTGTGCGCGCGCGCGCGCTAGCCTGGATGTTCTGCAGGAAGATTCCATTTGTTGAAGCGACCTTGACAAGTCTGTGCTCTTTTCTGCACAATGTAGAGTAGCTGGTGAGGTTTGTTTGTCCTGTGTAACCTAATAAAAAGTTTTCTAACAACCAACATGTGGCATATTACCCGTATTATTTTAACTGTTTTAAGTTTTGTTGCCGTGAATTCCGTTATTACCTGCATTTTGTTCATGTGATATATGCTGGTGGTTCTATTTTTTATTTTTATTTTGCGGCTAAAACCGTTGATGAAAGGAACTAAAACTGTCTGATTTGCCAAAATTTTCAAAGTACCTTTGGTCATCGCGTCTAAACTTGACAATGAAAGTGGCTATAATGATCGCCCGGTTCCTAGCCTTAGTTTCCTGCCTTTCTTATGTTGTCCAGTCCCATTGCTTACAACACTAATGTCTTAATATACATTTGTGAATACAGCAACGCACGGGCACTAACATGGATGCTGAAGGAAGGGCCCTGAAAACGATAGAGAGAGAAATACAGAAGGCAGAGATCAGTGTCTTGAAGATCCAGAGTTAGAAGAGAGACGATATCATGTAGAAACCGTGTCACGTTTTGCTCTTTTGAAGAAGTTGCTACACTGGTTTGTAACCTTTTTCTACAGATAGTCATTTTTTTCCTGAGTTCTAGTTGATACAGGAAATTAACTAGCTAGCATAGAAAGTTAACTAGGTACGTCCCCGTGGCTCTGTACTCTTTGTTGAAGTTTTAACTAGCTAATACATGAAGTTTGTTAACTATCTAATTAATACAGGGAAGTTAACTATCAAAGTCAACCGTGTCTATGTACTCTTGTTGAAACAAGGAAGAGGTCCGAAACAACCATAAGTTGCTCTGAACAACTCCACGAACAGCGGACAACATGGTTCAGTTAGCTAGCTCTGAACATCATTTTTTTCTGAAAAGAAATGTGAAACATAAAATAGTGTGATGATATGGGGCGCACAAAGTTTTGTTTGTGTGCTGTGTATGCCTCCACACCCTCCTCCTATGTACGGTCATCACTGCTCTGAAAAGGACAAACAAACAAACAAAACCCACACCCCAAGCCCATCATGGGGAGATTAAGACCCAATAGGGAGGGAGATAAAACGGGCCAAATCTGGTACAGGTGACGTCAGCCGCGAAGTCTCAGTCGACTGAGACCTAGATAGACCCTTGATTTATATATAGAGTGCTTCCCGTCTTCAATTCGTACCCGAATTGCTAGCACGGTGCATATCGCTAAGGGATTTGGTTTGCAATTGCATGCAACGTCGAAATTAACTCAATGAAAAGAGTGCTTCGGACTCAGCCTCCCGTCTCATATCGCTAATGAGCTCGTGATGGCCGGCCATGTGGAATCGCCTTGATCAGAAGTAACTGACGTATTTATCTCCTTGATCGGAACTAGCTAAGGTACGTAGGTTGCGAACCAACCTGTGGTTGGATGGTTAGAGGGACTGTGGTATCTCCAGCCTATCAGGATTCAAATCCTGATGCTCGCATTTATTCCTGGATTTATTTCAGGATTTCCGGCGATGCGCATTCAGTGGGAGGAGACGTTCCCGTCGACGATGAGGTGCCTATGGTGACTTCGTAAATTTCAAGATGATATGTCGGTTCAGTCTTTCGGAGGTGCTCATAGGGATAGGGTGTCTATGTGTGCGTTTATATGGGTGAGTGTATGCGCGTGTATATGAGCGCTTGTGTCTGTACTGATGTTCAAAAAAGGTACCTAGGTTCTAGGTTGTATATATGGATCGGGACAGAGGGCTTCTCGTCTTCATTTCGTATCCGGATTGCTAGCGTAGTTCATATCGCTAAGGGAGTTGGTTTGCAATCGCATGCAACGTGGAAACTCCAGATGGCTAGAGTAGCTAGTAAAAGTTTGACTTTTCTTTATATTTTTCTTTGTGCTTCATTTCTCTCACTTTGCTCATCTACTCCCTCCGTGCTTTAAAATGTGTACTTCCAATTTTGTTGGAGGGTCAGACTATCTCAAAGTTTGATTGAGTTTGTACAAAAATATGTCAATGCTTATGAAACCAAATAGATATATGACGAAAATATATTTTATCATGAATCTGATGCTACTAATTTGATGGCATAAATGTTGGTCTATTATTATATAAATATGGTCAAACATAAAAAAATTTGATTTTTAAACAAAGTTAGAAGTATACTCTTTTAAGAACGAAGGGAGTATGATGGTACTACTGCACTACGGAAAAAATACATGTTGCCTAGTGTTTTTTCATATTATTTCTCGGGTACTCCGCTTAACCTAGTGTAAGCCAAGCGGATTTAGGCCCCAGGCAGAAGGGGCGGCGGCCTCGGGCGTGAGGCCCATGTCCTTCATATACTTGTGCACTGTAGGTACAGTAAATTGCTACAGTCAACAGAGCTGCCTGGGCCTTGGCTCATTCCTGGATCCGCCGCTGAAGCCAAGTACCCTCTGAAAAACAGACGGCAACTACAGGCCCTCGTCTTAATCTCCAACAAAGCCAAGCACATCCCAAAACATACACGCCTTACAAAAGGAACTCGGCATATTCTTAAAAAAAAAAAACTCTTCTACAAGTCAGGCTTGTCGAAGTACCTGCCACACGTGGCCATCCCTGTTGAGTATATGTGCTGTGCATATTGTGTATTGGGCCCACCTCCTAGTTTTCTTGTATAGTTGAGGTCGTGGTCCACCGTTGTACATCATATATACGTGCGATTGCACCTGAGTAATACATCATGTAATTCCCACAACATACATGGTATCAGTTTTTAGGTTTCAACCCTAGCTTCCACAGCCGCCGCCGCGCCCTCCTCCGCGCCGCCGCCGCTCCAGCCGCTGCCGCCGCGCCCCCCCCATCGTGCCGCCGCCGCCACCTTCCCTTCTCGCCGCCGCGCCACCCCCTGCCGCCGCTGCTTTTCCTGATCGCCACAGCCGCCCCGTCCGCTGCTGCCGCCCCTACCTGAGCGCCGCCGCCATCACCTCCCGTCGCCGCCGCCGATCCTCCCAGCCGCTGCGACTCCCTCCCCTCCACCCGAAGCCGACGCTGCACCTCTCACAGCCGCTACCGCTCACCCAACCCTAACCCTAGCCACACCACCACCTCGCCGCCATGTCGTCCGTCACCTCGCCCGGCTCCGCCAACAACTCCAACCCGTTCGCCGACGTCACTGACATCCGCAACCTCAACATCTACGAGCGGGTTCCAGTTCGTCTCTCCCAGATGGACTCCTCCTACTACGCGTGGAAGACGTACTTCTCCCTCGTGTTCCGGGAGTACCACCTCGTCGACCATGTGGACCGCTCCGTCGACTCTAGCCTCGTCCCCGACTTCCATGACTGCTCCACCATCGACGCCACGCTCATCCGGTGGTTCTTCCTCACCATCTCGCGGACCTGTTTCAGAAAGTCGTGCAAGACGGTGATGACGCCCACGCCGTGTGGACCAAGCTGAATGGGCTCTTCACCGACAATCGACTTCAACGTCGGATTTTTTTGCAGCAAGAGTTTTTTGGATGCCACCAGGACAACTCCTCCGTCGACGACTATTGTCGCCGCCTCAAGACTCTCGCTGACGAGCTCCGAGATATTGGCGCGAAGATTGGCGATGATCTCCTCCTCAGCACGCTCACCGCTGGCCTCAACGAGGACTTTGGCAACGCCGCGGCGAACCTCACCCTCATCCCCGAGCCCTCCTTCGCCAAGTTCGTTGCTTAAATCCGATTGGAGGAGCTGCGGATGAAGCAGGTGAAGGCGCGGGCCATCCACACCGCCCTCGCCGCCGGCACCACCCGCGGCGGGCTACCGCCGCCACCCGCCGCCCCGGCTGCGCCCCAACAGCAGCGCCACCCGGCACCCTACCCGCAGCCGCAGCAGCAGCCACCGTGCTGCCCTTGCCGCCACCCCCGTACGGGGCCCCCGCTCCTCCCGCGCCACCCGCTGATCGGCACCGCGGAGGCCGACGCGGCAGCCAGCAGCAGCCGCAGGCCGCGGGCCCTCCTCGCCAGCAGGAGCAGCTCCTGGTGCCTCCTCTGTGGGCCGGTGGGTACAACCCGTGGACCGGTGTCGTTCATGCGTACACCATACCGGTCCCATGGGCCCCTGCACCGACTATTCCCGTGCCGCGTCCGCCGGCGCATCAGGCGTACTACGCGGCTCCGCAGCCCTATGGAGGGTACCCACCGCCACAGCTGAGTGGCGGCTACGGCTTCCCGATGGCGCCGCCATCACCTTCGCCGGCGCTGCCACCGGCGCCTTGGGATTCGGCGCTTCTCGCCGCACTGCACAACGCCCCTACGCCGAACAACTACACTGGAGGCGGTGATTGGTACATGGACACCGGGGCCACGGCTCACATGTTTGCTCATCCTGGTAATCTTGCCTCCTTCACTCTCGTCACCATCGACTGCCGCATCATTGTCGGTGACGGTTCCATCCTCTCTATTACACACGTCGGGCACACTTCTTTTCCTTCTAATTCCATGCCTTTATCTTTGTCTAACATACTTGTGTCACCTCATCTTATTAAGAATCTTATTTTCGTTCATTGTTTCACTCGTGAAAATCCTGTTACTGCTGAATTTGACGAGCTTGGTTTTTGTGTCAAGGACGCTCGAACCAGGATGGTACTTCACCGATGTGACAGCCCCGACGAGCTCTATCCGGTGCATTCGCCTTTCTCCACCACCACCGCACCGGTTGCCCTCTCCGCTGGCGTTGATCTCTGGCACGCTCGTCTGGGTCATCCCAACCCCGTCACCCACTAGTAGAAAACAGGGCTTTGGTCCAGGCCAGGCCAGCCCATTAGTCCCGGTTCAGTCAGGAACCGGGACACATGGGGGCATACGTCCCGGTTCGTGCGCCAGGGGGCCGGCCGGGGCTCGTGGGGCATTGGTCCCGGTTCATCTGGACCCTTTGGTCCTGGTTCGTGGCTGGAACCGGGACCAAAGGGTGGCCTTTAGTCCTAGTTCCAACCACGAACCGGGACCAATGTTGTGCCTATATATATTCCCCTCGCCCGCGAGCAGAGCACTCCACTGCTCTGTTTTTTTCTGGCCGGCGAGGGGAGGGGTTTGTGGTGCTCTAGCTCACCTCCTATGCACATGAGGTGTTCGATGAAATGCCCGAGCCACACTTAACCTTTCTCCTCTCGAAGCTCCTTGTCCAAACTCCATTTTCCTCAAGATTTGTCTAGGTTTAGCGGTCCGTCACGTCCCATCCCCGTCTTCACCGCCGTCGATCGCCCGCGCCGATCTCGTTGCCGGCATAACCGTGGTGAGCCTCTTGTTCTTATCTTCTTTCTAAAAGAAAAAAATTCTTACTTGTATGATTTAGATAGATACTTGTCTAATTTTCTTACTTTTATTATTGTTTGTTATTATATAGTGCGATGGTTTTGGTATCCGCCCCCGTCGGCCCTCGTCCTGTCTATGATTCGGATGTGGTATATATTATATTTTAGAACTATTTGGTTCATTTATTGTTTATGACAATTATGCCGACCAACGTGACATAGATTTTTTTATCTAGGAGGTATGTGAATCGGAAATTCCAACCGACCCTATTGTCGAGAGGTTAAATTTAGTTGAAGAAGAAAACAATTACTTGAAGGAAAAATTGAAAAAAATTGAGGAGGAGAAGATGATATTGGAGTTGCATGTTGCGGATGTCGTCGATGATCACAAGATCAAGATGGATGCAATGCGCTTCAAGATTAGAAAGTATAGAAAATATGTCATTCATACCGAGGCCTGGTATCATTATGCCGTTGGATCAATTGTTACCTTGGTTGCGATTATGATCGCATTTGTTGTTGCATTGAAATGTTTTACATAGTTTCAATGTATGGTTTAATTAGATGCTCTGGAGAGCTATATGTTGTTCAATGAGAACTATGTATGTACTTTGGTTTTAATGTAATGATGAACTTCTATTAATTTGGTCACTTATCTATTCATGATGTTTTGTAATGGTTTTTTACACACTTAATTATATATAATGCACGCAGATGAACCGGCAATGGATGTACGGTGACAGACGCACCTCCGAGTACATTAAGGGCGTGCAGAATTTTCTCGACGTGGCTGAGGCAAACAAGCAGAATGGTTTTATGTGTTGTCCATGCCCTATATGTGGGAATACGAAGTCTTACTCTGACCGGAAAATCCTTCACACCCACCTGCTTGAGAAGGGTTTCATGCCACACTATAATGTTTGGACCAGGCACGGAGAAATAGGGGTTATGATGGAAGACAGCGAAGAAGAAGGGGACGATGACAACTATGTGCCCCCTGAATACGGTGATGCTGCAACGGGGGAAGCTGAAGATCAAGAGGAACCAGACGATGTGCCCGATGATGATCTCCGCCGGGTCATTGTTGATGAAAGGAGACAGTGCGAAAGTGAAAAGGAGAAGCTGAAATTCGATCGCATGTTAGAGGATCACCAAAAAGGGTTGTACCCCAATTGCGAAGATGGCAACACAAAGCTCGGTACCGTACTGGAATTGCTGCAGTGGAAGGCAGAGAATGCTGTGCCTGACAAAGGATTTGAGAAGCTACTGAAAATATTGAATAAGAAGCTTCCAAAGGATAACGAATTGCCCGACAGTACGTACGCAGCAAAGAAGGTCGTATGCCCTCTAGGATTGGAGGTGCAGAAGATACATGCATGCCTTAATGACTGCATCCTGTACCGCGGTGCGTCCGAGGATTTGAACGCATGCCCGGTATGCAGTGCATTGCGGTATAAGATCAGACGAGATGACCCTGGTGATGTTGACGATGAGCCCCCCAGGAAGAGGGTTCCTGCCAAGGTGATGTGGTATGCTCCTATAATACCACGGTTGAAACGTCTGTTCAGAAACAAAGAGCATGCCAAGTTGATGCGATGGCACAGAGAGGACCGTAAGAAAGACGGGAAGTTGAGAGCACCCGCTGACGGGTCGCAGTGGAGAAAAATCGAGAGAAAGTACCGGGCTGAGTTTGCAGGTGACCCAAGGAACGTATGGTTTGGTTTAAGCGCGGATGGCATTAATCCTTTCGGGGAGCAGAGCAGCAATCACAGCACCTGGCCCGTGACTCTATGTATCTATAACCTTCCTCCTTGGCTGTGCATGAAGCGGAAGTTCATTATGATGCCAGTACTCATCGATATCCAAGGCCCTAAGCAACCCAGCAACGACATTGATGTGTACCTAAGGCCATTAGTTGAATAACTTTTACAGCTGTGGAATGGAAACGGTGTACGTGTGTGGGATGAGCACAGACAGGAGGAATTTGACCTGCATGCGTTGCTGTTTGTAACCATCAATGATTGGCCTGCTCTCAGTAACCTTTCAGGACAGACAAACGAGGGATACCACGCATGCACGCACTGTTTAGCTGACACCGAAAGTATATACCTGGACAAATGCAGGAAGAATGTGTACCTGGGGCATCGTCGATTTCTTCCGACCAACCATCAATGTCGAAAGAAAGGCAAGCATTTCAAAGGCGAGGCAGATCATAGGAAGAAGCCCGCCATGTGTACCGGTGATCACGTACTTGCTATGGTCAATGATTTACACGTAATCTTTGGAAAGGGTCCCGGCGGACTATCTGTTCCGAATGACGCTGAGGGACGCGCTCCCATGTGGAAGAAGAAATCTATATTTTGGGACCTACCCTACTGGAAAGACCTAGAGGTCCGCTCTTCAATCGACATGATGCACGTGACAAATAACCTTTGCGTGAACCTGCTTGGCTTCTTGGGCGTGTATGGAAAGACAAAAGATACACCGGAGGCACGGGAGGACCTGCAACGTTGGCACGAAAAAGACGGCATGCCTCCAAAGCAGTATGAAGGTTCTGCCAGCTACGCTCTTACCAAAGAAGAGAAGGAAATCTTCTTTAAATGCCTGCTCAGTATGAAGGTCCCGTCTGGCTTCTCGTCGAATATAAAGGGAATAATAAATATGGCAGAGAAAAAGTTCCAGAACCTAAAGTCTCATGACTGCCACGTGATTATGACGCAACTGCTTCCGGTTGCATTGAGGGGGCTTCTACCGGAAAACGTTCGATTAGCCATTGTGAAGCTATGTGCATTCCTCAATGAAATCTCTCAGAAGGTGATTGATCCAGAAATAATACCAAGGCTAAGGAGTGATGTGGCGCAATGTCTTGTCAGTTTCGAGCTGGTGTTCCCACCATCCTTCTTCAATATCATGACTCACGTCCTAGTTCATCTAGTCGACGAGATTGTAGTTCTGGGCCCCGTATTTCTACACAATATGTTCCGCTTTGAGAGGTTCATGGGAGTCCTAAAGAAATATGTCCGTAACCGTGCTAGGCCAGAAGGAAGCATTTCCATGGGCCATCAAACAGAGGATGCCATTGGGTTTTGTGTTGACTTCATTCCTGACCTTAAGAAGATTGGTCTCCCTCAATCGCGGTATGAGGGGAGACTGACTGGAAAAGGCACGCTAGGAGGGGACTCAATAATATGCAGGGACGGGCATTCTTGGTCTCAAGCACACTACACAGTTCTACAGAACTCTACCTTGGTGACCCCGTATGTCGATGAAAACAAGAACATTCTGTGCTCCAAACACCCGGAGCAGTGTGATGACTGGATTACATGTGAACACATCAGGACATTCGGCAGTTGGTTGGAAACACGTCTCAGAGGTGACAACACTGTTTCTGATGAGCTGTACTCGTTGTCCAGGGGACCATCTTCGACTGTATTGACTTACAAAGGATACGAGATAAATGGGAATACATTTTACACGATCGCCCAAGATCAAAAGAGCACCAACCAAAACAGCGGTGTCCACTTTGATGCAGCAACCAAGAGGGGAAAGGACACATATTATGGTTACATAGTGGACATATGGGAACTTGACTACGGACATGATTTTAAGATCCCTTTGTTTAAGTGCAAATGGGTCAATATGTCAGGAGGCGGGGTACAGGTAGACCCACAGTACGGAATGACAACAGTGGATCTGAACAATCTTGGGTACACAGACGAACCATTCGTCCTAGCCAATGATGTGGCGCAGGTTTTCTATGTGAAGGACATGTCTACCAAACCGAGAAAAAGAAAAGATAAGGAAGCGAATACATCATACGATGAGCCAAAGAGCCACATAGTTCTTTCAGGAAAAAGAGACATCGTGGGGTTGGAGGGCAAGACAGACATGTCTGAAGATTATAAAAAGTTTCATGAAATTCCTCCCTTCAAAGTCAAGGCTGACCCAAGCACCCTGTTAAGCGATGAAGAATATCCATGGTTACGGCGCAATAAGCAAAGGACACAAGCGAAGAAAAAGTGAAGACTTTCTCTCCACAACTATTATGATGATGCCTTTGATCTAGAATATCACTGCAGTTACTTGTGAAGAAATGAAATGCCTTTTGTAACAGACGAGTTTCCGGAAACCCTGATACTTCGAAACAGATTGTCCGTTTTGTACGCGAAGTGCATCCAGTTTTTTCCGTAACCCTCTCAACTTTTTAGCACATGCTATGTGAGTGAAATGATGATACCATGCCAATTTTCAACCTCTTCAGAGTTCATTTGAAGTGCTTTTCAATTTCAGGGTCATATAGCTCAAAAAAATCAGTAAATGCATGAAAAATAACAAATGAAGTCAGAAAGGGTTAAATTGATGATGTGGCTTTGAATGGTGCATTTTGAACACACAAAAGTCTGGAGTTCAAATAATTTCAAAAAAATGAAATCCCTTTGTAATAGACGAGTTTTCCGTATGAAACCCTGATACTTCGAAAGAGATTGTCCGTTTTGTACACGAAGTGCATCCAGTTTTTTGCCATAACCCTCTCAACTTTTTAGCACATGCTATGTGGGTGAAATGATGATCCCATGCCAACTTTCAACCTTTGACGAGTTCATTTGTAGTGCTTTTCAATTTCAGGGTCATATAGCTCAAAAAAATCAGTAAATGCATGAAAAATAACAAATGAAGTCAGAAAGGGTTAAAAATTGATGATGTGGCTTTGAATGGTGCATTTTGAACCCACAAAAAGTTTGGAGTTCAAATAAGTTCAAAAAAATGAAATCCCTTTGTAACAGACGAGTTTTCGTTCGAAACCGTGATACTTCGAAAGAGATTGCCCGTTTTGTACACGAGGTGCATCCAGTTTTTTCCGTAACCCTCTCAACTTTTTAGCACATGCTATGGGGGTGAAATGATAATACCATGCCAACTTTCAACCTTTTCAGAGTTCATTTGTAGTGCTTTTCAATTTCAGGGTCATTTAGCGCAAAAAGAATGGACTAATAGCAAAAAGAATGAACTTAAAATAATCAATTAAAATATTCTGTTACGATCAACTAAAACAAAACTATAATATTCTTCAGTAGCAAAAAGAATCAACTAAAAAGCTTTTATAAAAACTTAATAGCAAAAGGAATCAACATAAAAAGCTTTATAAACCTCCTAGAGATTTTTTAAACTAAAATTAATAAAATTTATGCAACTAAAATTATTAAAGTATTTTCTGTTCAAAACATTAATGGCCAAAATGAATTTTCATAAAGAAAGTTTTTGTTAGAAACTTAATAGCAAGACTAAAATAACAAAATCTGTTCTTGATTAAAACAGACATTTAAAATAACCTAAAAATTACCAAATTTAATATAATGATAAAGCACAATAATATTAAATAGCAGGAAAAAGAATCACTCAAAAATCTATTTTTATAGTGAAGTTATTCACAAACTAGTGATTCACACAAATTTAAAAGAATTCAAATTTAAACTATTCAAATTTGAAAATTAATGGCACTAACAGAAAGTCTATAATTTTTGTGACCTAACAGCAAAAAGAATCACAGGAAAACTGCAAAAAAAAGCAAAAAAAAAAGCAAAAAAGAAAACAGAAAAAAAGAAAACAGAAAAAAATGCCACCTACTAGCCACCACGGCCTGAATACGACTAGAAACCCAGCTAATTGGGCTAGGATTCAGGCCCGCAGAAGGCCCAGCAGGCCCACAGGCATAGCAGTGTCAGATTTGGCCCATAGGCCTGCAGTTCAGAGGAGTTCAATGGGGATGAGGCAGTCGAGCTTATAAACCGGTGCGGGGCGCTCTCAACTAGCGAGGTGGGACTAAACTCCCACTACCACGCCGCTGTGCAAGCCCATTGGTCCCGGTTGGTGCCACGAACCGGGACCAATGCTCATCTTTGGTCCCGGTTCGTGGCACCAACCGGGACCAATGCCCCCCTTTAGTCCTGGTTGGTGCTACCAACCGGGACCAAAGGTCTCTGTTTCCCGCCCTTTGGGCTGCTGAAAAGAGACCTTTGGTCCCGGTTGGTGGAACGAACCGGGACCAAAGGTAGGCATTGGTCCCGGTTGGTGCCACGAACCGGGACCAAAGCTTCATGTATATAAGCCCACACTTAGCGTTTTCCAGTCCTAGTTCATCTTCCCCCCAACGCCATCGCGCCGAACAGCACGACGCCGCCGAGCCCTCGCCGACGCCCTCGCCGACGCGCCCTCGCGCCCTCGCCCTTGCCGCGTGCCGTCCTCGTCGCCGGCCTCGAGCCTGCCGTCCTCGTCGCCGACGCACCCTCGCGCCCTCGCCCTCGCCCTCGCTCTCGCCCGCGCCCTCGCCCTCGCCACGCGCCGTCCTCGTCGCCGGCCTCGAGCCCGCCGCCCTTGTCGCACCCTCGCCCCCCCGAGCCCGCCATCCTCGTCGCCGATCAAGCCATCGCTGCGCCCCCCCACAGTGAGCCCCCCATTCCCTCCCCTGCTCCCCGTCACCGCGTGCTCTGTTTTTTTTTGCGGGCATGTATACGTGTATATGTTTTTTTCATGTATGAGATGTATATGTTCATGTATATATTCATGTGTATATGTTCATGTATGAGATGTATATGTGCACTTTTGTATACAAACTTCGTTGTTTTCATATGTACGAAAATTTAGAGTGAAAACGAAAACAAACATATAAGAAAAAACAAAGGAAAAAAATGAAGAAGGAAAAGAAAACCGCCCGGCCCAGCCACCACCGCATTTTCATAAAGTTTTTCCACCGAGTCCACGTCGCACCGAGCACCCGCGGCGAAGCAAGTCTTTTTTTGAAGGTAGTTTTTTTGTTAAATGAAAATGTTGGCATCGCCTCTATCATCACGTTGGCATCGGCTTCATCGTTTACTAAGTTAAAATGATGTTAATAGAAAGTTTTCTCTCAAAATGTATCCCCGATAACTTCGACATTAGGGGGGGACGTCGATCAACCCCCTCTCGCCCGACCAAACTCTCGAGTCCACCCAACCCCTTCTCTCGAAAGTTACTAAGTTTGATCATATGTCAAAGTTTGAATTTTGACATATGCAACATTTGATCATATATCAAAGTTTGATCATATGTCAAAGTTTGAATTTTGACATATGCAACATTTGATCATATATCAAAGTTTGATCATATGTCAAAGTTTGAATTTTGACATATGCAACATTTGATCATGTATCAAAGTTTGATCATATGTCAAAGTTTGAATTTTGACATATGCAACATTTGATCATGTATCAAAGTTTAATCATATGTCAAAGTTTGAATTTTGACATATGCAATATTTGATCATATGTCAAAGTTTGAATTTTGACATATGCAACAATATTTGATCATATGTCAAGTTTCACTTTTGACATAGATTTATCAAGAATGCCCCCATTATGGATCTGCACAAGTTGATCCAATTTTTTTTTCTGATCTCATCTATATATATATTCTTCTATATGTCACGTTGTCTGTCAAAATATTGAAGAAATCCATGGCTTCATCATTTGCCAGAAGTAACAGGCGTATGATGCTACGAAGCTCTTCAAAGTTGTTTTGGAATGGAGTTCCTGATAGAATAATTCGCTTTTTGGTACGAATTTCAGCAAAGGCCTTCCAAATAGCGATATTCGGAAGGCTCTTGCTGAACTTTGTACCAAAAAAGCTAATTATCCTATCGGGAACTCCGTTCCAAAACAACTTTGAAGAGCTTCGTACCATTATACGCCTGTCATTTCCGGCTAATGATGAAGTCAAGGTTTTCTTGAATTCTTTGACACTAGACAACGTGACATATAGAAGGGTAGATGAGATCAGGATAAATATGGACCATTTTCTGCACATCCAGAATGGCGTCATTTTGTTAAATCCCTTGTCGGTCCGGACGTCGGACATTCATGAGAGAGGCGGTCCGACCCAAACCCTAGAAGCGTTGTCGAGGCCACCCCAAACCCTAGAAGCGTTGCCTAGGCCACCCCAAACCTTAGAAGCATTGTCGAGGCCACCCCAAACCGTAGAAGCGTCGAGCTAGCTAGGTCTACGTTTGCACTAAGATATCCATCTGTCATGTTTGTATATTAATTGCCATGTTGTAATATTTGCAGAAACTATGGAGCACCGAGACATCGAAGCAGAACAGTTGTTGGGGGACATAATCCTCGGCGGAGGTGATGTCTTGTTGTTTCTCAACGACACCGATGGTCTGGAAGGAGAGGGTGAAGCAGGCTCCGGTGATCGAACAATGGAGGTGGAAGGACATGATTATGGTGGCTCCGGTGACGGAATGCCGGTGGAAGAAGGAGACCGTGATGACTGCTCTGGTGAGCGAACGGAGGAAGGAGATGTTGCAAAGTCCGGCGAGGTATATATATTAATTAAGCCTGTGCTGACTAGCTAATTGATGCATTAATTGTTTTGGTATGTACACATATTAACTCTCTTCTTTCTTCTTTTCTAGCCCTCCGGATCGAGCCAAACTTCGGTAACGAGACGAGGCCCGAAGAAAAGGTTGCGCCAGGATGAAAGGTTCACGATCACAGCAATCAAGGGTGATGGCCAACCGATTGAACCCAGCCGGACCAAGGAAGCATTTTCTGCTCAGTGCGGGGTTCTTGTTAGGGACATGATCCCGATCAGCATCCACCAATGGAATAAGCCTAAGAGCGAAGACCCTCAAGTGTCTTTTGTCAACGATAGACAGAAAGATGATCTTTGGACCGCGCTGAACGCAAATTTCACCCTACCGCCAGAGCAGGATCCGGATAAGCCAGTTATAGAGCCATTGGTCAAGGCTCATGCTCTTAAGAAGATGGCAGATCTATTCAGGAGGTGGAAGAATGAGTTGAAATCAATGTTTGTCGACAAAGGGAAGACTCCAGAATTCACCGGCCGATTTGAGAAGATAAGAGATCACTGGCCCGCTTTTGTGGCCCACAAGACTTCGGAGAAGAGTAAGAACATGTCAGCGACAAACAAGAAAAATGCTGCAAAGAAGGAGTATCACCATCGCACGGGGTCAGGTGGCTACCTCAAAGCCCGGCCATTGTGGGACAAGGCTGAGAAGGACCTGCTTGATAAAGGGGTCGAACCAGAGACATTGAACTGGCCAGACCGTTCAAGGACTTGGTTCTTCGGGGTTGGGGGAACCTTGGACCCTGAAACAGGGAAGTGCCGTTGGACGAAGGAGCAACTTGAAATACCCGTCAAGAAGCTTCAGAAGTATATCGCCGCAGCGCAGCAAGGGACGTTCGTTCCCGACAGAGAGAACGATGAGCTCACACAGGCCCTCGGGAATCCTGAGCACCCAGGACGAACACGAGGCACGACAGGCTCCGTTGCGTGGAAGGAAGGGTTTCCCAGCGCAGGCGGTTACAAAACCCGGGAGAGGAGGAGGAAAGTGGAGCAGACCGAACTGCAGAAGCTGAATGCAAGGGTACGAGCGCTAGAGGAACAAGCACTAGTTCAGAGGTAGCGACCTGCCGAAGCTACCCCAGAAGCTACCCCGCCATCTCAGTGGAGAAGCAGCGTGGCTTCCACCGAGCTCCTTCAGCAGCCTCACTTCACGGCTCCCAGCTACCCCGTGGATGCTATCACGGAGGCTCAAGATTGCCACCTTATGGCGCAATGGCAGCACCTCAAAGTCAAGGCGGCTGTCGGCTCTGTTGCACCTCCTCAACCCGGCGCAACTTTTCATTGCCTTCCGATTCCAGAAGGCTATGCTGTTGTGATGGTCGATGAAATAACGGAGGGATTTGAGGAGCTCGAGCTTGACCACCCTACCGGTGAAGGGGAGACTCAGCTGGGTCTTGCTCTGAAGACTCCATGTCGATGGTGGAAGGAGCTCATCAACCTTCCGAACTGGACGCCTCCGCCTCCTCCTCCGGCGAGTCAGGGCACTCCGCCTCCTCCTCCGCCTCCTCATCTGGCGAGTGATCAGGGCACTCCGCCTCCTTCTCCGGCTGCTCCGGCACGTGGCGGCACTCCGCCTCCTTCTCCATCTGCTCCGGCGCGTGGCGGCACTCCGCCTCCTTCTCCGCCTACGCCGACGCGTCCGAGCAGCCCGCCTCCTTCTCCGCCTCGTCAACAACAGCGGAAGACAGCCGCCGCCGCTCCGGCTGCTCTGGCGCGTCGTAGCACTCCGCCTCCTTCTCCGCCTCGTAAGCAACAAAGGAAGACAGCCGCAGCCGCTCCGGCGTCTAGCAGTACAGCCAGATGCGGGAGGCAATACAAATTCGGTCCATCACTCAAGCCTCTAGAGAAGTTACCATACGAGAGATGACCGAGGAGGAAAACGCGGAGATCTGTCATGCCCAAGTGAAGGACTTTTTTGCAAAGAAAAATCCACCTCCGAAGGAGAAGATGGATCCGGTGAAATTGAAGCGCACTTTGAAGAACCTGAAGCGACCACCACCGCCTCTGCCGGATGACAACCATGTCCGCGCTCTGAAAAAGGCAGTGGAAGGAGCGCGCCGGTCGGGAACTACTTCAAGTGACAAAAGGTTACAAGAACGAAGAAGAGGGAACAAAATTCCCCAGCTCGGCGAACAGGCAAACCAATCGTGCCCCCCGCTCAAGGTGTCTAGCGATATCGTTGCAAATCTGCCGGGGATGGTGCCCGGTACCAATCCTGGTGATTACCTGCCCGACGATGCACATTTTGATACAATGGAGGTGGACGAACACAAATACCAGTACGGGAAGCCTCTCGTCAGACCTGGTGATCCTCCTCTAACAATGATGATGCGAAGATTCCATAAGTGGTACATGGACACCTGCAAGTCTGGGAAGGATATTTTGACGCTGAGAGTTAAAGAGGAGCACGACCTCGTTGGAATTGATCTGTTGTCTGTTCCATTTGAGGAGTTCTTCCAGTTTTTCAATCAAAAGGACCTGGATAAAATAATCATCACTTGCTACTGTCTGTAAGTACTATACTTCTGTAATTAAGTCTCTATACATAGCTCAGCTCTTTCATTGCATGTATATATAATTATCCTCACTATATTATGCAGATTGAAGATCGTCGAATGCAGAAATGAACAAATCTATGATATTGGGTTCATTAACACAAATCTCATAGATGAATGGACGGTTACATATAATGCGAAAGAAACCAAGGCCAACTTGCTACAATCGTTGCTTAAAAATCAAAACAGAGATAAAATACTCTTTCCTTACAACTTCAAGTGAGTGTTACTGTCTTCTGCATATTCGGTTTCCCTTATTACTCGAGGTTATAGTAATGTAATTGATGAGTTATGCATGCGTGCGCAGCTTCCACTTTATTCTCCTAGAGGTTAAGCTTGAGCAGGGACTAGTAACCGTCTTAGACTCAAGACGAAAAGATCCCAAGGAGTATGCGGCCATGACTGAAATGCTCCAGAAGTAAGTTCAATCGATCATTATCGCACCGTACCGGCAACTTTGGTCATTTCCTGATATCAAGTAATTATTTTCTTTGTCTCGCAGGGTTTGGAAAGTGTTCACCACAGAAGCTCCGGGACTGCCGGGGGAGCTGCGATTTACACACCCGAAAGTAAGTACTACTAGCTAGTTCTGCGCATCTCCCATTGATTCTAGCTAGTTTCATCAATGCCATTTATAATGCTTGATTATCAGTTTGATTGACCTTTATTTCTCGTAAAGTGGTTGTGGCAGGAAGGCGGGAATAATTTTTGTGGATACTACCTTTGCGAGTACATCTACAACGCGACGACCTCTAAGCGGGGCTACTCTGAAAAACAATATGAAGTGCGTAAGCAATAATATTCACAATTTTATTTTATTACCATCATTTGTGTTGAGTTTCATTCATATATATGTATTGACCCCCTTCTTCAAATTAGATTTGGCAGATGCAGGATGAACTCCTACCATAAGATCGCATAAAAGCAATTCAAGAGGAATTGGCGGGATTCTTTCTTGACCACGTCATCAATCCAGCCGGAGAATACCATGTGGAACTTGACATCAAATGTTAGGGATTGTAAGAGATCTTATATTGTATATATGTAGCTAGTAGCGTCGGATAGATATACGAAAACTTGTTGTTCGACCAATCTCTCGGAGAAGGAGGAGGTCGATCACTTCTCTCTGTATATGTTCATGACGATCTTGTGTACTTAATGGTTTCCTTTATTTGCTTACTATCTAGCGTGTCGAGTCCTCTCTATACGTATAGTACGTAGCGTCAACCAAGCACGGAGATAAGAGAGGACACTTCTCTCTAGCTATTAGCTAGCTAACACAATATATGAAACCCCTAAATTAACCCTACAAAACCCCCAAAACTCCCAACCCCCCCCCCTTTCAAAAAAAAAAAACAAAAACCCCAGCTCCTGAGCTGCTGACACGTGGATGATCTTTGGTCCTGGTTGGTGTTACCATCCGGGACTAAAGGCCCTCCTCTCTGGGCTCGCCGCAGCGGCCACGTGGAGCCCCATCTGTCCCGGTTCGTATAAGAACCGGGACTAAAGGTTTTGGGCTTTAGTCCCGGTTCCCGAACCGGGACAAATGGGCCTTATGAACCGGGGCAAATGGGCCTTTTTCTACTAGTGACCCTTCATCATATTCTTAGGAGTTTCAGTTTCAGTTGTAATAAGATAGAAGATCACACTTGTCATGCTTGTCGTGTCGGTAAACACGTTCATCTTTTGTTTAATAACTCCACCACCATTGCTTCTTTTCCTTTTCAGTTGATTCATAGCGATGTGTGGACCTCTCCGGTTCCTAGCAATTCGGGCTATTTATATTATCTGGTTATCCTTGATGATTATTCTCATTATGTGTGGACTTTTCCTTTGCAACGAAAGTTGGATGCACTCTCCACTTTGACGGCTTTTTACTCCTATGTCAGCATGCAGTTTGGGCGTCCCATTCTTGCTCTTCAGACTAACAATGGAAAAGAGTTTGACAATCTTGCTTTCCGCACTTTTTTGTCGCACCATGGCACAATTTTTCATCTCACTTGCCCGTATACTTCACAGCAGAACGGTCGAGCCGAACGCGGCCTTCGCACTCTGAATGACTGCATTGGCACGCTCCTGTTTCATGCTAACGTGCCGCCTCGCTTCTGGCCGGACGCACTTGCTACCGCACCACTCCTCCTTAACCTCCGGCCCTGTCGCAAGCGGTGGAATTACGCACCTCATCATCTCCTCTTTGGTACACCACCGTCTTATGATGGTCTGCGTATCTTTGGGTGTTTATGTTATCCTAGCACTACCGACACTTCTCCTCATAAACTTGCACCACGTTCTGTTGCATGCATCTTCATCGGCTACCCTTCCAACTCCAAGGGCTATCGGTGCTACGATCTCGTCTCCCACCGTGTGTTCACCTCCCGGCACGTTTACTTTGATGAGCATGTGTTTCCGTTTCAGCAGGTACCTCCGGCTGTCCCTCCCGCCGCTGATGATGTGGGACCCTCGGCGTCTCACCCAGGGCGCTCGCGCGCTGCCCTCGGCCCGCCCCTGGCTTTGAGGCGCGTCACCCGCCGCCGTCTTTCGGCTCGGCGCCCCATTCGACCGCGGCTCCGGCGCCCATGGCCCCGGTGCCAACGGCGCCCCCTTTGCCCGCTGCCCCGGTGCCCCCTCCGACCGCGGCCCTGGCTCCCTCTTCGACCACGGCCCTGGCGCCCCCGGCGCCTCCTCCGACCGTGGCCCCGGCGCCCTCTTCGACCGCGGCCTCATCGGCCAGCGGGTCGGTCCCGCCCGGGGACCGGGATCTCGCGGCCCGCCTTCGGCCGCGGCATCGTCGGCCTTTTCACCAGTGGCTGCGGACTCACCCCCCGCGGTAGGTCCAGTCACTCACACCCGTACGGGCGTTTTTCGTCCGAGCTCATGCTATGCTTCGGATGAGTACGTCCACACGGCATCCACCTCTACGTCGTCGCCGTTGCCGTCCTCCGTTCGAGCCGCTCTTCGTGACCCGCTCTGGATGGCTGCGATGCAAGAGGAGTTTGATGCCTTGCTGCGCAACCAGACGTGGCAGCTTGTTCCCCGTCCCCGGCACGCTAACGTGATTACCGGGAAGTGGGTCTTCAAACACAAGCTCCGTCCTGATGGTACCCTTGACCGCTATAAAGCGCGCTGGGTTGTTCGTGGTTTCCGGCAACGTGCTGGCATCGACTTCACCGACACCTTCGCTCCGGTTGTTAAGCCCGGGACGATTCGCATGGTTCTCCACCTTGCAGTCTCCCGTGCCTGGCCGGTGCACCAGATGGCGTCTCCAAAACCTTCCTTCACGGTCACCTCAAGGAGCAGGTCTTCTGCCAGTAGCCCACGGGGTTTGTTGATCCGGCACATCCCGACGACGTGTGTCTGCTCTCGCGGTCCTTGTACGGACTCAAGCAGGCTCCTCGCGCTTGGTACCAGTGCATCGTGGCGTTTCTGCACCAGCTCGGGTTTCGCTCTACCCGCTCGGACGCATCGCTCTTCGTCTATCACCAGGGCTGCGACACGGAATACTTGCTCCTTTATGTCGACGACATCATCCTGACGGCATGTACGGCTAGTCTTCTCAGTCAGCTCACTGCTCGTCTTCGCGCTGAGTTTGCCATCAAGGACTTGGGTCCTTTGCACTACTTCCTCGGCATTGAGGTGGTGCGACGTCCGGATGACTTCTTCCTTCACCAGCGGAAGTACGCTCATGAGCTCCTGGACCGCGCTGGCATGCTCAACTGCAAGCCCGCTGCCACGCCTGTTGATACAAAGGCCAAGCTCTCTGCCACGGATGGTTCCCCTGCTTCGGATGCTGCCTTTTACCGGTCTATTGTTGGGGCTCTTCAGTACCTCACTCTGACTCGACCGGAGATCCAGTATGCCATCCAGCAGATGTGTCTTCACATGCATGCTCCTCGGGACGTTCATTGGGCTGCTGTCAAGCGGATTCTCCGCTATGTTTGTGGCACTATGGACCTCGGCGTCACGCTTCACGCCTCCACCGACACCGTTCTCACCGCCTACTCCGATGCCGACTGGGCGGGCTGCCCCGACACTCGTCGCTCCACCTCAGGCTACTGTGTCTTCCTTGGACCCTCGCTCATCTCGTGGTCATCCAAGCGGCAGCCTACGGTCTCTCGCTCTAGTGCTGAGGCTGAGTATCGCGCTGTGGCCAACGTCGTCGCCGAGTGTTTGTGGCTTCGCCAGCTACTTCAGGAGCTCTCATGTCCTGTCGACCGTGCTACGGTGGTCTACTGCGACAACGTCTCAGCGGTCTACCTCTCCGCCAACCCGGTTCATCATCGTCGGACCAAGCATATTGAGTTAGATATTCATTTTGTTCGGGAACAGGTGGATCTTGGCCATATACGTGTTCTACACGTTCCTACTTCCCAACAATTTGCATATATCATGACCAAGGGCTTGCCTACGGCGTCATTTGAGGAGTTCCGGTCCAGTCTTTGCGTTAGCAATGGTGCCGCGTCGACTGCGGGGGGTGTTGAGTATATGTGTTGTGCATATTGTGTATTGGGCCCACCTCCTAGTTTCCTTGCATAGTTGAGGTCGTGGTCCACCGTTGTACATCATATATACGTGCGATTACACCTAAGTAATACATCGTGCAATTCCCACAACATACAATCCCCACCGCACTTGACAGCTCTGTAACGATAGACTCTATAGGTCGAGTGACCTCTAAAACATTCTCGGCTTACTTATGCCTCTTCTTTTTAAACCAAAATAGCAAACATTGTTGACGTGTAAATGTATTGTCTAGTCTCTTCCATCAGATCGGTCTTTTGGTTGCATTGACTAGAGCAGGCACTTCTACATGGTATCAGTTTCCGTTTTCTCTTGTGCGACCTAGCTTCCGCTCCACGCCGCCGCCGCACCTTTCTGCCGCCTCTGCTACCTCCAGCTGCCGCCGCCCCTTCCTCTCTCCACTGCAGCCGCCGCGCCTACCGGCCGCCGCTGCCTCTCTCTCCCTCCTCACGCCGCCGCCGCAACCTGCTGCCGCTGCCCCTTCCTCTCCCCACCACAGTCGCCGCCGCTGCCTCTCTCCCTCCCTTCTCTTCTCCCACAAAAACCCTAACCCTCATCCACTTTAGCTGCCGCACCTTTTTCTCCCATCTCCATCTGTTGCTGCCGCCATGGACTCCTTCCTCTCCAGTGCCTCCAATCCTTTCACCGGCCCCAACTCGTAGATCGGAGCGGTCCACACCCACCACACGCTGGTTCCTCGCGGCCCCGCATCGAGCCTCCGCGGTCCGCGCCCGACCGGCCATTAGGCACCCCTGGCGGCACCGCAACAGCCGCCCGGCGGCGGCTACCCACAGCTGCCCGCGCAAACGATGACGGGTGGCTTCCGACTGCCGCCCCCACCCCAGCCCTACGGAGGCCCTGCCATGCTGCCGGCCCCCACGCCCTGGGATCCCGCTCCTCTTGCGGCACTGCACTCGGCTCCTTCACCGAGTAACTCCGGCGGCGGTGGTGATTGGTACATGGTTGCATTGGCTAGAGAATGCACTTCTACAAACATGTAAGCCAAGTGTTCAATATAACACACTTGGCTTAGTTTCCTATATTTTTTTGTACCCCATTGGCATCTTTGTCTCCTAGTTAAAGTGCGGTGCGACACAGCCCACGTCTAACCCTATCCCTCCTCTGCCTCAACCCCATCGTCGTCACCACCCGCCTCTACCCCGCAGCCGCACTCACGGACATCGGCTCTACCGTGATGGCCAACCCGTTCCCAACTGGGCCGGGATGAACGGCATACTCGGCTTACATATGACTTTTCTTTTTAAAAATTTAGTGGAAACAGACTTATTGAGCTGATGCAACAAAAAAATTGTAACAGTCAGTAAATGCACCTACTTTTCATATCAACTTTGGTATCAGCAAAGGATCAATATATAATTGGTGCTTCTTGTCCTGAAAGGCTGAAACCCATACCACATATACATGAATATATGTCTATTGGGCTCACTAAAATTAACGGTTCCTCGATTTCGAACACCCATACCTTGAAAAGTAGATTCTTAGTCAGAAGCACTTCTTAGATTTCCCACATATTTGCCATGTCAAAACAAATATTTCGTTAAGAGATCACACTATATCAACCGGAAATCATCGTAAACAAAGTGCGAACTCCACGGATCACAAACCTGTTCCTCAATTGTCAATACACCCCTGCATGATCGTAGGGCTTAAAATCGATCTTAAGCTCCTGCAAAGTCCAAACCTTCTATAGAACCAAAATTTCAGATATTTCTGTCATTTTTGGATTTTTGTTCGTACCAATTGTTTTGTATGTATTTCTAACAAAATCTTTTTTGTCGATTTTAGCAACAAAAAAAGTGTCCATAGCACGGTACCTGAAAAAAAAGTGCTCATCGCACGGTTTGGAAATAAACTGTACTTACAAAAAAGTGTATAGTATTACCACCGATCGAGCCATTTTCTACTAGTGGTAGCCGATTATAGGTAGGGTCTTTCCCAACCCTAACCTCCAGCCGCCGCCGATACACGATGTGGGCGTGGCGATCGTTCCTCGGTCAGCCTCGACACCTCCTTCTCTCCCGTCTCCGGCCTTTCCACCACGGCGCGAGCCAGCTGACCGCCGCTCTCGGCAGAGACGACCTGATTGGCTCACGAGGACACGCCTCCAATTCCAACTCCAATGGCGATCCGCACGCCGAGGCCAACCACCAGCATCGGGCGGCGGCGTCGAAGCGGCATCTATACGTGGTGCTGGACGACCACAGGGACGGATACGGCATCCACAAGCTAGACCTCGCCAACGACGACGATCTTGATGGCGGCACGGGGCGCCTACCGGAGCCTCCGGTCCTCCGCGTGGCGCTTCCCACTGTCCGCGACGATGTGCAGTTCGCCGCGGTTGGCAGCAGCATTGTCGCCATATCTACCAGCATCACCAGAGACAAGGAATGGCAAGAGGTCGGCGTCGGCGGCGTCCTCATCTATGACACCAAGACGGCGGCGCACGTCGTCTCGCCTTACCTCCCGAAAAGCGTCCTTGACGGCTGCGGCTGCACGGCAGCCATTGCAGTCGGCGACAGGCTGTATTTGTTCGAGTCATGTGGGTTTGAGAGATATCATAAGTACGTCGGCCACGGCAAAACCATTTTTGCATCGGGCTTGCACTGCCTGACCGCCCATGCCCATGGAGGAGACGACGACAAGCTCTGGAATTGGCAGCCGCTGTCCGCTTCGTCAGAGTGGCGTTGGAGTTGCAAAGAGAATCTTCTGATGCTCCCCTTCGACGCAGATAACATCATGGCGCATGCGGTGCGCACCCCGCTAGGAGCGGCCCCGCACGACCACCAGATCTTGGTGTCCGCTTGGCGCTGGGACGTGAACAAGGCCACTCGCAAGACCTTCTCTTTCAGCATGACGAGTCACAAGTGGACGTGCCTTGGCGGCTGGCGGCTGCCCGTCGTCGGCCACGCCCACTACGACTGTGGCCTCGACGCGTGGCTCGGTCTTGACGCCGTCGATGATGGCTACCTGTGCGCCGGCAATGTCTTGAGTGCTCCGTCAGAGTGGAAGCACGGCAGGGAGAAGTTGTTCTGTGTCGAGGAGGACACCGCGGCTGGTTGGGGCCACGTCGATACCAAGATCGTGCCCGTGTCATCTCCCGAAGGCGGCGGTAGCGAGTACTGTCTCATGGAGCGCCTGAAACCCAAGGGGGACCACCAACACAAGTGCTTGGCTGACGGCAAAATCTGTCTTCTCCGGCTCACCTCTTTTTGTGTGGAGCGTGGCGAGGAAGGTGAGCCCGTGGTCACGGCTCGCCAGCGCGCTCGCTCTTACAACATGGCTAGGTATAATGAATAATTTGAAGCTCAAGCATTTTGGATGTAGTTAATTCTAAGTAAGTCTGGTTCCAAATTTACTTTCATGAATTCAGAGGTTGTTGCTAATAGAATGTACTGTGACGAATTTCAACTTTGGCAATCCTCATTTTACCGTTCCTATATTTTTTTCTCGACGTTGTATGAATTTGGAGATCCTGGGTGGGCATCAGTCATCTTTGTCGCCAGCAACTTTTGGGGTTTTAACCCGAAAAAATAAATTTCAGAGGCCTCTGATATCGATGAATTTGGAAAATTCATACGAAATAAGCAAATAAAATTTGAGTTTTAGATGAAATTTGATAGGCTTGAGATAAAGTTTGATTGAAGTTTTTTCAGGGCGATACAAGGTATAGATAACTTACACAAGAATTCAAGGGCAATTTTTCGCCTTTTTTATATAGTGTGTTATAGGTGGGCACAGTTCGCTCCCAGGCTGGTCCAAAAATTTCAGTACATCAAAACTTTATGGCCGCGACAAGGTTATCTCAGGGGGGGGGGGGGGGAATTAAACCAGGGGAGCGACTAACTAGGCAGGCCCATTTAGCAAGTTAGTGGGAAGACTGCAACTATCTTTTACCTTTGTTTATTTCCTTTTTCTTTTAGCTTTCCTTTTCCTATTTTCTATTTTTTATTTTCTTATCTTGGTTTTTTAAAAGGTACACAAACTTTGGCAAATGTTCATTTATTAATTCATGAACTTTATCAAATGCATGATTTTTTTTAATTCGAGAACATTTTTGAGAATATTTTTTATTCGAGAACATTTTCAATATTTGAGAACATCTTTAAAATTTAGGGATTTATGAAAAAATTGAGAACATTTTTGTATTCAGGAACAAAATTTTAAATTAAAAAATACAGGAATCATTCTTTTAGAAAATTGGTTCAAAAAACTAAAGTAAAAAAAATAAGCGGAAGGAAATTCGCTAGACAAGTGCTCAATGTCATATTGGGTCCGTCCACCATAAAATTCTCTGTGTGTTAACCCACTACTTGTGAAGAGAGCATCAAATAGGTGCCTCATGAGCAGTGGCGGACCCAGGATTTGCTGACGCCCCAGGCGAGAAACTAATGGCAAAAAACTATCGAGAGAAAACTCTAGTTTCAAGGCATATAAAAGTCAAGCTATGTTGCATAACTAATAAGAAATCAAACATAATATTCAATGATAGCATTTGTTCCATAATTGGTCAACTAATAAAGCAAGACAAATCAAAAGACAATATGTAGCATAGATAGATGATACAAATGATTAATACCAAATCAAAGGATTGGTTGATCTGAGCCTCCCATGACTACATCTTCAATAGCAGAAGAAGCCAATCCTTCAATCATCAATTATGAAATGTAAATCAGTGCATAATATAGCAGGTAAAACTAGTTAATAATGGATGTAAAATGTGAAAACTTACCGATAGAACAAGGCAAAAGGCCTGTACGTGTGCGATAACCTTGAAATCGCTCGATTATCTTTGATTCTTCAATAGTAACAAATACATCTCGCTCAATGTAACATACCATTCTATGATTCATCCAATCATCACCCATTTTGTTCCTCAATCCAGTCTTGATAATGCTCATTGCTGAGAATGCTATTTCTACTATTGCGGTTGCAACAGGTAAAATCAATGCTAACTCAACAAGACGGTAAACCAAGGGCTAAGTTGTGTGCATATCATTTTTCACCATATTAATGGCAAGATGACCAAGATCATTGCAATTCATCAAATGTGGATCGGCTCTTGCTTCCCGAATGAATGAGTCTAGTTGGTTTCTTAGGACAAAAGTAACTTCATATGTAGAGAAGTCAGCAGCATACATATTAGCAAGATCTACTAACTTGTCTTCACTATAATTGGCAAATGAATTCTTGGGATCAAGACAAGCAATGCATCTCAGCAATTGAGTAGACCTTTCAGCAAAGCGGTTGTTTAACTCCACAATAAGTTGATCATGCAACACATTGAATATTCCAAATTTGAAGTGATGGATGTAAGTTACCAAATCCCCACCCCAAGTCCTTGAACGACCATTAGCAGTTCTTGTATCTTCCATATTTGGTACTACAATGTTGTATTTGACACAAAAGCATGTTACCTCTTTAAAGAGCTCATCCCAACCATCTTGCCTTATCCTTTGAATATCCTCCAACGTGGTTTTAATCAATCCAACAGCACGTACAATATTCTGATTTTTCATTTGCAAGCATTGTGACAGATTGTTAGTCTTGCCCAATAATCTAATCATAAGATGCAATATGAGAACAAATTCAAAAGACTCCATGTGTTTTATCAACCCCGCGGCTGTGGTTCTTTGGGAAACATTATCTGCATCATTGTGTAAATTTTCTAACACCTTTAGAACCGGTTTCCACATCTCAACAAGACGAGACAATGTTTTATGATGTGATCCCCATCGTGTATCACCAGGTCTTGCAAGGTTTGTTAATTGGTTTTTCCCTCTGCCCTCATGACGCACTATTTCATCATGTTGCTCTTGGGCTAACTGATCATGTCTTTTACAAGAAGCATTAACAATGTTAACAACCATGCTTGTGTACTCAAAAAAATCTCTTACTGATGAACAACACTTGGCAACAGCAACAACCACTAGTTGTAATTGATGGGCAAAACAGTGTATATAATGAGCATAAGGATTTTCCTCCAAGATCAATCTCTGCAACCCACGAAATTCCCCTCTCATGTTTGAAGCCCCGTCATAACCCTGTCCTCTCAAATTAGACATAGATAAGCCAAGTGTGCCAAACATACCATCCAAAGCTGCCTTCAGTGAAGTTGCTCTCGTGTCAGGAACATGCTCAATTGCCATGAATCTCTCAATCACCTCCCCTCGTTTGCTGAGATACCTACAACAGATAAAGGAGAATGATTAATGTATAAAAACTTTAAGAACACACATAGCCATTTGCAAAGCTACTGACCTCAAACACATAGCCATTTGCTCCTTCATTGATGCATCTCTGGACTCATCAACAAGTAGTGCAAATTTACTATCTCCAATCTCCTCAATAATGACACCAGTGGTCGCTTTTGCACAAGCCCTGCATAAATCCTTTTGTATCTTATGTGAAGTCAACTTATGGTTATCTCCTGCATCTCCAAATAATTTTGCCACCTTTGGGTCTTTCTTTATGAACAAGTCCAACAACTCTCTAAAGTTACCCTTATTCGATGAGCTATTAGACTCATCATGACCACGAAAAGCAAGAGCTTGTAGTATCAAAAATTTGACAATACTCAATATAATCAAGATACGAGCTTTGTATTCTTCTTCTTTCTTCTGAGAACCCCTATCAAACACATGTGGCAGATTTTGTCTTTGATTTTTGAAATCGTCATAATGTTGCCTAGATTTATTATGAGCACTATCATGCTTGCCAACATGTTGATTAAAAACTTTAGGCCCATCCTTCCAAGTTTTGAATCCATGTTTCGTGAATGCTTCAATACCATAGTTTTCAGCTCTTGGTTGCTTAAACATGAAACAATAAAAGCAGAAGGCTGATTTCTTTTCAATGCTATATTCCAACCATCCGCGATGATTATCGAACCAATAGTTATGAAAGCTTCTACCATTGATTTGTTCATATGTATGATTAGTTGGTTGGCAAGGACCCATACTAATGTACTCCCTTCTAGCAAGATCTCTAATGTCTACATCTAAATCCTCAATGGGTATTCTTTTACCAGGGTCCGATTCAACATCACCGGGTTTGAGTTCTGCTCTAACATTAGGGGGATTTTCAGTTGTTTGAGCTGAAGGACCTGTTTCCGCGGTTTCGGTGGTTCGAACTTGAAAAAAAGAATTCAATGTCCTGTTTCTTTTACTCATCTTGCTTTCCTGTAAACATAAATTGTTCAATGTCAAAATCGGTTTCTACATCTAAAAGCAGACATACAATGGCATATAGCAACTAAAATCAAACAATCTGGTTACAAAACTACTAACAAAAACAGGGCAGCCTACAGGCCGAACTCGAGGACTACCTCGCCGGCCGCCGGGCAGCCTGGGGCAGCTCCCTAGCCGGGGTCGCCGGCTCGCGCCCTCGCTGGACCCGGCGCCGAGGGTGGACAGGGCAGCAGGCAGCAGGCCAGCAGCGGATAGGGGATGCTGGTAGCCGGGTGAAAGGATCGATATAGTTGACTAGAGGGGGGGGGGGGGGGGGGGTGAATAGGCAACTAACAATTTTTAGCTTTTCTTTACCAAATTAAACTTTGCATCAAAGTAGGTTGTCTAGAAATGCAACTAGGTGAGCAACCTATATGATGCAACAACAACAAGCATACAAGCAAGCAAGGAATACAACACACAAATAAGCTTGCACAAGTAAAGGTAAGAGATAACCAAAAGTGGAGCCGGTGGAGACGAGGATGTGTTACCTAAGTTCCTTCCCTTTGAGAGGAAGTACGTCTCCGTTGGAGCGGCGTGGAGGCACAATGCTCCCCAAGAAGCCACTAGGGCCACCGTATTCTCCTCACGCCCTCACACAATGCGAGATGCCGTGATTCCACTATTGGTGCCCTTGAAGGCGGCGACCGAACCTTTACAAACAAGGTTGGGGCTCTCTCCACAACCGAATTGGAGGCTCCCAATGAAACCACGGAGCTTCATCACAATGGAATATGGCTCCGAGGTGACCTCAACCGTCTAGGGTGCTCAAACACCCAAGAGTAACAAGATCCGCAAGGGATTAGTGGGGGAATCAAATTTCTCTTGGTGGAAGTGGGGATCGGGGCCTTCTCAACCAATCCCTAGAAAATCAACAAGTTTGATTGGCTAGGGAGAGAGATCGGGCGGAAATGGAGCTTGGAGCAACAATGGAGCTTAAGGGAGTAGAGGTAATTGACTCGGAGAAGAAGACTCCCCTTATATAGTAAGAAGACAAATCCAACCATTACCCACTTAACCAGCCCGCGACATGCGGTACTACCGCACCAGACATGCGGTACTACCACAAGGCATTGCGGTACTACCACCAGCCTGTGCGGTACTACCGCACCCATGGCAGAGGCCAGATGAAGCCCTGTTGCGTTGACGCAACGAGCCGTAGAACCGCCGGAGCGGTACTACCGTGCGCCCTTGCGGTACTACCGCAAGGCAGGGTTCGACTAGGCTGGGAAGGCACGGACGAATAAAATTACATCCGTGGCTACTTCCGCTGAGTTTTGGTCTGTGCAAAAATCCGACATGGTACTACCGCATCCAGGGAGCGGTACTACCGCATAGGGCGTGGATGTAAAAAATTACATCCGCCCCTACTTCCGTGCGAGTAGCTGTGCTGGGCCAGACGTCACGGTACTACCGCGCCCGAAGAGCGGTACTACCGCAAGGCTTTGCGGTACTACCGCGTTCCTGTCCGGTACTACCGTGAGCCTCTGTGGTACTACTGCTCCGTGGAGCAGTACTACTGCATGCCACAGCACAATACCACTTGGAGTCCTTCATTTTGCAAAGACACGGATAACCGGTCGGTGCTCCAAAGGAACAAAGGAAAGGAGGTGCAAAGGAACAGACGTGTACGTGTTGATTCCACACTAACCTTTTCGACGCGGACCCCCTCTTAATAGTACGGCTTTCCTACGACTCAAATCCACCGAAAAGAAACATAGAGAAACGCCGTCTTCACTAGGCTCCGAGGGGCACCGAATCGTCTTGTGCCTAGACATGAGATGTCTGAAATGCTCAATGCACACGATTAGTCAGCAAATGCATTGTCATCAATGACCAAAACCACATAGGGAAAAATATGCCCTTACAATCTCCCCCTTTTTGGTGGATTGATGACAATACGGATTTGCACATAAGGATATAAATTGAACATAAGCAAACTCAACATCTATAAAGTATAGATAGGCTCCCCCTAGATGTGTGCACTCTATAGATATGCTTTGGACTGCACGGCACACATACTAGGATCAACACTCCCCCTATATTCTAGACAAGGCAATCCTTACAACAAAATAAACTACACTAAGCATGGATGCAAGGTAAAGTGCGAGAGCAAGAGGTAAAGGGCACATGATAGCACAAGCTCACAAGCTACTAAACGTGCTAGACAATAAGATAAGATAAGCTTGAGTGCATATGTCTCACACCATATGAAAGTCTCCTGGACTCACACAAACACAAACCAAAGCAAAACGAGAGATCACCGAAAGCAAAACGACACAAGACGAAAGACTCGCAAATCCTACACTCTCTCCCCCTTTGGCATCGAGACACCAAAAAGGCAGAGATGACACCTACGACACAGGTGATAGCTCCCTCAGCAGTGATCACCCAACAATCTCCTCATCGGTCTCGGTAGCGGGAGGGGACTCCTCCTCTGACTCAGTCCACTGATAGCCTTGCTTCGCCATCCAGTCAGCCTCAGGAGTGATGTTCTTCTCTGACCCGCTCGACACGTGCTCGCCGAACGTCCTCAAGATCCTCCTGTCGCGCTGACGACTCTCCTTTTGAGCAACATGGGTCTTGTACTGCCCCTTGGCCTGCATGCAGAACAGAGCCTTCATCTTTGCCTTCAGCCTCTTAGCCCAAGAGGGCTCAGTAGAGGGAGGAGCGTACCCCGCAGAACTGTCCTCAGCCTCCTCCTCCTCAAACTCGTCCTCATCAACATCCATCCGTGCAGCCTCAGCCCCAGCCCGGGTTGTGGTATTAGCCCACTTGTTCTTCTGACGCAGCTTGATAGGCTCATGACGAACCCAGTTTGGAGCAAGAAATTCTTCACCCGGAAAGAGCTTCTCCCAAGTCTTCGAGATCAAAAGGTGCAAATACGGTCCATAGATGGGAACTTTGCGATTGAAGACCGCAAACCGGAGCTCACACCACATGATATGAGAGACATCAAGTGGTCTAGGAATTTGATGACGCGCCTCCTCACAAAGAAGCATCATGTCCACGAGATAGGCATGCACCTTGTCCTTGTCACCAATGCGCGGAAAGAGAGTGTTGCGGAAGATCCAATGCATGACGTCAAGAAAAGGGTTGAGCACCCAAGTCTTCTTGCCATTGGCTAACGTCTTCTCCACAAGGAACGGTTGAAGCTTGTTCTTGTTGGCGGACTCTGGGTTGCCATGAGGGCGGACACCAATGGGCACATTGAGCCCCTCATCACGAACGTGCAGCATCTCCATGAATTCCTTCCACTTAGCAGTCATCCTCTTCCCATTGGTCATCCAAGTCATAGTCCGCTCCTCATCCGTGTGGAAGTGGACGGAAGCAAAGAACTGAGCCACGATCTCCGCGTCAAAGTCCATGTGGAACGTGATAAATTCTTCAATGCCAAACTGCTCCACCAAATCCAACGGCTCGCCAAAGTATGCCCGGTCCTTCTTCAGATGACCCATATCAATCCACTGAACTAGAACATAGATGTTCTGCTTGGACTTGATCACATCGAGGTATATGAGATTCTACTGCTTGGTCCAGAACAAATCATTTCCTCTGACATTCTCACGAGGCTTCACATAGGGGTTGAGCCTCCTTCGAGTGATGAACTCGGCTAGAGGCATCTCATCCATGCCCATATTTGGCTCCTTAAACTTGCTAGCTGTGGACTTGACGTTGTGTTGGGGGGTGGAGCCCTCGGGTGCTTCTTGGTTGCGAAGCCGCTTGGAGCTTGTGTCGCGGCTGGGATTCGAGCGACGGACATTGGAGCCACCACCTATGACACAAAACACAAACACACGAGAAGGATGAGAAGGATCAATTCAAAGACCAAAGCCGAAACAAACGAAACACGTAGAAATAAGATTGGGTAGTCGCACCAAGGTAGTTTAGATGTCAACGGTAGTACCTCACCACTAAGCGGAAATAAACGTTTACATCCGCTCTATCCGCGGTAGTACTGCGCCGGGATGGCACGGTAGTACCGCGCCTAGAGCGGAAGTAAAATTTTACTTCCGCGCTACGAGCGGTAGTACTGCTCCAGAGGAATGGTAGTACCGCATGAGGCGGATGCAGCCAGAGCGGTAGTACCGCACGGAATGCGCGGTAGTACCGCACGGATACAAAGCAGCACAGAACAGATCTAGGCACATCCGCAACTTTGGATCGGTACTACGCTTGATCAAAATTACCGTGTGGCAACATACCAAATAGCATCTCTACAGCACTACTACTCTCCTACATCCTCCTCTTGCAAAGACTTGGCCAAAAATCTCAAGAACAACATGCATCTCCCCAAAACCTAAAAGCAAAACTACGAGGCAAAAAGAGAGGGATTTGGGGAGAAACCTTGTTCCATGGCAAGAGGGCGAGGTGGGGATCGATCCCACCGGTCGGAATGCGAGGAGAGCGGCCGGAGACGGAGATCCGGCGAGGTCCTCCGGCGCCGTTCTTGGGCAGGAGAGAGAGACGAGGTTGGGTATGGGGGAGTTGGAACTCCCCCTGCCCGCTCTTGACCCCCACCCGCTCGCGACGGCGCGGTAGTACCGCGGGTCATAGCGGTAGTACTGCCCGGGCGGAAGTACCGCACACAGGGTGGTAGTACCGCTCTTCCAGCGGCAGTAAAAAATTACTGCCGCGATGGAAGCGTTAGTACCGTGCCGCGGATGCTCCTGTGCGAACACAGAGCAGCCCATCTCCTGCGGTAGTACCGTGGCTTGCCACGGTAGTACCGTAAACCCAAGAAGGTGCACGTTTCGACAAAACAGAGAAACACGGTCTTTGCAAAGCAACCTTCAAGCGTCCGGACACGTAAACAGGCACACACACGAGGTAAACCAAGCACAACCACAGCTCAACAAGAAGGCAAAAGACAACAAGGAACAAGCACAATCCAAAACCTCTCTAGAGGAGAGGGCGGTGGCCGAAGCCAGCTATGTTTGAGTCAATTGGTATGGCACCACGAAGAATTATCCTTGGGCCCATGACCAAAACTCGTCTTTGAAGCACAAGTACCATAAAAATGGCTAATGTGAAAGAGTTGATCAATTTATGCATAATGGGGGAGGGAGAGTTCATTGAGAGAACAACACTCCCCCTATGTCCATGCCTACACCTAAACAAGACATCAAGATGAGTATGGTGGGGTGTGCAAGGGTTCAAGCCACATTGCTCGAATCAATGATATTTAGCTCATGCCTTAACTCGCAAAATCTTGCTTCATCCAAGGGCTTCGTGAAGATATCTGCAAGGTTATCATGAGTGTTGACATAGTTGAGCTCGATCTCCCCTCGCCTAATTAATATGATCCCGGATAAAGTGATACCGAATCTCAATATGCTTCGTCTTGAAGTGTTGCACCGGGTTGAGAGAGATCTTGATGACACTTTCATTGTCGCACCAAAGAGGCACTTTGTCACAAATGACACTGTAATCCTTTAAAGTTTGCCTCATCCAAAGAAGTTGAGCACAACAACTACCGGCGGCCACATACTCCACTTCGGTGGACGAGAGAGACACACAACTTTGCTTTTTAGAAGACCAACTCACCAAAGAGCAACCAAGAAATTGGCACCCTCCGGAAGTTGACTTCCTATCCACTTTGTCTCCCGCCCAATCCGAGTCCGAAAAGCCCACAAGGTTGAAGTTTGCCCCTCTTGGGTACCATAGGCCAAAGTTTGGGGTATTAGCCAAATATCGAAAGATTTGCTTGACCGCCACATAGTGGCTTTCCTTAGGTGCGGCTTGAAACCGTGCACAAATTCCCACACTCAACATGATATCCGGTCTAGATGCACAAAGGTAAAGCAAGGAGCCAATCATGGAATGATATACCTTTTGATCCACCGCTTTACCATTGGGATCTATGTCAAGTTGGCATTTGACGGGCATTGGAGTGGAAGCCGGCTTGACATCGCTGAGCTTGAATCTCTTGAGCATGTCTTGAGTGTATTTGGCTTGGTTGATGAAGGTTCCTTCTCTTCTTTGTTTGATTTCGAACCCAAGGAAGAACTTCAACTCTCCCATCATGGACATCTTGAACTTCGAGGTCATGAGAGCGGCAAACTCCTCATTGAAAGCTTTGTTAGGAGAACCAAAGATAATATCATCAACATATAGTTGGCATACAAACAACTCCCCTTTGACCTTCTTAGTAAAAAGAGTGGGGTCGATTTTCCCAATTTCAAACCCACGATCTTGCAACAACTCGGTAAGGTGCTCATACCACGCACGTGGGGCTTGTTTAAGGCCATAGAGTGCCTTATCGAGTTGGTACACATGATTGGGGAACTCGGGATCCTCAAACCCTGGGGGTTGTTTGACATACACCAACTCATTAATAGGACCATTAAGAAAAGCACTCTTCACATCCATTTGTTGCAACTTGAAGTTATGATGAGAAGCATAAGCAATCAACATACGAATAGATTCAAGGCGAGCAACGGGAGCAAAGGTTTCACCGTAGTGGATACCCTCGACTTGGGAGTAGCCTTGTGCCACCAAACGAGCCTTGTTGCGAATGATAATTCTATGAGCATCTTGCTTGTTCTTGAATATCCACTTGGTTCCAATGACATTATGGTTCCCCGTTGGCCTTGGCACCAATCTCCACACCTTGTTGTGCTCGAAGTTGTTGAGTTCTTCATGCATGGCATTGAGCCAATCCGGATCCTCGAGCGCCTCATAGACCTTTTGGGGTTCAACACAAGAAACAAACGCGTGATGTTCACAATAGTTTGCTAATTTTCTACGAGTGCTTACCCCCTTTCTCAAGCTTCCAAGCACATTCTTCATAAGATGATCTTTGGTAGTGAGCTTGGATGCAATCTTAGCGGCACGACGCTCCAATTCCTCCTCGAGAGAGAGATGAGGAGCGGTAATTTGATCATTGTGAGTGTCGATTTGAGATTGATCTCAATCTTGAGCTTGCTCTTGATCTTGAACTTGCTCGGTGGTAAAAACTTGACCTTGGGCATGATTTGGTGGTTCACCACCATTTTGAGGTTGATCTTGCCCTTGATCTTGTTCATTTGGTTGAGGGCCTTCACTTTGTTCTTCGGAAGCGTATGGGTCTTGGGTTGGTGATGGTTCCACTTGAGTGGAACATTGTCCTTCTCCTTCGGCCACAAGGGGTTCCTCAATGGGTAGGATGTGACCAACACCCATTCTTCTTATGGCTTGGGGAGGAATTTCATCACCTACATCACAAGTACCACTTTGCTCCACTTGGGAGCTGTTATTCTCATCAAACTCCACATTACACGTCTACTCAATGAGTCCGGTGGACTTGTTGAGGACACGGTAAGCATGAGAGTTTGTAGCATAACCAACAAATATGCCCTCATGAGCTCTAGCCTCAAATTTAGACAAACGGACACCTTTCTTGAGAATGAAACACTTACACCCGAACACCCGGAAGTACTTGAGGTTAGGCTTGTTACCGGTGAGTATCTCATATGGAGTCTTGTTCAAGCCTTTGCGGAGATAGAGCCGATTGGATGCATGACAAGTGGTGTTGATGGCTTCGGCCCAAAAGTTGTACGGAGACTTGAACTCCACCATCATGGTCCTTGCCGCATCCATCAACGTCCGGTTCTTCCTCTCCGCTACACCATTTTGTTGAGGGGTGTAAGGAGCGGAATATTGATGCTTGATCCCCTCATCACTAAGAAACTCATCCAAGGTGTAGTTCTTGAACTCGGTGCCGTTGTCACTTCTTATCGTCAAGATCTTTGCATTGTGTTGGTGTTGAGCTTCATTTGCAAAGTCGATGACGGTTTGTTGGGTCTCGCTCTTCCTCTTGAAGAAATATACCCAAGTGTATCTTGAATAATCATCCACAATCAGCAAGCAATACTTTCTACCCCCAAGACTATCAAAGGATGGAGGTCCAAAGAGATCCAAGTGAAGGAGCTCCAAGGGCCTCTTCGAGTAGATGATAGTCGTGGGAGGGTGAGCCTTCTCATGTAGCTTTCCTTCGATACAAGCACTGCAAGCACGATCTTTGGCAAAACTAACATTTGTTAGTCCACGGACATGGTCCCCCTTGAGAATACTTTGCAAAGATCTCATATTGACATGGGCTAAATGGCGATGCCAAAGCCAACCCACGTCAACTTTAGCCATTAGGCATGTCACGGTCTTAGTGGGTCGCTCCGAAAAGTTAATCACATCAAGACCGTTCTCGACATGCCCAACAAAGGCTACTTTAAGAGTCTTGCTCCACAAGAGGGCCACGGTATCAATATCAAAGAAAGTGGTAAAGCCCATGAGTGCAAGTTGGCGAACGGAAAGTAAATTTTATGCAAGGGACTCGACAAGCATGACTTTCTCGATCGTGAGATCATGAGAAATGACAACCTTGCCAAGACCCAATACCTTAGAAGACGAGGCATCACCCCACTCGACATTGGTGGGCATAGATGAAATCTTGTGCACGTCCACCACCAAGTCCTTGCTTCCGGTCATATGATTTATGGCTCCACTATCGAGCAACCATGATCCCCCACCGGAAGCAAACACCTACAAGAGATCAATGCTTGGTTTTAGGTACCCATTTTGTAATGGGTCCTTTGATGTTAGCAACAAGGGTCTTAGGAACCCAAATAGACCATTCAATGTACTCATAAGGAGAACCAACAAATTTAGCATAAACATGCCCATCACTAGCACGACATAACACATAGGAAGGGTTAAAGTCGTCGGCTTTGTTGGAAGGGGTGGCATTGCCCTTCTTGACACCACCACCCTTCACATTATTCTTCTTCTCCTTAGGAGCACCCTCTCCCTTCTTCACAAAAGTTTGCTTAAGAGGAGGAGGTCGTTTGGCCTTGTCATTCTTCTTCTTGTTCTTGGACTTGGGTGCAAACCCAATTCCCTCCTTGCCCACCACTTCCTTTTGATTGCTCAAAAGTTCGTTGAGGTTCTTCTAACCTTGTATGCAAGACACAAGGCCTTTCTCAAGTTGCTCCTTCAAATTTGCATTCTCCTCCACAAGATGCACATGCTCACAACACGGGTTAGTAGCATTTGCATTATCAATTAGAACCATATGAGGAAATGTAGCTTTCTCCTTGGTTAGCTTCACTTGGAGTTGATCATGAGACTCTTTGAGGCTAGCATGAGAACCCTTCAAGGCCTTGTGAGCCTTGTCAAGTACATCAAACTCCTCCTTGAGTCTAGCATGGTCAACCCCAAGTTTAGTCTTCTCGGAATTGAGCACACGAGATACAACAAGAGCATGATCAAGATCTTTCTTTAATTTAGCATGATCATCGTTGTGTGACTCCTCAAGAGCCAAACAATGACCACACTCTTCCTCAAGCGCATTAGAGAGATCTGATATCTCATTGGCATAGTCACGACTATGTCCTTCCATCTTAGAGATGGTTTCTTCGTGAGCCTCGATCATGTCACTTGGATTTACCCTTGAGCTTACTCATAAAAGACTCAAATTCATTTTCCTCCTCCTTCGTACCCTCACTTTCATCAATGCAATCCGTCAAGGAAGGATTAGTAATGATGGTCATTTTGATGTTGGGGGTTACCTTGTTAGTGGCTTTAGCCATGAGGCACTTGGCGGTGATGTTCTCGTTGGGTGAATCGAAGAGGGACACCCGTGGAGTTGTTGCAATGGCAACGGAGGCCATGGCAACCGTCTCACCGTCATCATCATCATCCTCATCCTCATTTTACTCTTCTTGTGCCACCAACCGCTTGGGAGGAGTCTTCTTGGCGAAGTTGTTCTTGTTGGAGAAGGACTTGGCCTTGTCTTTTCGGATAAGCTTGCCACCATTGTCTTCCCTCTTCTCGTATGGGCACTCCGCAACAAAGTGGCTCACATTGCCACAATTATAGCATGTTCTCACGCGTTGCTTGACCTTGGCGCCACTTGAGTTGTTCTTGTTGAAGTTGGGTCTTGAATTCTTCTTGCTCCAAAATTTCCGTGAAGCGAGAGCCATGTGCTCATGATATGCGTACTTGGTATCTTCGGGGTTACTCTCCTCTTCTTCCTCTTCATCCTCTTCTTCCACACTAGCCTTGGCCTTCAAAGCAAGGTTGGGCTTCTTTGAGCGTTGAGACCGCAACACCGCATTGTCGGTGGTTTTGTCCAAGATCCTCATGGCAACAAACTCATCCAACACTACACTAGAGGACAAGGTGTGAAAGTCCGGCCTTTGACGGATGACGAAGGACATGGCCTTGTGGTAGGGCATCATGGCCTTGAATAACTTGCGCTTGATCCAATTGTCATCCGTATCCTTGCTCCCATGATCTCGGAGTGAGACCGCGAGAGTGGTTAACCTCCGGTAGAGCTCACGAGGTTCTTCATCTTCCTTCATCGCAAACTCATCGGCTTCATCTTGCACCACTTCATAGTTGGAGCGTTGAATGCTTGCGCTTCCCTTGTAAATGGAAACAACATGTTGCCATGCTTCCTTGGCCACGGTGAAGGGTCGGAGATGCGCAATATCTTCGGAGGGAATTGCATCTTGGATGATGAAAAGGGCGGACTCGTTGAATTGATTATCCGCGGCTTCTCTAGGGGTGAAGTTGCTTGAATCATGCGGGTAGAAACCTTGCTCAATGACACTACAAGGATTCCGGTCTATTGCAACAAAAAATATTGCTACAACTATCTTTTGTTGCAATAAAATGCTATATTACCACAAAATTCCAGTTCGTGGTAATAGGATCTACATATTGCCACAATTTCGTTTCATCGCGCTAGGTACTCAATTTGTTGCAATAGAAGTCGTGTATTGCCACAAGCCGTATCGTCGTTGTAATATGGTAGTGATATTGCCACAGTTTCATCCCGTTGCGTGAATTAGTCATGTTGTTGCAATAAAAGGCTAGGTATTGCAACAAAGTACGTCTTTGTGGTAATATTTGGACATATATTGCAACAATTCTGACATGTGGCACTAGTCGTATATAATGTTGCAAAAAACATGGCTTCATATTGCAACAAAGCATGTATTGGTTGTAATAGGATGGCTTTTTGCCTCACCTTCATTCTGTTGCAATAACTATTACATATTGTAACAAATTGAGCAACCATGGTAATACGTACAACATAATGCAACAATCCTTTAGTGTTGCCAAATAGGAGCAGGATATCACAACTTGGAGGAACGCTCGCATAGGCGCGTGCGACGCGTTGCACAGTCACGGACGCCCTTCACTCGCCCTACTGACCTCCTCCGGTAGCAAGGTCATCCTCAGCACCGGAATTATGTGTTAAACAGAGAAATTGAGCAAGGCTGCATACTAGCTATTTTTAAACACTCTCAGGCTCCATTTAAATAGTTCTTCAGCCACCAATTGAGCAGCATAACAGCTATATCTCAACCTAATTTCTAGCAAGAATTCATCAGCAGATCAACAGCACTACATCAAAATATATATATAAGGACATATGACACAAGATTTTAGTACGATATAACAAACCATCTCAACGAGATATATAACACATGTTTCAACATGACAGCACACAAGTTTCAGCAGCCACACTTCTATAGATTGTTCACACAAAAGACCATAAGTTGACGGCAAAGTAATGAAAATAGCGACAACACTAAAATACCACAAGTTCATAGCAACAGTGTGTACATAGCATCACTATCAAAATAGCAAAATCACTAGAAGAACATCAACTACTCTTCTCTTCTCTTCATCACCAAACTGTTAGTGCTGGGCACTAGCTTCTGTTCCCATTTGCCACAACAGATGACACTATGCAGGGGTGCCTTGTTTGAACCTGTTTCACATCAGATTAAACTTCAGGAGAGATCTACTTGTAGGTAACCATCAAAAAAGTTCAGGAACTTATATTCATGGCTTAGAAATGTGAAAAGCACCTTACCAAGAGATTAAAAACTATACAAAGAACCCCTGGTCATCATCCGATTCTTCTTGTCCCAAAGGAGCAACATGGCCATCATTTACGTAAGTCTCATCATCATCAGTATCATCATCAGATTTGAACTGGACATCTTCAAACTCAACAGGTTTTATATTTTCTATGACTGAAACATCAACGCTGGATCCTTCGTCATCATTTCTGCACCAACTAGTGATCTCTTCAGGTACTCTAATTTCTGGCACTGTAATTTCTGCATCGACGACATCTAGTACGTCTGCCTCACCACCTTCATCGGCTTCAATAGCTTCATCAAGGCCTACACCATTTAAAACAGAAGGAGCAAACAAATTGCGTGGATTCATTTTAATAACAACTACCCAATCAGGGTTCTTCACATCTCTCACATAGAAAACCTGTTGAGCTTGGAGGCCTAGAATGTAAGGGTCTCCCTGGAATCGATGTAGAGTAGTGTCAAGGTCAATAATTCCATATTTGTCCTTCTTATATCCCTTACTCTCAGTTCTGTTGGGAGGAGGCACATCAAACCAGTCACCCTGGAATAGAACAACCTCCTTATCAGGAGGAAAATCAAGAAATATGATTTTCTTGATCACCCCGTAATAATCAATATTGCCTGTGGTTGCATCGTCCTTGACTATGACACCACTATTTTGGGTACTCAAGTCCTGCTCTATATAGGAATTCCGAAAGAAATATCCATTCAGAACTGTACGATTGTATACACGAGCTAGGTGATCAGGTCCTTTAGCTAGCGCATAAATAAGATTGTTGACCTTCCCATCATTCTGGAGTTCTGTGATCTGTTTCATGGAATAGAATATGTGTGAGCGTAATGTACATCGTTGGTATGTTATTACGAGGAACATTGGTGAAAATACGAAAGAAACTTACCCGTCTCTCAAACCAGCCAACAAACTCTTCCTTGTGCTGTTTTGTAGGATTAGGAGAATTTTTACTTGTGAGCTCCTCAAGATGTTCACTTCAAAGAGAAATGATTGTTAGTTGAACAGGAAAGTATTAATGCATATCATGATGTGAAATAAATACATAAGTATCCTTACTCAATCCATGGCGCAGTTTCCTCACAGTTTGTTATTATGAAATGCCTCATTGGATTAATCTCAGCCAAAGACAATGATTCACAAACAAAACCTTTCTTGGAGTAATCAACTGTACTCATGATGCTAATTCCTGTTGGTGGTTGATCTGTACCTCCGTCTTCATGACGTTCGGACTGACTTAGCTTGGTAGGCATTCCGTCAACGAATCGACTACAAAAAGTCATGCACTCTTCAAGTATGTACCCCTCTGCAATAGAACCTTCTGGTTGAGCCTTGTTGCGCACATATCCTTTGAGCGTACGCAAGTATCGCTCAATTGGATACATCCATCTGTACAAGACAGGCCCTCCCAATCGGGCCTCTTCAGCAAGATGAATTGGGAGATGCATCATAATATCAAAGAATGCTGGTGGAAAGATCGTCTCGAGATGACATAGAGTTTCTGGAATTGTTTTGCTCAACCTCTCCTAATCTTCATCCCTTAACTCCTTGGAGCATAAATCAGAAAAGAATTTACTCAGCTGAAGTAATGGGTTAACAACATTCTCTGGGAAAAGCTTGCGCAATGCAATAGGAAGAAGTTTCTGAAATATAACATGACAGTCATGAGTTTTGAGTCCACTAATCTTGCACTGATTGAGGACTACACATCGCTTAATGTGTGATGCATAGCCATCAGGCATGTTAATGCTATGCAGAAACTTGAGGAGCATTATCTTTTCTTCCTTTTTTAAAGTATAGCAACCTTTCTTTATGTCGTACTTATTCTTACCGGGCTATGGATGCTGGTCCTTCCTAATTTTTAGGTCCTCCAAATCAAGAAGAGCCTTCACACCATCCTTTGATTTCTTAGCCATCTCAAGCATAGTCCCCAGAATGCTGTCACAGATGTTCTTCTCGATGTGCATAACATCCAAATTGTGCCTAACGAGCAAGTTCTTCCAATATGGGAGCTGGAAAAATATACTTTTCTTCCGCCAGTTATGCCAGCTACTAGTTTCCAGTCGCTTTCTCTTATTTGACCGTCCAAATGGTGCATGCTGAATGCTATCAAGTTCCCGCATAACTTGTTCACCTGTAAGTGCCACTAGAGCTTCTCTATTATCTGTCTTGTTGTTGAACAAACACTTGTTTCGACGCCATTTGTGGGTCCTGGGCAGAAAACATCGGTGTCCCATGTAGCAATGCTTTCGACCATACTTGAGCCATAAAAAATCTGTATGTTTGTGGCAATACGGGCATGCTAGCTTGCCTTTTGTGCTCCAACCACTCAGCATTGCGTAAGCTGGGTAGTCACTAATGGTCCACAGCAAGCATGCATACATCTGGAATTTTTTTTAGTTGCAGCATCATATGTGTCAGCACCATCCTCCCATAGAACATTCAGTTCATCAATCAAGGGCTAAAAGTACACATCTATGTTATTTCCTGGTGACTTTGGTCCTGGAATAATCATTGACATAATCCAATTTTCTTGTTTCATACACATCCAAGGTGGCAAGTTATATGGAATAAGAATGACAGGCCATGTACTGTGTGATATACTCATGAGCCCAAAGGTGTTGAATCCATCTGAAGCAAGGCCAAGCCGAACACTGCGAGCATCTTTTGAGAATTTCTTATAATATTTCTTATCAAAATGCTTCCAGGCCTTCGAATCTGCAGGATGCCTCATTATGCCATCATCCAGCCGACCCTCCTTATGCCATTTCATATGTGATGACATATGTTCTGTCATGTACAGCCTTTGCAGTCTTGGAATGAGTGGGAAATACCTTAGAACTTTCTATGGCACTGGCTTCTTTGATTTTCGGCTTGATGCATTGTCTTCGTCACTGGTAGGAGTAGATTTCCATCGAGAAGCATGACAGACAGGGCATTCTTCTGCATCAGCATGTTCATTACGGAATAGCACGCAATCATTAACGCACGCGTGTATCTTCTTGTAGTCCAGCCCAAGATCTCGGATCACCTTCCTTACTTTTGCGAGATTAGTAGGAATGCAGTGACCCTTTGGCAGCACCTGCGTGAACATCTGCAGAACTAAGTCACATGCTCTATTGGTCATCCCAGACACGCACTTGATTTGGTAAAGCTTAACAATGAAAGATAGCTTCGTGAAATCCTTGCAACCTGGGTACAACTCTTTTTTTGCCTCTTTCAATAGTTCGAAGAAGACCTTGGCTGTTGCATTTGGTTCTTGGTTCCTTTCATCACCACTGGAAGCATCCACATGAATGTCTCCCGCACCTTCACCAATGTCTGCATTGCTTTCCATGTTTGTGCCCCTTATGAGAGTATTGAGCATGTCACATACCCCAGCACCATCATCTACATCGTCTTCATTATCAGAATCTTCAGACATGCTTCCCTCATCGGATTGTTCACCATGGTATATCCAGTGAGTGTAGGTTGGATCCATCCCATTGAACAGCAAGTCAGTATGAACATCCTTTTTATTTTTCGGAACAATATTGAGACATCTCCTACATGGGCATGGGACTGTTGAGTCTAGGTGAGCACCATCGAAGGCAAAATTCAAGAAATCCTTCATGCCAGTTTGCCACTCAACATAATCTCTTTCCCTATCCATCCAGCTCTTATCTCGTTTCATTTTTGCCTTCCTTGTATCATGATTCTCCAAAGATTAGTATTAACATGATTTAAATGACGTTTAAAGAGATAGAACCAAGAGTCAAAATCCTCATTCTAAACAATCTTAGGAGGAGGGCCAACATGATTCAAATGAGTGGAGGGAACTGGTCCTCCATAAGAAAGGGGTGGTTCAACATGGGCAAAGATGCCATTTCCATTCCTATCACTAGATAAAGGAACTTTATCACTAGTAGCTTCCCCCTTGTCGGAGTTAGCATCCGTCACCTTGTTAGCGGGATCACCCACTTTCATTGGTGCGGAGGATAATTTAAGGCCTTCTAAAAACTTATTGAACATGCCTTCAACCTCGGTCGTCATGGAGGTTTTCAATGTGTCCAAAGCCGCATTGAACTCCTCACGAGAGACCGAGGATCCCCCATCGGCCGTAGACGAGGATGGAATCACACCGGGGTGCTCCTCCCCACCGTCTATGGTGTCAACCATGCTCTTTGGACGGCAAAGTCCTTAATAAAGAGACGAGGCTCTGATACCAATTGAAAGGATCGATATAGTTGACTAGAGGGGGGGGGGGGTGAATAGGCAACTAACAATTTTTAGCTTTTCTTTACCAAATTTTACTTTGCATCAAAGTAGGTTGTCTAGAAATGCAACTAGGTGAGCAACCTATATGATGCAACAACAACAAGCATACAAGCAAGCAAGGAATACAACACACAAAGAAGCTTGCACAAGTAAAGGTAAGAGATAACCAAAAGTGGAGCGGGTGGAGACGAGGATGTGTTACCGAAGTTCCTTCCCTTTGAGAGGAAGTACGTCTCCGTTGGAGCGGTGTGGATGTACAATGCTCCCCAAGAAGCCACTATGGCCACCGTATTCTCCTCACGCCCTCACACAATGCGAGATTCCGTGATTCCACTATTGGTGTCCTTGAAGGCGGCGACCGAACCTTTACAAACAAGGTTGGGGCTCTCTCCACAACCGAATTGGAGGCTCCCAACGAAACCACGGAGCTTCACCACAATGGAATATGGCTCCGAGGTGACCTCAACCGTCTAGGGTGCTCAAACACCCAAGAGTAACAAGATCCGCAAGGGATTAGTGGGGGAATCAAATTTCTCTTGGTGGAAGTGGGGATCGGGGCATTCTTAACCAATCCCTAGAAAATCAACAAGTTTGATTGGCTAGGGAGAGAGATCGGGCAAAAATGGAGCTTGGAGCAACAATGGAGCTTAAGAGAGTAGAGGTAATTGACTCGGAGAAGAAGACTCCCCTTATATAGTAAGAAGACAAATTCAACCGTTACCCACTTAACCAGCCCGCGACATGCGGTACTACCGCCAGCCTGTGCGGTACTACCGCACCCACGGCAGAGGCCAGACGAAGCCCTGGTGCATTGACGCAACGACCGGTAGAACCGCCGGAGCAGTACTACCGCGCGCCCTTGCGGTACTACCGCAAGGCAGGGTTCGACTAGGCTGGGAAGGCACGGACAAATAAAATTACCTCCGTGGCTACTTCCGCTGAGTTTTGATCTGTGCAAAAATCCGACACGGTACTACCGCATCCAGGGAGTGGTACTACCGCATAGGGCGCGGATGTAAAAAATTACATCCGCCCCCTACTTCCGCGCGAGTAGCTGTGCTGGGCCAGACGTCACGGTACTACCGCGCCTGAAGAGCGGTACTACCGCAAGGCTTTGCGGTACTACCGCGTCCCTGTCCGGTACTACCGTGAGCCTCTGCGGTACTACTGCTCCATGGAGCAGTACTACCGCATGCCACAGCACAATACCACTTGGAGTCCTTCATTTTGCAAAGACACGGATAACCGGTCGGTGCTCCAAAGGAACAAAGGAAAGGAGGTGCAAAGGAACAGACGTGTACGTGTTGATTCCACCCTAACCTTTCCGACGCGGACCCCCTCTTAATAGTACGGCTTTCCTACGACTCAAATCCACCGAAAAGAAACATAGAGAAACGCCGTCTTCACTAGGCTCCGAGGGGCACCGAATCGTCTTGTGCCTAGACATGAGATATCTGAAATGCTCAATGCACACGATTAGTCAGCAAATGCATTGTCATCAATCACCAAAACCACATAGGGAAAAATATGTCCTTACACCGGGGAGGGGCGACCGACGGGCGGGAGCCGGCAGCCGGGGATGCGGGGAGCCGGGGAGGGGAGGGGCACGAAAGCTTCGCGGAGGGAGGGTAAGAAGAGAACCGGGGGGAGAAGCGAAGCGGGGGAGGAGGCAGGAGAACGTGCGGAGGGGCGGGGGAGGGGTGGAGAGCGGAGGGCGGGGCGGCGGGCGGGGAAGCGGGCGGGCGGGTGGCGGGGGAGCGGCGGGCGGTGGGCGGCGCAGCGGCTGGCGGGAAAGCGGGCGGGTGGTGCAGGCGCGCAGCGGGGCGACGTCTAGGGTGCGAACGGGGGACGGGTTAGCTGGGCTGCTTGGGCTTCGATTGGGCTGCGCCCCAGGCGAACCGGGCCAGGGCCCAAGCAGCCTTCGTATACTGTAGCACCAAGGTACAGTAAATGCTACAGTATATGAAGGGATTGGGCCGCACGCCCGAGGCCGCCGCCTGGGCTGGCTGGGGCCCAAATCCGCCCATGCTCATGAGCCATACATGTCTGCCTCCACCAAGGATGAAAACGTTGCCAAGGGCATCACTATTGAACTCTCGCCGTTCATGGTCGATGTTGTCTCTTATTATGGATTACCACTTTCAGGATCAATCTTGGGGCTCTCACGTAGACTCCTCCGATCATGGTAGTACGGAGAGATGAGTGAAACATTTTGGTAATAGGTGGACCGTCGGGTGAACAAGTCTAAGAAAAAATAATTGATGTCTAGTTGACGGCGATTCAATACAAAATAACATGCATTCTTATTGGGCACTCTAAACATACGAGTGTTTATATTAACGGGTGAAATTGAATGTTGCTATGTTTAGAATGAAGAGTATTATTCTTTTACGGGGTAACTCCTGCAGCTGCAGTCAATTGAGATGAGGAGCCATTGGATGGAGCGAGTTATTGTGACAATGCAGGGCAATCCATAATGACGAAATTCGCCCCCTTAAGGATCGGGAGAATCTCGAGGTGTATCACCAAGGTAGCACTTTTCCAAACAAGGTTGAACAAGTCTGTCATGTGGACAACGGGGGTGCCTCATGTTCTCCACCACGGACAGACATGAGCGCACGATGGGTTGACATGTTGGTCTTGTGGGGCGAGGGTCTCATTTGGACCTCTTGTGATCTCGATAACAAGTCCAACGACTCAGAGTTCATCCTATAGACTGCCTTCACCAACAATGACAACCCCAAACCCCTTGTCGCCTCCTTTATCCCCCATCACACATAGGCCCCTTACTGCGCCTACAAGCTCGCTGCCACCTCCGCCGTCATCACCTCCACGAATATCCACCTTAGCATGTCACCTAGCCGCCCCAAGGATGTCCTCGGCATGGCCAAATTAGTCACTGTTGAAACCTCGACACCTCAGCCAATGCCTTCCTCCCGGCTCTCGCTGTCGCATGTGCTTTTCTCATCGGGCGATCTCACCGCATCTTGCTCTCCCTCGATGAGGTCCCATCCTGGACTTGTGTTCACATTCGTTGAGCTCACCTTTCGCCTCTCCCTGCCTCCACTCCCATCCTTCGACTTCCCCATCACGCTTCAACGATATGTGATTGTGAGTTGCTTGAACCTACTTCCTGCGGCCAAGAAGGAGGTGATCCTCTCCCAAGCACGATTCCTCCTAGGATGCGCCACTAAGTGGTTGCCCACCATAGTCCCGCACTCGCTCCCGCTAGTCGCTAGACCGATCTCCCTGGCCTCGGAACTGAACGACACAAGCCCAGTAAAAAAATCCAGGCACGCAAAGACAGACCAAAATAGACGGTGCACAAAATTAGGGACACAAAACACTGCCCCACCGCCAGTGGTATATCTTCCTTAGCACCTACTCGCCTTAGTGGCCGGCCCAATAGAGTAGTTTTGGGAAAGTTCTATAGACAAGTACAGACCAGTTTTAGAACCACCAGTGTTGGGGTTTCTTTTCCTGAATTTTTCTTTATCGGTTTTTTCTAAGTGTTATCTCTATTGGTTTTCATCGGTTTTGTTCTGGTTTATTTTTCTATTCTTTCTCTTTTTTTTTCCAAATAAATATTGACTATATTTAAATATATTTTTATAAAATGTATTTCCCAGATGCATGTTAAACATTTTTCAAATACATGTTGAACATTTTCTAAATACATATCAAACATTTTTTAAATACACATTGCAACTTTTTAAAATACACTATGAACATTTTATAAAACACATGTTGAACATTTTCGGTCAATGCCATGACCATTTTTTAAATATTGAACATTCTTTAAGTGTTACAATTTTTTTTTAAAGTCATATTTTTTTTGAATGATACTAAAATTTTCCAAAATTACGTGAATAATTTTTTGTATTATATTTAAATGTCACAAACATATTCTTTTAAACATGTGAGCAGTTTTTAAATGACCATTTTTTTAATTACATTACATGAATATTTTTTCAATGAGTGGTGAACTTTTAAATGTCACAAACATATAGGATATTTTTAAATGTAAAAAACAGAAATGCATTAAACAAAGGAACTGGTTCCTGCTAGACCGTCTCACTATGGGGTCCCTTGAGGTGAGGCGAACTACTGTCTCACATCAAGCGAACTATAGACTCCCCGGACCCAGAATTTACTACCAGATGCCTGAGCACTATGCACTCCCTTTCAAGAATTCTGGGCAAGAGGGGAAGTGGTCGGAGGATTAAAACATCTCAGAAGGATGCCTGCTAAATGCTTACCAAAATGTCTTAGGAAGGTTCTCTCAGCTAAAGGAACTTGGTAACGTTGCTGCCAGAAGGAAGTTGTGGAGCTCAGGGTTGGAGGCTTGGAGTTGGAACCATGGGTAGGTTCGTTGAACATAGGCTAGAGGAGGTAGAGGACATCAACATTGCACCTTTGTAGAGTCCACTCAAGCTGAACATAGGTGATCATATATTTAGTGCACTCACATTTTCAATGTTGTGGATCATGTCTTACTCTTATTTCTTACCTGTTGGTGAATGGTGATAATACCGAAGCTATTAAAGTAGTGTAATCGATCATCGGTGCCTTATTCTTTTGCTCATCTTACTTTGACATCATCACATCATAGATGATCATCTCTAGTGATTAACATGCATCTAAACAAACTGAATCAATTAGTGGTTGCCTCTAAACAAAAAGTGAGCAGAAACCAAAATCGTTTCCCTAAAAATGAAAGGATAAAAAATTCTTAAACATAGATTCCTCACATGAACTAATGGAACTCAATATATGTGATAGGAGGCGGCGTAAACAAACATGTCACTCATAGCTGTACTAGAAATTCCAACGAAGTAAAATGGGGATATGGACGAAGCGGTAATTGATGTTAATGAGCACCCTAATCTTCCGGGATGCGGATTGTGTGCTTCCTCTAGGGCTTAGACATATTACCCTCTGTTTGATACATTATCTACTCCCTCTGTACCATAATACTTGTCGTTCGGGAAAACCAGTACAAGTTCCCCAGCGACAAGTATTGTGGTACAGAGGGAGTAGCTCTAAGACCGGAAAGGAAAATCCAGAGTGTCAATGATATGTATTATTTGTAGTTGTAGGGATGTTAGAAATAAATGTTTTAGCACTTATGTGAAACATATGCTTCGGGATAAAATGTTGGATTTTTTAGCTTAAAAGAGACAATGGAATTTGAAGTTTCTAGTGCCTTTTGAAGAAAATTGATCAATTTTCTTGGAATTGGCTGCCTTCCAATGGAAAATGTAGTGGTATTTTAGGTGGTGACAAATCTGATAGGATTGATGTGACTACAGTGTTGGTGATGGTATGACCTGGACAGTGACCAACGTTCTCAATATGAGTTAATTGGGATGGATTTGTTTTCTTTTTAGGGAAGGATGGGTTTTTAAGAGGGAGCATGAGCTTAGGAGATGGGCCGGAGGAAAATGAAGCCCAACAAACAACGCACAGCACCACTGCCTCCTTTACTAAAAAAAAGGTCTTCTAAAAAAAGTGTCTAAAAAACTAAAAAAGAAAAAAGAAAAAAGAAAAAAGAGAAACACCACTGCCTCCCGAGTCCCGACTACGTCTCCGATTGTCCTCCCGATCTCGCAGGCTCGCCGCCTGTCTCGTCGCCTCGCCGGACGCCAGGAGTCCATGACCGCCTCGCCCACCCAGCGCCCCTGCCCGGCTCACTGCCGCCGGTACAGGAGCCCAGCAGCGCCTCCCTCCGTCGAGCAGCCGTTCCCACCAGCAGCGCCTCCGGAGCAGCCGCTCCCGCCCAGCAACGCCGCCGCCCGGAGGTATGCCGGAGATCATTCCATAGGCTGGTAGCCACCAATCCTTCGTCCTTTCATCCCCCTCCCTCCCTCTTCCCTCATCCCCCCTCCCTCCTTCCTCTTGCACCCTCTGTTTGTTCAATTTTTTTTTCTGATTTTTGTATTGGATGAGTCCTCACTGTAGATTTGATATTGTGAGAATATAATGATGGTTATTTCTTGATGAGTATTTGCTGCATGATTTTTCCAGTGCGTGTTCAAGTTTACATGGGAAATGATTTTGCTTGATAGGTGTTTGTGATAATGCTTGTACGGGCAAATGTTTACAAACTGTAGTTTGAAAAAAAAAACAGATGAGCAAATGATTAACGATATATGAAAGGAAAATATTAAGTTGTTTTATCTGCACCGTCATGACCTGAAACCAAAGCTTAGCTGTAACATACAATTTGAGAGAGCAGGAGCTTTGTCTTGGTTATACTGGCCGAAGTTGGTTAACACATGAGTACTAGTGGTATTGTTGGCATGATAGATGTCCCAAATCTTGTTTATGATTGGGCATATAGTTGTACTGTTATGCCGTGTTGTTGATTTTAACAGTCAGACCTAAAATATTGCTGTTTAAAGTAATTGTTCCTCCTTTTGCATGTTTGCTGATTGATCTTCAGGTTCCACCATTCGTGTTATGCCCCGATAAATGTACAGCTAACTAATTATTTGATTTGATGCTCCTTATTCATTTTACACTTACTAAAAGTCTAATTCTACCCCTTTGGAACTTGGAGTTGGAATAGGGCATCAACATTGTCAATTGGAGGGGCTTGGAGCTCCTTCGGCATCCACCAGTAGGGCAAACAAGAAGGTAATCTGCTGTTCCTAGCTTCTATACTTTTTTTTTTGTGAATTAAAAAATAGTAAAATGTATCCCCGTATTGGAACTTTTTCAAAATGCCGAATTCGGATCCATATCGGCCCAATACTGATACACGTATCCTTATCGGTGCATTGTAGTCCGCCACTGATCAGAGGCTATGATGATCCGACACTACTGGTCGATGGCTGCCGCTGCTGTCGGGTTCCGCCTTGTTCTGGTGCTCTTCGGCGGAGACCTCCACCTTGCCTCCCGCCCGGAGGTCTCCACCCCCCTCACGTCCCTTCGCCGCCGTAAATCGCACCTCCTTGCTCTCGGTCCTTCCCCTCCAAACCCCAGCCCTTATCTGATGTTGCCGTAATTGGACATCTCGTTTGCCTCCTGTCTATGTTGCAGTGGCAGAAGGATACTGGCTGAAGGAGGCGTCCATGTCACCCTATTCTAGTACGTTACGCACCTCTTCTTTTTGCTCGCTTTGCCCAAAAAAGAGTTCGACCCAATGCTTTATTTCTGTCTTAGTGAATCCTGATTTGACATTAAAATTTTAGCACTTTACATTTGCCTCAGAACGACCAAAATTTTGAGGCCAGGATAGTGGGGTGGGTGGTGGTATTCTTAGCTACTACAGAGCAATTTTTAAATGCTTGACTGGGTTTCTACTGAATACTGATAGGCGGCATTTCATGTTAACTTCTGCAATGAACTACTGATAACTCCTGATGGATGAAATATGATATAACTCCTACTTAGCATCAGAGGCCCAGATGCTTCTTGCAATTACATTACAAAGCTTAGCAACTAGCTGTGATATTTTTGCTCTTCGTAATATTGATGTGTTTACAGTTTGAACTTGTTAGGGATGGTCCAGCCTGTTGAATGATCTGTTTTTCAGGTTCGATGTATCATGGTTCCCCTTTGCTTCTATCGGTTCTTGGTCCGCTAACCAGTAAAAGGTGATTGGTCCTTCGTCTTGTTGCTTCTTGATGTGGCCACTGTTGCTATGTCTTTTTGTTTGATCAGATCGCCATATGAAATTTTAGCATTCTAACATTCCATGATGTCACAGGTCAGGTAGACACCATTCTCATATATATTGTGTTGTTGCCGGATCGATCGAGAGGAGAAACGAGCGAGAGAGAGATGAACACACGCGAGGAAGAAGACACTGGTATATTTTGTGCCGTCGAACTCGACAGCGTTTTCTGTTATTCCGCTTGCTTTACCTTAGCGATTACAAGGCTAACTACCTCCCGATCAGCTGCTCTAGATCCGCGTCTGTTGCGCCATCCCACGACTGCGTCATTAGTGCCATACCGATCGGGAGTTTACATCAAAACAGAAAAACGAGAAACTGGAGATCGTGCAACAGCACGTCTTCGCAACCTAGCTAAGTGCATGCGCATGGAGCTGTGCCATCGGACATGCATGCATGCACTTATTCTATGCTGAAACAGGTACGCACTTGAGCTGAACTTAATTAGGTCCTACACTTCACCCCCTTAAGATATGCTCCTTAGTACCAACCTCGGACATTCCAAGCTTCTGACGCATCTCGAAGAAGACTACACGACCCAGCGCCTTCGTCAGTGCATCTGCAGTCTGCTCCCTCGTACGGATGTGATCCACTTCCACCTGACCCTTCTCCACACAATCACGTATGTAATGATACTTGATGTCAATATGCTTGCTACGGTCATGATGGACTGGATTCTTGCTGAGAGCAATGGCAGCTTGATTGTCCACGAACAGCTTGAACTTGGCCTGTGGCCTCCCGAGCATCTCACTGACCAGGCGAGAGAGGCACACACCTTGGCATGCCGCCGCTGCCGCAGCGACGTACTCAGCCTCGCAAGAAGAGAGAGCCACTATCTTCTGCTTCTGCGAGCTCCAAGTGACGAGATTGTTGCCAAGGAAGAATACATTGCCGAGGTGCTCTTCCGGTCCTCAGTGTCACCGGCATGATCACTATCTGTATAGCCAACAAGCTTCACCTCGCCATGCCCGGCCTGATAATGACAGTCGTAGCCCAGCGTCCCTCGAATATACCTGAGAATCTGTTTCACGGCTGCCCAATGATGAGTGCTCGGGGTCTCCATGAATCTGCTTACAATTCCCACGGCATGTGCGATGTCAGGTCTTGTGTTGACGAGATAGCGAAGACTGCCTATCACACTGCGATACAGCTTGGGATCAAACAGCTCACCATTGGAGTGATGCTATTGTTGCACTCTTCCATGCCGGCTACCTCTAGGATTTTCTCCGCATAACTCCGCTGATGAAGTGTGATTTCACCCTCTGTTTGGGATACCTGAATCCCCAAGTAGTAGCTGAGTATCCAAGGTCACTCATCCTGAAGAGCATCTTCATCTGATCCTTGAACTCTCTGATTAGCCCTTTGTCCGTGCCGGTAATGACAAGGTCATCCACATGCACTCCAACTAGCAGAAAAGTGGAATCATCTCCACGCCTGTAGACTACATGTTCCAATGGACTTCGCTCAAACCCAAGATTGACAAGAGAATCGTGAAGCTTTGCATACCAGGCTCTCGGCGCTTGACAGAGGCCGTAGAGCGCCTTGTGCAGTCTCAGTACACGGTGCTCTTCCCCTGGCACAGCAAATCCAGGCGGCTGGTCGACATACACCTCCTCACTGAGATCACCATTTAGGAATGCCGATTTGACATCCATATGGTGAACTTCCCAGCGGTGGTGCGCGGCGAGCGCGAGCAGAACGCGCACAGTCTCCAGTCTGGCCACGGGCGCGAACGCTTCCTCATAGTCCACCCCTTACTTCTGTACGTATCCCTTTGCCACTAGACGGGCCTTGTACTTGGTGATGTTGCCAGCAGGATCCCTCTTGACTTTATAAACCCACTTCAGCCCGATGGATTTTTGACCGGCAGGCAAGTCTGATAGTTCCCACGTCTTGTTCTCATGAATGTAGCGGATCTCCTCCACCATCGCGGCCTTCCACGGTGCATCACCCAGAGCCTCTTCAACATCGCGCGGCTCTTCGGCACTGAGAAGACAACTCTCATGATACTCTTATTCAGCATCCTCTTCTGTGGCATCCATGACGCACGACATGCGTCGGTACCTGATTGGTCCGGTGTCCACGTCCCGCCGGTTTTCATCCTGTTACAGTGGGGTGGCCCACCTGATTTCAGGCGTTCCCAGAGTCTCTTATGTACTTGGCGTGGCTGTTTCCCCCATGGGTGAAGGTGGCGTCTCTCCCTGTACTGGCGTCCCAAGTGGTGTCGTTGGGGTCAGCGGCGTAGTGGGCGAGCCACCATGCGCTCCGCCGGTGTCCAGCTCCTCGACACCTGGTTCCGTGGTGTACACCACAGTGAAAACGCCAGGCGTGGCCTGCGCCGGGGCCGCGGTCACCGCGTCCCAGCTCCATGCCCGTCGTTCCTCGAAGAGCACATCACGAGTGACTTGTACCCTTTTTGTATCAGGATCATAGACGCGGTAGCACTTCGCCCCCTCTTCATATCCGACGAAAATCATCGGCTTGGAGCGGTCAGAGAGCTTTGTAATGCCCGGCCCCAACATCTTGACATGCACTGTGCAACCAAAAGTCCGTAGATGCTGAACCGCCGGCTTTCGCCCGTGCCATGCTTCATACGGCGTGACCCCTTCGAGACTGCGGGTGGGAGCTCTATTGAGCAGATACACTGCAGTTTTCACAGCCTCTCCCCAAAAATATGCAGGTACTGCCATGCTCTTCATCAGGCATCTTGCCATCTCTACCACGGACTGATTTCGCCTCTCCACCACACCATTCTGTTGGGGAGAGTAAGGCGCCGTGGTGTAGTGTTTCATGCCCCTCTCACTGCAGTACTCTTGGAATTCTGTTGAGTTGAACTCCCCTCCGCGATCGGACCTGAATGCTCGAAGTTTACAGTTACCTTCAGCTTCTGCCATGGTCTGAATCCTTTCGAAACAGGTGTGTGCCTCATCCTTAGACTTGAGCAGCTGAATCCACATATACCGGCTGTAGTCATCAACAACAAGGATGAAGTATTTGTTCCCTCTTGGTGTTGGTGGCGTGATTGGACCACACAAATCTGTATGCACTAGCTCCAGGCCATGCTCTGCTCGGTATGAACTCGCCTGCGGGAAGGGGGCTCGATGCTGTTTCCCTAATGCACAGCCATCGCAATACTGCTCGATGCGAGCTATCTCAGGCATACCCCTGACCATTCCTTTTGCAGACATAGCGCGCAGCGCTCGGAAGTGCAGGTGCCCCATTCTAGCATGCCACTTCCAAGTCTCATCGTCCACTTTTGTCATCAGACACACTGGCGCGTCAATGGTCAGCATACCAGTGTACAGGCGTGTGCTTGAGCGCCGGACACGGGCTAGTATGCGCTGAGCTGGGTCATGGACTGTCATCACACCATTCTGAATCCCAATATGACACCCTCCTTCATCTAGCTGACCGACCGAGATTATGTTGCTTTGCAGGCTTGGTATGTAGTATACCTCTGTCAAGGCGCGCTGCTCGCCGCTCTGGCACTTGAAGACAATGGATCCCCTGCCACGGATTGCTACATGTGACCCATCTCCAAATTTGACCGTGCCATGCACGCCCTCATCAAGCTTAGCAAACTTGCTCTTCTCTCCTGTCATGTGACTTGTGGCACCCGTGTCAAAATACCATAGACCGTCAGGGATGGCACGGGCATTACCTTTTCTTCATTGAGAAAAACTGCCAGTGGTGCCACTGGTTCAGCCGCTGTGCCGGGGGTGACCATGGCCATGAATAGGCCCTGCTCATGCTCGTCGCCTCCTTCGCGCACCAGATTAGCTTGTTCCTTCTTCCCTTGCTGACCCTGCTTTTCAAGATAGGACCAGCATTCCTTCTTCCAATGGCCAAGTTTCCCACAGAAGTGACATTTTCCTTTCTTCTTTCCGCCCGGCCCACTGGATCTGCCCGCGCCGCCATTGCCGGACGCGGGCTTGCCCCCGCTGTGCGGCTTTGGCTTTACCGGCGACTTGTTCTTGCCACCGCCTGACGACTGGCTGCTGCCACCGTGCGACGAGCTGCCGCCGCCGAACTGGCGCTCACGGGCTGCCCACTCCTCTGCGGTGTACATCAGTTGGCCGGTGGACTGCTTGGTGTCGTCGAGGTCATAGTGATCCTCGCATGCGGACAGCCGGCCAGTCAGTTCCTCGATTGACATCGTCTTGAGGTCGATGAGAGATTCTATGGCCATAGCCATCTGCCTGTACTTGCGCGGCACAACGCGAAGAAATTTCTGCACCGCCTTGTGCTCCGTCACTGGATCCCCATAGATCTCGAGGTCGGCGACGACTCCAGTGAGCCGCAACGCGAAATCCTCGATGGACTCCCCGTCCTTGAAGCGGAGATCCTCGAATTCACGGCGGCGCACTTGTGCTTTGGCTTCGCGCACGCGTTCGCTCCCGATCCGGAGAGTCTTGATGGTGGTCCAAGCCACCTTGGCGGTGTCCTTCGCCGCCAACACCCGCACCATCTCCAGCGGCACCCCCGTGAGGATGACGGAGAGGGCGCGCTGGTCGTCGCGCTCGTCGTTGGTGCCGTCGGTGACCGCGCGCCAAAGCCCGGCGGCCTGCAGCTTCACCTGCATGACCAACGACCACTCCATGTAGTTGGTTCTCGTCAGCATCATGGACGCCGACGAGGCCTCCGTCTCCCGCACGATCCGCTCGACGACGCGGAGTTCTCCGCTGCCGCCGGCCGTGAGACGCGCGACGGGCGCTCCGGACGATGGTGACTGCCCCGCCGCCTCCGCCGCCGCCTTCATCTTCTTCTCGTCGTCCGACATGAGCACCGCGGATCAAACACCGCCGGCCACCAGGGATCAAACACAGAGGCTCTGGTACCAAGTGTTGTTGCCGGATCGATCGAGAGGAGAAACGAGCGAGAGAGAGATGAACACACGCGAGGAAGAAGACACTGGTATATTTTGTGCCGTCGAACTCGACAGCGTTTTCTGTTATTCTGCTTGCTTTACCTTAGCGATTACAAGGCTAACTACCTCCCGATCAGCTGCTCTAGATCCGTGTCTGTCGCGCCATCCCACGACTGCGTCACTAGTGCCATACCGATTGGGAGTTTACATCAAAACAGAAAAACGAGAAACTGGAGATCGTGCAACAGCACGTCTCGCAACCTAGCTACATGCATGTGCATGGAGCTGTGCCATCGGGCATGCATGCATGCACTTATTCTATGCTGAAACAGGTACGCACTGGAGCTGAACTTAATTAGGTCCTACATATTGCAGGTAAATAAGTTGCTCTGTACTTTTCATTTATACCAGTATATGTTTGTCTAAGATTGATAACTTGTTCAAGTATACCTGATTTTCATAGAAGAAAATCAATCTTCTTAAGCTTTACTTTTTATGTTATTTGTCTTGCCCATGGTATCGTTCAGACCAAAACAAGTGTAACCATGAATATTTCCACGCCTTTTGCATTTTGTTGGCAGTCATGTAATATTACACTCATGAATGCACCGCACAGTTTGGTTTTTGTGGCTGTAGATTTTATAGCTGCTATGCTTATTCGATCAACTGGGCGTACACTCCAAATGGCACGCAACAGAAGCTTGAAGTCTCTTGACCTCACAAAATCAGCGAACAATTCTGGTGAGTCATACTAGTTAATGTTATACCTTATTGAATCTTGAGCTAGTAGTAGGCTGTACGTGCAAAAGCACGTATCTGAGGTACATTCAATTAACGGCACAAAACTATTCTCTGCAAAAGAAGAAGGGACAAAACTACAGTCTATGTGTACTCGAATCGGTAATGCTCCTTATAATTATATAGAAATTTGCCTTTTGTTTGGCACCACTCTCTACTTATTTTGCCAAGTACCGACGACCAACAATGTTTTTGAATTTTTGATACTTGTGACGTACAAGCTCCAAAAGTTAAATCTTAGTGATGCTTTATTTGTACAGTAGTTATCATTCTAAGCTTTATATTTTCTTAAAGAAGGAAACCCACTTTTGTGACTTCTCCTTTACAACGAATAAAAAGGGTTATGGATTTGCCTCGTGGAATTTAATGTGTTTAGTCCTTCTTGCCTGATAGTGTGAATTTGTTGTTAGTAAGCGAAAAATATACTACCTTGTCTGGAAAGGTGTGAATGGAACATCACTCTCTTTGGGTCGGATGCTTTGTGCTTGTGATGCTCACCAATTGTTTATACTGCTAATTATCATTTTTGTTGATACTTACAGTGAACGTCAGCGCAGGAGATACTGCTTCTCTAATATATCTATGGAACCCTTGGACAATAATCACTTGTGTGGGTTCATGTACATCACCAATTGAGAATTTAATGGTCGTGATAATGTTACATGGAGCCTGTTCACGTAAGTGGAACTCGCTGTGTTTCCTTCCAGCCTTCTCTGTTTATCAATATATCTCTTATATTAATTAAACTAGTAGTTTGCCTCATTGTTTCTTGGCCTTTTATTTGGCAAATCCTCAGTTAATAACATTTTTATGTAAGATAGTATATTGATCTTCGGATAACCTAGAATTGCCCAAGTCTAATGCCAGTTAAAACATCCTTGCATTTTTTGTAGGTCTTGCGCCGCTTGCTGCCTTTGGATATGTTATGGCAACACATCTTTCTCTTTATCCTGCAATTCTTATTCTACCTGTATGTGCCACAACCATTTTTATTTAAATGTTCAATGGTTCGTATATGCCATTTATCTGCATTGCTGATCTCTAACTGTTAATTTTTCAGGTTGCTCTTTTATTGGGTTATGGTCCAGATACCCCTCCAACTAAAGTATTTCTTAAAAAAGGCTCAAGTGCCAATAAAATTGACATTCCAGATAATGGAAAAAGTACTAGCCAAAAAGGATTTGGACAATTCTCACGGAAACCAATACTCCACTTCATATTGTTGGTGTTTATCTGGTCATGTTATGTGCTGTTGTTGAACAGCATTATTCTAAATAAAGTGGGTGGCCTTCAGGAGATGTTTGAGAAGTAAGATATTTGACCATATAATTCTTTTGTAGCCAAAAATCATGTGAAAGAGTGTAATATTTTCTGTTACTGTAAGACTTTCCTCATTCACGGTGAACTTTAAGGAGAAATGAATACAGCTCTTATTTATGATTTCAATTCAATTTTGGATATTTGCTTATTCTGATCAGCATTATTGCCTATCGTATACATTTTCCCAACATGTCAACTTCGTTGTTGGGCCTCATTTAGTCAAAGTCATCTTTTCTTGCAATTGATTGGCTTTTATCTGTTACCAAATGTCTATTATTGACTTGTGTGCATTGCAATTGACTGGCTTTTATCAGTTACCAAATGCCTAGTATTGACTTGTAGTCATTTGGTTTTGCAGGACATATGGTTTTAGGCTTACAGTGAGGGATTTATCACCAAATATTGGTGTGTTATGGTAAGTGTTAAGAAAGTGTAATTGGAACCCAAGTATAATTTGAGTAATCTAATTCGGTTGAGAATGAATGCAGGTATTTCTTTGCCGAAGTGTTCGACTTCTTCAGAAGCTTCTTTTTATAGTCTTCAATATGAACATCATTTTTATGGCCTTGCTTCCTTGCCTTTGTTTACACAGCAATTGTCGCAATGCTGAAATCTTACCCCTCGGTGAGTATATTTTACATGGTATTCCTGATGAATTTAATCCCTTGGCTGCATAAGGTAGGTTGATGTTTAGTTTAGTTTTGTGTTTTGCTCTCTTGTTTTTATTCCTAAACTCATTCATGCTTATCTTGAAGGCTGGAGATTCAGCTCTATATCTAGGACTTCTAGGCCTATTCGCCAATGAATTAGCAGGTACATAAAATGCCGGTTATTGAATATTTTTGAATTAGTGTCTAATATCATAAGAAGATATATAATGCTCTTTGTTTCCATCCTGCAGAGATGCAATTCACCTTCTTCTTGTTTTTTGGATATATTGGAGTCTCTCTCCTTAGCCCTGTCATGCATAACCTATGGATCTGGAGGGTCGGTCTCTCTCTCTCTCTCTCATAAACACAGGCGCGCGCACATGTTGTGTGGTGTTACTAACATGAAAATGTTGACAGGGTACTGGTAACGCAAATTTCTACTTCACGACTGGTTTGGATTACACCTGCCTTCAGGTAACTATCCATCCCTATGTGAGCACAATCAATATTGAATGTTCCTTAGAATGCTGACTGATTGTTCCTTGAGGTAACATGTCAGCTAAAATAGCCGTGTTTCTTAACTTGCTTAGAATGCTGACTGATTGTAGTATGTACAGTTTCTCTTACTTTTGACATCTTTATTATACTACTAACTCCGTCCGGAATTAGTTGAAGCTCAAACGGATCGGAGGGAGCATAATTTAATGTTTGCCATATTTTCCTTTTTGCAGACTGTGTTGGTCGTAGAGACTGTAAGTTCAATGATAAAGCATGATAGGAAACTAAGTCTACTTATAAAAGTTTAGCATGATTCCTTCCTCAGAAGTTGAGCATGTCGGAAGATTCTTTTCTTGCTGGTTCCCTATATACGATGCGACCAGTTGATCGTTGTGTGATTTTGGGTAGATGTAGTAGTGGATAATATATGTTCCATATCATCATGCTGTATTGTACCTCCCACAGTTGTACAGATTGCTTAACCAAGATTAGAGAAAGAATCTAGCTAGGTTTCTCCCTGGGAACAAACTGTAGTTTGTCGGTACTGGATTTCTCTATGGATCCTTTGATTACTGCCTTGTCTGATCTGTGTGAAATCGACCCCTTGTGGGAAAATCATATAATATGTGCCATTTCTGAACTGCACCGAGCAGTTTTTTTTTTCTTCTTTTTTCACGGGTTACACCGTGTGAACTACATACAAGATTGAAATGAGTAAAACACGTCGCGATTCAGAAAAAAGTTACTCCCTACAAAATTATACTAGACTAGCGTCAATTAATATGGATTGAAGTCAGAACATTTTATAATTCTGAACGAGGAAGTACTCTCTCATCTAAGATGTCTTATATTAATTGAAAGAGGGAGTACTTGTCAAGTGGCGGTACATGGATATTGGGGTGAGTTAACATTGCCTAATTTTACTACACAGACGCCAGCAGCCGCCTCCTCCCCCTCCAAGAAATAAAGTTAGGGTTCATGCCTCTCGCCGGCTCCGGCGCAGGTCCGCCTCGTCTCCGGTGGCCCTATGGCCATGTAGGTGCGGTTGATCCTGACAAGGGCCGGCGGGAGGGCTCTGTTTTTAATTGTTTTTTTCAATCTTGTTAGGGTTTGCGTCCTGCTCAGGAAGGCGAGACGGCGGCGGCTCCCTGAAGATGGAATAAAAGTCTCCCCGCCTAGCCCCCGTTCCGACGGTGCGTCTATCATCGTTGGTGGGCATGTGGAGGTGTGTCTCCGGTAGATCTATCTTTGGTGGATTTGCTCGGATCTCGTCGTTGCTTGTCTATGTTCGTGTGCCTTCGGTTTGGATCCTTCCGATATACGTTATTCTTCATCGGCGGCGGTTGCTGTTCTGGGGTGCTGTTCCTATGGGGCCTTAGCATGACGACTTTCCGACTGTCTACTACAACAAGTTGTGCCCGACTCCGGCGATGGAGGGGCGATGACGGCGGCGCGCCTTCAGCTCGCTTCAGTGCTTGTAGTCGTCGCTAGGTGGTCTACGGATCTGGATGTAATTTTTATTTCTGGTGTTCACTAGTAGAAAAAGGCCCATTTGTCCCGGTTCATAAGGCCCATTTGTCCCGGTTCGGGAACCGGGACTAAAGGGTCGGGACTAAAGCCCAACACCTTTAGTCCTGGTTCTTATACGAACCGGGACAGATGGGGCTCCACGTGGCCGCTGCGGCGAGCCCAGAGAGGAGGGCCTTTAGTCCCGGTTGGTAACACCAACCGGAACCAAAGACATCACGGGTCCACACGGTATGTTAGGAAAGAGGGGGGGTGTAAGAAAATAGAACTTAGTTGGGAAGGTGGGAGCGGAGTAGGAAAAATGATAATGCTACATTGGCAAAGTATTGGGGGGAGGGGGTGTAGGTGATAGAAGGCGGAAATTGTGTTTTTGTTCCAAAGTGGACATTCAATGGTAGGTTGCAGGAGGGGCAGGCTTGGAGGGGAGGGGAGGGGAAAAGAGAAGGAGGGGAGAAAGAATAAAGGTGGGTGGATAGTAGTTTATTAAAATGGTAAAGGAGTTCGGCTAAGCAAGGTTATTTTGGTGACATGAGAGAGGGGGGGGGGAGGGTGATGCTCAGGAGCTGGGGTTTTTGTTTTTCTTTTTGAAAGGGGGGGGGGGGGGGGGGTGGGGGGAGGGGTTTGGGGGTTTTGGTGTTTTGTAGATATATTGTGTTAGCTAGTTAATAGCTAGAGAGAAGTGTCCTCTCCTATCTCCGTGCTTGGTCGACGCTACGTACTATACGTATAGAGAGGACTCGACACGCTAGCTAGTAAGCAAATGAAGGAAGCCATTAAGTACACAAGATCGTCATGAACATATACAGAGAGAAGTGATCGACCTCCTCCTTCTCCGAGAGATTGGTCGAACAACAAGTTTTCGTATATCTATCCGACGCTACTAGCTACATATATACAATATAAGATCTCTTACAATCCCTAACATTTGATGTCAAGTTCCACATGGTATTCTCCGGCTGGATTGATGACGTGGTCAAAAAAGAATCCCGCCAATTCCTCTTGAATTGCTTTTATGCGATCTTGTGGTAGGAGTTCATCCCGCATCTGCCAAATCTAATTTGAAGAAGGGGGTCAATACATATATATGAATGAAACTCAACACAAATGATGGTAATAAAATAAAATTGTGAATATTATTGCTTACGCACTTCATATTGTATTTCAGAGTAGCCCCGCTTAGAGGTCGTCGCGTTGTAGATGTACTCGCAAATGTAGTATCCACAGAAATTATTCCTGCCTTCCTGCCACAACCACTTTACGAGAAATAAAGGTCAATCAAACTGATAATCAAGCATTATAAATGATATTGATGAAACTAGCTAGAATCAATGGGAGATGCGCGGAACTAGCTAGTAGTACTTACTTTCGGGTGTGTAAATCGCAGCTCCCCTGGCAGTCCCGGAGCTTCTGTGGTGAACACTTTCCAAACCCTGCGAGACAAAGAAAATAATTACTTGATATTAGGAAATGACCAAAGTTGCCGATATGGTGCGATAATGATCGATTGAACTTACTTCTGGAACATTTCAGTCATGGCCGCATACTCCTTGGGATCTTTTCGTCTTGAGTCTAAGACGATTACTAGTCCCTGCTCAAGCTTAATCTCTAGGAGAATAAACTGGAAGCTGCGCACGCATGCATAACTCATCAATTACATTACTATAACCTCGAGTAATAAGGGAAACCGAATATGCACAAGATAGTAACACTCACTTGAAGTTGTAAGGAAAGAGTATTTTATCCTTGTTTTGATTTCGAAGCAACGATTGTAGCAAGTTGGCCTCGGTTTCTTTGGCATGATATTTAACCGTCCATTCATCTATGAGATTTGTGTTAATGAACCCAATATCATAGATTTGTGCATTTCTGCATTCGACGATCTTCAATCTGCATAATATAGTGAGGATAATTATATATACATGCAATGAAAGAGCTGAGCTATATATAGAGACTTAATTACAGAAGTATAGTACTTACAGACAGTAGCAAGTGATGATTATTTTATCGAGGTCCTTTTGATTGAAAAACTGGAAGAACTCCTCAAATGGAACAGACAACATATCAATTCCAACGAGGTCATGCTCCTCTTTAACTCTCAGCGTCAAAATATCCTTCCCAGACTTGCAGGTGTCCATGTACCACTTATGGAATCTTCGCATCATCGTTGTTAGAGGAGGATCACCAGGTCTGACGAGAGGCTTCCCGTACTGGTATTTGTGTTCGTCCACCTTCATTGTATCAAAATGTGCATCGTCGGGCAGGTAATCACCAGGATTGGTACCGGGCAGCATCCCCGGCAGATTTGCGACGATATCGCTAGACACCTTGAGCGGGGGGCACGATTGGTTTGCCTGTTTGCCGAGCTGGGGAATTTTGTTCCCTCTTCTTCGTTCTTGTAACCTTTTTTCACTTGAAGTAGTTCCCGACCGGCGCACTCCTTCCACTGCCTTTTTCAGAGCGCGGACATGGTTGTCATCCGGCGGAGGCGGTGGTGGTCGCTTCAGGTTCTTCAAAGTGCGCTTCAATTTCACCGGATCCATCTTCTCCTCCGGAGGTGGATTTTTCTTTGCAAAAAAGTCCTTCACTTGGGCTTGACAGATCTCCGCATTTTCCTCCTCGGTCATCTCGTATGGTAATCTATCTAGGGGCTTGATAGATGGACCGAATTTGTATTGCCTCCCGCCTCTGGCTATACTGCTAGACGCCGGCCGAGCAGCCGGAGCGGCTGCGGCTGTCTTCCTTCGTTGCTTACGAGACGGAGAAGGAGGCGGAGTGCTACGACGCGCCGGAGCAGCCGGAGCGTCGGCGGTTGTCTTCCGCTGTTGTTGACGAGGCGGAGAAGGAGGCGGGCTGCTCGGACGCGCCGGCGCAGGTGGAGTGCTGCCACGCGCCGGAGCTGCTGGAGAAGGAGGCGGAGTGCCGCCACGCGCCGGAGCAGTCGGAGAAGGAGGCGGAGTGCCCTGATCACTCGCCAGAGGAGGAGGCGGAGGAGGAGGCGGAGTGCCCTGACTCGCCGGAGGAGGAGGCGGAGGCGTCCAGTTCGGAAGGTTGATGAGCTCCTTCCGCCATAGACATGGAGTCTTCAGAGCAAGACCCAGCTGAGTCTCCCCTTCACCGGTAGGGTGGTCAAGCTCGAGCTCCTCAAATCCCTCCGTTATTTCATCGACCATCACAACAGCATAGCCTTCTGGAATCGGAAGGCAGTGAAAAGTTGCGCCGGGTTGAGGAGGTGCAACAGAGCCGACAGCCGCCTTGACTTTGAGGTGCTGCCATTGTGCCATAAGGTGGCAATCATGAGCCTCCGTGATAGCATCCACGGGGTAGCTGGGAGCCGTGAAGTGAGGCTGCTGAAGGAGCTCGGTGGAAGCCACACTGCTTCTCCGCTGAGATGGCAGGGTAGCTTCTGGGGTAGCTTCGGCAGGTCGCTGTCTCTGAACTAGTGCTTGTTCCTCTAGCGCTCGTACCCTTGCATTCAGCTTCTGCAGTTCGGTCTGCTCCACTTTCCTCCTCCTCTCCCGGGTTTTGTAACCGCCTGCGCTGGGAAACCCGTGCTTCCACGCAATGGAGCCTGCCGTGCCTCGTGTTCGTCCTGGGTGCTCAGGATTCCTGAGGGCCTGTGTGAGCTCGTCGTTCTCTCTGTCGGGAACGAACGTCCCTTGCTGCGCTGCGGCGATATACTTCTGAAGCTTCTTGACGGGTATTTCAAGTTGCTCCTTCGTCCAACAGCACTTCCCTGTTTCAGGGACAAGGTTCCCCCAACCCCGAAGAACCAAGTCCTTGAACGGTCTGGCCAGTTCAATGTCTCTGGTTCGACCCCTTTATCAAGCAGGTCCTTCTCAGCCTTGTCCCACAACGGCCGGGCTTTGAGGTAGCCACCTGACCCCGTGCGATGGTGATACTCCTTCTTTGCAGCATTTTTCTTGTTTGTCGCTGACATCTTCTTACTCTTCTCCGATGTCTTGTGGGCCACAAATGCGGGCCAGTGATCTCTTATCTTCTCAAATCGGCCGGTGAATTCTGGAGTCTTCCCTTTGTAGACAAACGTTAATTTCAACTCATTTTTCCACCTCCTGAATAGATCTGCCATCTTCTTAAGAGCATGAGCCTTGACCAATGGCTCTATAACTGGCTTATCCGGATCCTCCTCTGGCGGTAGGGTGAAATTTGCCTTCAGCGCGATCCAAAGATCATCTTTCTGTCTATCGTTGACAAAAGACACTTGAGGCTCTTCGCTCCTAGGCTTATTCCATTGGTGGATGCTGATCGGGATCATGTCCCTAACAAGAACCCCGCACTGAGCAGAAAATGCTTCCTTGGTCCGGCTGGGTTCAGTCGGTTGGCCATCGCCCTTGATTGCTGTGATCGTGAACCTTTCATCCTGGCGCAACCTTTTCTTCGGGCCTCGTCTCGTTACCGAAGTTTGGCTCGATCCGGAGGGCTAGGAAAGAAGAAAGAAGAGAGTTAATATGTGTGCATACCAAAATAATTAATGCATCAATTAGCTAGTCAGCACAGGCTTAATTAATATATATACCTTGCCGGACTTTGCAACATCTCCTTCCTCCGTTCGCTCACCGGAGCAGTCATCACGGTCTCCTTCTTCCACTGGCATTCCGTCACCGGAGCCATCATAATCATGTCCTTCCACCTCCATTGTGCGATCACCGGAGCCTGCTTCACCCTCTCCTTCCAGACCATCGGTGTCATTGAGAAACGACAAGACATCACCTCCGCCGAGGATTATGTCCCCCAACAACTGTTCTGCTTTGATGTCTCGGTGCTCCATAGTTTCTGCAAATATTACAACATGGCAATTAATATACAAACATGACAGATGGATATATTAGTGCAAACGTAGACCTAGCTAGCTCGACACTTCTACGGTTTGGGGTGGCCTCGACAATGCTTCTAGGGTTTGGGGTGGCCTAGGCAACGCTTCTAGGGTTTGGGGTGGCCTCGACAACGCTTCTAGGGTTTGGGTCGGACCGCCTCTCTCATGAATGTCCGACGTCCGGACCGACAAGGGATTTAACAAAATGACGCCATTCTGGATGTGCAGAAAATGGTCCATATTTTTCCTGATCTCATCTACCCTTCTATATGTCATGTTGTCTAGTGTCAAAGAATTCAAGAAAACCATGACTTCATCATTAGCCGGAAATGACAGGCGTATAATGGTACGAAGCTCTTCAAAGTTGTTTTGGAACGGAGTTCCCAATAGAATAATTCGCTTTTTGGTACAAAGTTCAGCAAGAGCCCTCCGAATATCGCTATTTGGAAGGCCTTTGCTGAAATTCGTACCAAACGGAGAATTATTCTATCCGGAACTCCGTTCCAAAACAACTTTGAAGAGCTTCGTAGCATCATACGCCTGTTACTTCCGACTAATGATGAACCCATGGATTTCTTCAATACTTTGACAGACAACGTGACATATAGAAGAATATATATATATATATATATATAGATGAGATCAGAAAAAAATTGGATCAACTTGTGCACATCCATAATGGGGGCATTCTTGATAAATCTATATATGTCAAAATTCAAACTTTGACATATGATCGAACTTTGACATATGGTCAAATGTTGCATATGTAAAAATTCAAACTTTGACATATGATCAAACTTTGATATATGATCAAATGTTGCATATGTCAAAATTCAAACTTTGACATATGATCAAACTTTGATATATGTCCACCGCGATATAAAATAATACATAGACTTGTTCGGGCGAGTGGCGGTTGATCGACGTCCCCCTCATGTCGAAGTTACCGGAGTTATCTTGTAGTGGTTTGGGTGGCCTCGAGAGTTTGTCGGGTAGGGGCGGGAGGGGGTAGGAGATCGACAACGCTTTTTTTCTAGGGTTTGGGTGGCCTCGAGAGTTGGTCGCCCGGTATATCGAGAGGGGGGGTGAACATTTTACCTTAGTAACTTAGAAAAAAAAAATTATCGGGGAGGGGGTATATCGACCCCCCCCCCCCTCATGTCGAAGTTATCGGGGAGGGGCTATATCGACAACGATATACATATAGCCACATACATATAAAAAAATTCTATGAACATCCATACATATATAGCCACATACATATATATGGCTATGAAAAAATTCATCATGTAAAAAAATGTTATCGGGGAGGGGTTATATCGCAAACTTGACATAAATGATTTTATCATGCACAATTTTCCTATACATACACAATATGAACATATACATAAATTGACAAAGAAAATTCTATGAAAAAAAAATCATAAAAATTCTATGAACATAAAAATTCTAACTTTTGCATATTCTTTGCATATGAACATACATACATTTTCTTATTTTTTCTTAAATGTAACTTTTGCATATATGAACATACTATATAAATTATACATACATGGAAAAAAATTGCATGAACAAAAAAACAACATCATATATGAAACATTTTGTATATACATCTCATATCCATCCATCCATACATACATACATACATGGACAAAAAAATGCTATGAACAAAAACATCAATTTTGGTCCAATCTTGGCATTGAACTACAACCCAATTTTTCCTTGCTAAAAAAATTCTGAATTTTTTACATCTTGTAGTCCTTCCAACTAAACCCTTAAGTCCAGAAGGGCAGCCCCAATTTCATCTAGCAAGTCCACCAAAAAAATTCATGTAGTTTCTGTCCAGCACTAAATTTTAATAAAACTTGCACTAAGAAGTTTTTCCTTTTATCAAACCAACTTAACCATCTTCACTAACATCCAAGGAGACATCATCCTGCCAAGTTTCACATAAAACAAAGTTCCCTAGCAAGCCCTAGCATTTCATCAAACACCGTGTGGACATGGCTGAAACTTTGCACTGAACCAACTTCACCATCATCACATACATGGAGGAAGGACAGAGGAGAGGGGTGGGAGGGAGGAGGGAGTACCGGCCTGGCCGGCGGGCACTGGTGCGGCGGCGTTGACGGCAGGGTAGGGGCGTGGCGGGGCATCGGGGCAGGGCAGGGGCGCGGCGGCGTTGGCGTCGAGGTCGAGGCAGGGGCGCACGGCGTCGGCGTCGGGGCAGGGCAGGGGCGCGGGGCGATGGCGACGAGGAGCGGGCGGCGACGGCGACGGCGACCTCGGGGCGGCGACGGCGAGCACGGGCAGCCTGGCGGCGTCGATGAGCTCGGCGTCGTCGGGGGGCAAATGGTCGATGAAAACTGAAAAATTCCTAAGTCCTGCACAAACCGGGACGAATGCCACCCTTTGGTCCCGGTTCGTGCCACCAACCGGGACCAAAGGTCTCTTTTCAGCAGCATAATGGGCGGGAAACAGAGACCTTTGGTCCCGGTGGGCGGCACGAACCGGGACCAAAGGGGGGGCATTGGTCCCGGTTTGTTCCACCAACCGGGACCAATGCCCCCCTTTCGTCCCGGTTGGTGCCACCAACCGGGACCAAAGGCCTTGCGCTGGCGCGGTGCGGTGGGATGTTTAGTCCCACCTCGCTAGTTGAGAGAGCTCGAGAGTGGTTTATAAGCGCTACTGCGCCGACCCTCTTGAGCTCCTCTCAACTGCAGGCTTTCGGGCCTTCTCTGCTACTCTTTGCCCGTGGGCCTGCTGGGCCTCTGCGGGCCTGAATCCTGGCCCATGGATGGGTTTCTAGTCATATTCAGGCCGTGGTGGCCCAGTTGGTGGCATTTTTTTTATTTTTTTTCTAGTTTTTTTGTTTTCTTTTTTGCTTTATCTATTTTATTTTGTTTCTACTTACAACAAAATACAAACTGTTTTTCAGTGATTCTTTTTGCTTTTAGGTAATAAAAAATATAAACTTGCTGTTAGTGCCATTAGTTTTCCAATTTGAATAGTTTAAATTTGAATTCTTTGAAATTTGTGTGAATCACTAGTTTGTGATTAACTTTACTATAAAAATAGATTTTGGAGTGATTCTTTTTCCTGCTATTTAATATTACTGTGTTTTATCATTATATTCAAAAACAGTTTTTGTTATTTTAGTTTCTAACAAAAAAAAATCTTTATGATAATTCCTTTTGCTATTAAAGTTTCTAACAAAAAAAGTTCTTTATGAAAATTCTTTTTGCTTTTAATGTTTTGAACAGAAAATACATTGATAATTTTAGTTGCATAAATTTTAGTTGATTCCTTTTGCTATTAGAGTTTCATTAAAGTTTTCTAGTTCATTCTTTTTTCTATTAGAGTTTCATTAAAGTTTTCTAGTTCATTCTTTTAGTTTATTATTTTTGCTATTAGAGTTTCATAAAAGTTGAGAGGGTTACGGCAAAAACTGGATGCATTTCGTGAATAAAATGGACAATCTCTTTCGAAGTATCAGGGTTTCGGACGAAAACTCATCTGTTACAAAGGGATTTCATTTTTTTGAACTTATTTGAACTCCAGACTTTTTGTGTGTTCAAAATGAACCATTCAAAGCCACATCATCAATTTTCAACCCTTTCTAACTTCATCTGTTATTTTTCATGCATTTATTGATTTTTTTGAGCTAAATGACCCTGAAATTGAAAAGTACTTCAGATGAACTCTGAAGAGAATGAAAATTGGTATGGTATCATCATTTCACCCACATAGCATGTGCTAAAAAGTTGAGAGGGTTACGGCAAAAACTGGATGCACTTCGTGTACAAAATGGACAATCTCTTTCGAAGTATCAGGGTTTCGGACAAAAACTCATCTGTTACAAAGGGATTTCATTTTTTTGAAGTTATTTGAACTCCAGACTTTTTGTGTGCTCAAAATGAAGCATTCAAAGCCATATCATCAATTTTCAACCCTTTCTGACTTCATCTGTCTTCACTTTTTCTTCGCTTGTGTCCTTTGCTTATTGCGCCGTAACCATGGATATTCTTCATCGCTTAACAGGGTGCTTGGGTCAGCCTTGACTTTGAAGGGAGGAATTTCATGAAACTTTTCATAATCTTCAGACATGTCTGTCTTACCCTCCACTCCCACGATGTCTCTTTTCCCTGAAAGAACTATGTGGCGCTTTGGCTCATCGTATGATGTATTCGCTTCCTTATCTTTTCTTTTTCTCGGTTTGGTAGACATCTCCTTCACATAGAAAACCTGCGCCACATCATTGGCTAGGACGAATGGTTCGTCTGTGTACCCAAGATTGTTCAGATCCACTGTTGTCATTCCGTAATGTGGCTCTACCTGACAGATTGACCCATTTGCACTTAAACAAAGGGACCTTAAAATCATGTCCGTAGTCAAGTTCCCATATGTCCACTATGTAACCATAATATGTGTCCTTTCCCCTCTTGGTTGCTGCATCAAAGCGGACACCGCTGTTTTGGTTGGTGCTCTTTTGATCTTGGGTGATCGTGTAAAATGTATTCCCATTTATCTCGTATCCTTTGTAAGTCCATATAGTCGAAGATTGTCCCCTGGACAACGAGTATAGCTCATCAGAAACAGTGTTGTCACCTCTGAGACGTGTTTCCAATCAACTGCCAAAAATCCTGATGTGTTCACATGTAATCCAGTCGTCACACTGCTCCGGGTGTTTGGAGTGCAGAATGTTCTTGTGTTCATCGACATACGGGGTCACCAAGGTAGAGTTCTGTAGAACTGTGTAGTGTGCTTGAGACCAAGAATGCCCATCCCTGCATATTATTGAGTCCCCTCCTAGCGTGCCTTTTCCAGTCAGTCTCCCCTCATACCGCGATTGAGGGAGACCAATCTTCTTAAGGTCAGGAATGAAGTCAACACAAAACCCAATGACATCCTCTGTTTGATGGCCCATGGAGATGCTTCCTTCAGGCCTAGCGCGGTTACGGACATATTTCTTTAGGACTCCCATGAACCTCTCAAAGGGGAACATATTGTGTAGAAATACGGGGCCCAGAACGACAATCTCGTCGACTAGATGAACTAGGACGTGTGTCATGATATTGAAGAAGGATGGTGGGAATACCAGCTCGAAACTGACAAGACATTGCGCCACATCACTCCTTAGCCTTGGTATGATTTCTGGATCGATCACCTTCTGAGAGATTGCATTGAGGAATGCACATAGCTTCACAATGGCTAATCGAACGTTTTCCGGTAGAAGCCCCCTCAATGCAACCGGAAGCAGTTGCGTCATAATCACGTGGCAGTCATGAGACTTTAGGTTCTGGAACTTTTTCTCTGGGATATTTATTATTCCCTTTATATTCGATGAGAAGCCAGATGGGACCTTCATACTGAGCAGGCATTCAAATAAGATTTCCTTCTCTTCTTTGGTAAGAGCGTAGCTGGCAGGACCTTTATACTACTTTGGAGGCATGCCGTCTTTTTCGTGCCAACGTTGCAGGTCCTCCCGTGCCTCCGGTATATCTTTTGTCTTTCCATACGCGCCCAAGAAGACTAGCAGGTTCACGCAAAGGTTCTTTGTCACGTGCATCACGTCGATTGAAGAGCGGACCTCTAGGTCTTTCCAGTAGGGTAGGTCCCAAAATATAGATTTCTTCTTCCACATGGGAGCGCGTCTCTCAGCGTCATTCGGAACAGATAGTCCGTCGGGACCCTTTCCAAAGATTACTTGTAAATCATTGACCATAGCAAGTACGTGATCACCGGTACGCATGGCGGGCTTCTTCCGGTGATCTGCCTCGCCTTTGAAATGCTTGCCTTTCTTTCGACATTGATGGTTGGTCGGAAGAAATCGACGATGCCCCAGGTACACATTCTTCCTGCATTTGTCCAGGTATATACTTTCGGTGTCAGCTAAACAGTGCGTGCATGCGTGGTATCCCTTGTTTGCCTGTCCTGAAAGGTTACTGAGAGCAGGCCAATCATTAATGGTTACAAACAGCAATGCATGCAGGTCAAATTCCTCCTGCCTGTGCTCATCCCACACACGTACACCGTTTCCATTCCACAGCTGTAAAAGTTCTTCAACTAATGGCCTTAGGTACACATCAATGTCATTGTCGGGTTGCTTAGGGCCTTGGATGAGTACTGGCATCATAATGAACTTTCGCTTCATGCACAACCAAGGAGGAAGGTTATAGATACATAGAGTCACGGGCCAGGTGCTGTGATTGCTGCTCTGCTCCCCAAAAGGATTAATGCCATCCGCGCTTAAACCAAACCATACGTTCCTTGCGTCACCTGCAAACTCCTCCCAGTACTTTCTCTTGATTTTTCTCCACTGCGACCCGTCAGCGGGTGCTCTCAACTTCCCGTCTTTCTTACGGTCCTCTCTGTGCCATCGCATCAACTTGGCATGCTCTTTGTTTCTGAACAGACATTTCAACCGTGGTATTATAGGAGCATACCACATCACCTTCACAGGAACCCTCTTCCTGGGGGGCTCGCCGTCAACATCACCAGGGTCATCTCGTCTGATCTTATACCGCAATGCACCACATACCGGGCATGCGTTCAAATCCTCGTACGCACCGCGGTACAGGATGCAGTCATTAGGGCATGCATGTATCTTCTGCACCTCCAATCCTAGAGGGCATACGACCTTCTTTGCTGCGTACGTACTGTCGGGTAATTCGTTATCCTTTGGAAGCTTCTTCTTCAATATTTTCAGTAGCTTCTCAAATCCTTTGTCAGGCACATCATTCTCTGCCTTCCACTGCAGCAATTCCAGTACGGTACTGAGCTTTGTGTTGCCATCTTCGCAATTGGGGTACAACCCTTTTTGGTGATCCTCTAACATGCGATCGAATTTCAGCTTCTCTTTTTCACTTTCGCACTGTCTCCTTGCATCAACAATGACCCGGCGGAGATCATCATCGGGCACATCGTCTGGTTCCTCTTTATCTTCAGCTTCCCCCGTTGCAGCATCACCGTATTCAGGGGCACATAGTTGTCATCGTCCTCTTCTTCTTCGCTGTCTTCCATCATAACCCCTATTTCTCCATGTCTGGTCCAAACATTATAGTGTGGCATGAAACCCTTCTCAAGCAGGTGGGTGTGAAGGATTTTCCGGTCAGAGTAAGACTTCGTATTCCCATATATAGGGCATGGACAACACATAAAACCATTCTGCTTGTTTGCCTCAGCCACTTCGAGAAAATTATGCATGCCCTTAATGTACTCGGAGGTGCGTCTGTCACCGTACATCCATTGCCGGTTCATCTGCGTGCATTATATATAATTAAGTGTGTAAAAAACCGGTGACGAGAATTTTTTTCTTTTAGAAAGAAGATAAGAACAAGAGGCTCACCACGGTTATGCCGGCGATGAGATTGGCGCGGGCGATCGACGGCGGTGAAGACGGGGACGGGATGTGACGGACCGCTAAACCTAGACAAATCTTGAGGAAAATGGAGCTTGAAGGTCGAGCTTCGAGAGGAGAAAGCTTAACTAGTGTGGCTCGGGCATTTCATCAAACACCTCATGTGCATAGGAGGTGAGCTAGAGCACCACAAAGCTCTCCCCTCGCCGGCCAGAAAAAACAGAGCAGTGTGGAGTGCTCTGCTTGCCGGCGATGGGGTATATCTAGCCACCTCATTGGTCCCGGTTCGTGCGTGGAACCGGGACTAAAGGCCCCCCTTCTGTCCCGGTTCAAGCCACGAACCGGGACCAATGGATGTGGGCCAGGAGCGAGGCCCATTGGTCCCGGTTCGTGCCAGGAACCGGGACAAATGGGTCCAGACGAACCGGGACCAATGCCCACGAGGCCCCGGCCAGCCCCCTGGGCGCATGAACCGGGACGTATGCCCCCATGGGCCCCGGTTCGTGACTGAACCGGGACTAATAGGCTGGGCTGGCCCGAACCAAAACCCTGTTTTCTACTAGTGTGTTCGTTGTACTGCCATGATTGAAGATGAATAGATTGGAAGTTTTCTCGCAAAAAATATTAGGGTGAGAGATGAGAAATCCAACACGAACGAGTACCCATGCACGCAACGTTTCCATCCTATGATCCTGCTGAGCTGCGCGGCGGCCGCAGATCGAGATCAATGGTCCAGCTGTATTATCAGGGGCTTGCAAATAATTACCCTTCACCCACCGATCGTAGGTGGGTCTTCCGAAACCCTAGGCTTTGGCAGTCGCCGCAATGTTGGCGTGGCGATCGCTCCTCAGCCGGTCGCACCCTCTCCTCTCTGGTCTCCAGCCTGCCCACCGCCATGCGAGCCACCCGATAGCCGTTCTTGGTGGCAAAAACCTGATCGGTTCACGGGGATACGCCTCCAACTCCGATGGCGATTCACAAGGACGGACGGCGATGGCCACGACGAAGCGGCATCTATACCTGGTGCTGGACGACCACAAGGACGGCTACGGCATCCACAAGCTGGACCTCGCCAACGACGACGATGTGGACGGCCGCACGCGGCGCCTCCCGGAGCCTCTGGTCCTCCGCGTGGGGCTTCCGACCATCGGTGACTGCGCCCAGTTCGCCGCCGTGGGCAGCAGCATCGTCGCCGTATGCACCAGCCCCACCATAGACCCGTGGGGGAAAGACGACGAATTCGGCGGCGTCCTCATCTACGACACCAAGACGGCGGTGCAGGTCGCCTCGCCTCAGCTCCCCAAAACCCTCCTCCTCGCCGGTGGCTACGAGGCAGCCATTACCGTCGGGAACAGGCTGTACATGTTCGAGTCCAATGGATCGGAGAGGTATTATAAGTATGAAGACTGCTATGCCTCGGGCTTGCACTGCTTGACCAACGATGGCGGGGACGGCAGTGGCGGCGCCGGCGACAAGTTCTGGGATTGGCAGCCATTGTCCCCCTTCGTCGCGGTGGTGTTGGAGCCGCAACGAGAATCTTCTGATGCTCCCCTTCCACGCCGATAACATCACGGCGCATGCAGTGCACGCGCCACCAGGAGCGCCGCCGCATGACTACGAGATCTTGGTTTCCGATCGCAACGCGAACACGACCTTCTCTTTCAGCACGACGAGGCACGAGTGGACAGAGCGTGGCGACTGGCAGCTGCCGGTCCTCGGCCATGCCCACTACGACAGTGACCTAGACGCATGGCTTGGGCTCCACGCTGTCAACGACCGCCGTTACGACCATCGTAGACGCACGGACGGATACCTCTGCATCGGCAATGTCACTTCCGCCCCGTCGGAGTGGAAGGTAGGCAGGGAGAAGCTGTTCTGTCTCGACGAGGACACCACAGCTGGACGCACGGACGGACACGCACGTCGACGCCAAGCTCATGGCCATGGCATCCCACGAAGGTGAGAGTAAGTACTGTCTCATGGAGCGCGGGGCGGACCCAGAACAAAATCGTCCCGGTGTCCAAGTGTGCTTCATACACGGATGGATTACATGTAATACTATACATAAAAGTAATACACTGACAACTTAAAATATCCAATTGAAACACTACTTGATTATGTAAAGTTTTTCCTCCATAAAAAGATTATGTAAAGTTGAACAACAAAGTAAAAGAACTGCAAACGATAAAAATGAATATGATTGGCGACGGCAAACATATAACAATAGATCTCGATTGCCTACAAAAGATTAGCCACTCGGTGCATAAAGTTAAGAGTGTTACATTTTAAAATAGCCATCTATGTTTTTTTTTTGGGTTTGCTATTTCACATCTAACTCCCTCACCCTTGTTTTTTTTAAAGTCTCCCATGGATTTGTTTTGTCCGTAAAATTCACGCATAGGCTAATCTCGCGGTTGTCCGCGTTCGTGTGCTGTGCTCGCGCAGCCTGAAGCCTAACGTGCGTGCATTGTGGCAGCGTGGGCTGTCTTTGCGTGTTTTTGTTCTTTTTTGTCTATTTTCTGAACTGTCTCAGTTCGCTACATCCTTTGCATTTTCTGAGGCCTTTTATCTTTTTTTTTTCTCCCACTGCGATGCTATGAATGCATATATATCATATGCTGCGTGCATGCATCTCCTTTGTGCGTGTATATACCGTACGAATCATTGATGCATGTTTTTTTGTTGTTGTTTCGATTTGTGTTTGTGTTCATTTAAGTAAATCATGTATCGAATTGCTAAAACTCATATAGATGAGTTTCAACGATGTTTCATCTAAGTTCCAATCCATTTGATCCGTCACTATTAATTTCGTGCAATTTTTTGATCGGGGTTGTTTAGTCCCGCGCATCCGGTGTCACTCGCCCATTGTCCATTTTGCGGCTCATCACACCATGCATTTTTTTGTTGGGCCGTTCTTTGTGGTTTGTTTTTTCTGTGTTGTAGTTGAAAAGACAAGTTGTTTGTATAAGTCGAAGAGACGAGCTGACCGCTGGCTCATCAGTTTTGCTCATCTCTCTGTCTCATTCCTCTTTGTCTTTTGAGCAGAGGAAACCGAGGATGGATCTGCTTCTAAACACTATAATGACATGCAACAACCTTTTTTTGGCAAGTCTAACCCTAATATGTAAGAAGCCCGATCTTTTCTTGTCCTACTTTGTGAGTGCACTGTTCATACACAACTTGGCCTGGCCCATTTTTTGTCCCAGTTGTAACTCCACCCTCAACATGTAACTGGGGACCCGACCACTTTTGTCCCAGTTGCAAGTCCACCCCCGACATGCAAGACCACCCCTACAAGCCCATTTTGACTCGTAACTGGGCATGTGTTTCGTCTTTCATCCCAACTGCAAGTCGACCATTGACTTGCAATTGGGCTTGTAGTTTCGTAGTTGTCCTAGTTGCATGTCCATCTTTCATTTGCAACTGGGTTCATATTTCTCCCATTTGCAAGCCCACCCTCAACTTGCAACTAGGCATGTTTTTGTTTTTTGTGACGCCCCCGGCCCGATCGTGCACTAATCATACACGCAAATGCACACGATCAAGCCTAAGGACTCACGGGAAGATATCACAACACAACTCTAAAACATAAATAAAGTCATACAAGCATTATATTACAAGCCAGGGGCCTCGAGGGCTCGAATACATAAACTTGCGAACAAGCGTCAGCGGAAGCATCAGATATCTGAGTACAGATATGAAATAGAAACAGAAAGGCCTTTAGAAAGGCGGAGCAAAATAAAACACTACGATCGAAAGGCGTAGGCCTCCTGCCTGGGACCCTCCGATCCTACTCTTGGTCGTCAGTCAACTCGTAGTAGTATCCATCCTCTGGGTAGTAGTAGTAGTTGAACGACGGGGCATCTGTCTCAGGGGCTCCGTCCTCTGGTCATGTCAAACTGATATGGGGAGAAAAGGAAAACAAAGCAACCGTGAGTACTCAAAAGTACTCAGCAAGCAAGGATCTACACTACATATGCAACATTTTCAAGGGTAGGCTGTATATGTGGACTGGGCTGCAGAAATGCCAGAATAGAGAGAAGGCCTAGTCCTATCGAAGACTAGCATCTTCAGCGGTCTTGCAGAAATAGAAGAGGGTAGAATAGTACAATATAATGTAGCAGTATCATTAAGTCTCAACCTCACCCAGAGATCCTTTCTCGACTCCCTGCGAGAAAGCAATCCCAGAGCCATACAGTCATCAACCTCGTCCTGAGATCCCTTCTCGACTCCCTGCGAGAAGCAATCCCAGAGACATACATACAGGTCTCATCACAGGTATCCAGTTCTAAATTGTATCAATCAGGATACAACTCCGAGTGTCCTTTACCGTAGGACCGGCTATCGATAGAAGTATTCTTCCCTGCAGGGGTGCACCAACTTACCCAACACGCTCGATTAACTCCGACCGGACACACTTTCCTGGGTCATGCCCGGCCCCGGTCAAACGACACATCGCAACCCTACCTACAGCTCAGCAGAGAGGTCCCCGCAGTCTACATCCTAAGCGCAAGGGGGTCTTGGCCATCGCCCCTCACCCTCCGGGTCGTTGCGCACATGGCCCAGATCCAAGCACCACCGAAATGGCGCCAATCACTCCATGCCGCACTGCTGAACTGGACGTCTGACAGAGCTTTCGGCTGATGCATATGATGCAGAACGCCCATACTATGCCCACGTGATGGTTAGTGCTATCAGACCAGAGGCCTGCTCGGATCAAATATCCAAATCGTTAGGACTAGGGGCTTGCGGTAACGAGCAGAGACTCACGAAAGATGTGACCCCATCGCCCTGTCTCGAGGACTTGCTGCAAGGGTTAAGAATGCCCGGCCGCGCCTCGTATTCACCACTCGGGCACCACACTGGCACCCGTCTTCGCAACACTCGCCTCTCAGGCGCACGTGGGTACCGCCTTTCCAAGTAATCAACAGTACAGTCCAAGTATCCGTGTGTCCATAACATCAGGGGAATCTGAGGTATCACCCTCGTTTGATTTCCCTCTCGATGTATCCGTCAAGGTGAACTCGGAGGAATCACCCTCGCTGGGTTCACACTTGAGGTGTTGTACGACAGCGTCGTTACCGGAAGTGGTGAAGGAGGAATCACCCTCGATGACCACGACCGAATAGCTACTCTACAGAGTTAACATCAAAAGCGCTACACGAGGTTTCACCCTCGGCACTCGATAGTAACGCTGCAGTGTCGTTACAACTAAAGGGGGTGATGTGCGGTGTCGAGGCCTGGTCTTCAATTCCCGTTGTTCGGGTCTTCTGACGATCCAGCGCGGCAGTCGGGATAAGTGGGGTCACTGATAGGTCTCTACCCAGCCTAGACTAAACAGTTTAGGATATGCAGGTAATTATCAACAGCAGGTTACAATGAACAGGCTATGCATCAGAATAGGTAAAGCAGCAGCAGCAGCAATTCCAATTCAAGCATGAGAAATAGAATGGGCGATATCGGGATGATCAAAAAGGGGGGGGCTTGCCTGGTTGCTCGGCGGCAAGGGCAAGGTTGTCAGTGGTGTCTTCGGGCTCCGGAGCTGCGTCGGTCTTGGGGACGACGTCGGTGTCGGGGTCTAACGAGAGAGAAGAGGGGGAGGAAACAGTATAAATACACAGCAAATCAAGAGCAACGCAAAGTACGGCATGACAATATGTAGTGCCGGGTGTGTCCTAACGTATGGTTGCACGTCACCGAGGAAGGGGGAATCCATCCGGGAATGTTTTCCCGGTTCCGGACATTTGTCAGACAGATGACCGGAGGGGAACGGTTGCATGTTCGGATAGTTAGGGACGTGTGACGGACGAACGGACCGCGTATTCGGATTCGTCTCGTCGTTCTGACCAACTTTCATGTACAGAGTTTTTCCATCGGAGTTACGGATTATTTAATATGATTTTCTAAAGTTTTTATGCATTTTATAATTTATTATTAATTCATTCAACAGTCAACAGTCAGTCAACAGGGCTGACTGGTCAATTTGACCAGTGGGTCCCACTGTCATAGTCTAATTACACTAACTAATAGATTAACCCTAATTAGCAACTAAACCTAATTAGTTAATTTAAACAGTATTAACTAACTAATTAATTAAATTAATTAATTACTCTAATTAGCATTTTATTATTTATTATTATTATTTTATTACATTTTCTTTTAATTCATTTCTGGGGCGTGGGCCCCTCTGGTCAGTGGCCCAAGGCCTTGCGGGGCGGGGCGGGTCAACGGGCGGGCGCCCATCGGGGCCGAAGTCCGTTCAGGCGTGGGGCGCCGGCAGCCGCTGCAGCGAAGCAGCAACGCCAGCCGGGGCGGCGAGGGCGAGGCCCTGGCCTGCAGGCGGGCGGGCGTAGAGGCAGGTGCACGGGCGGCGCGCGGCACAGGCGGCGAGCGGCGCAGGCAGCGGCCAGGGGCAGGGGCGGGAGGCTGGGCGGCCGCGGGGCGCGCGGCGCAGGGCAGAAGCGACAGCGGCGGCAGCAGCAGGTTGCAGCACGGGGGAGCAGGGCGCCGGCGAGGTCAGTTGGCGGGGGCGCGGCGTCGAGGAGTCGAGGCCGCGCAGGCGCTGAGCGGCGGTGCGGCGAACGGGGCCACGGCGGTGCGGGCGATGCGCAGCGAGCGCACGCGTAGGGGAAGGCATGGCGCGGTCGGGGCGCGTGCTGGTCGCGGCGAGCGCGCGGGAGCGCGATGGGGAGGCTGGGACGTCGTCAGCGCGGGCGCGGGCCGGATCCGGCGTCGGGGAGAAGGGGAAGATTTGGAGGTGCTCACACGGAGCTGTAGGGAGCGCGACAGCGGGCTTCGGGAAGGTCGAGGTGGTCGGCGACGGCGCGCGCCGGCGACAGGGACGGCGAGGCGGCGACGTCCAGCTCGGGGAGGAAG